>OV050030.1:76507899-76842899 GCA_920105625.2 Clusia tigrina
TCCCGCCGGTGTTTAGAACTCCATGCTGTCGGTCGTTCGCCGCGTTCTGCACGGACAGTACGGACCAAAAATCAGTACTGTACGAAGGAGCGCGACTGAGCGGCCGGCTCATGCGTCCGGGGCATCGGCGTGGGCGACATCGCCATAAACGAAGGAGACTTCAGCTTATTCGTCTTTTTTGACCTTTCACTCTCGATTAAACCGCCGAACGCGACACATTCCTCTTAGTTATATTATTTGAAATTGTTAAGTTTAAGTTAAAATCAAATATAATAAAAAGTAAAGAAAACAATACACACAAATACAGTCCACCGCACAATCCAACATTTGGTGCTCCAGAGCCGGGTAAGCTGCAGCGATTTATTTAATTTCTTATCATATATATATTCGTTACAAAAATAATCTATATTATATATATATATATATATATATATATATATATATATATATATATATATATATATATATATATATACATATATATATATAAATCTATGTATATACAAGTATATATATATATATATATATATATATATATATATATATATATATATATATATATATATATACATATATATATATATATATATATATATATATATATATATATATATATATATATATATATATATATATATATATATTCAAATAATATACCAAGTAATATACATAGGAGTGTGTGTGCAGTTGTGTGTGATTTACCTTATATGGTGTCCCGGTGCAAAGCGGCCGGTGGACATTTAAGCGGGGCGTATTCTGCCAGCAGGTAGGCAGGTTTGATACACTTTTACTGTGTATGAGCACACACACACACACGTCGTGTATATTTGGGGTCATTATCGCGGTTTGCCAGACGTTTGGTGGCTGAGCTGCTGGGTATTTGCTGTGTTTGGTATACGGTTAACGAAATCAGTGCAAAGGGCAACGCGGAAACTAGTTCAGTAGGCAACGAGCTGCTGAACGCAAGTGAAAAAAAGCAGGGCCGGTTTAAAGTCTTGTTATTTTTTGGGGCATATTCGGGCCCTTCGGTTGGTGTGTTTAATTAATAGCGATATAAGCCACGGTTGGGTGCATTACGGTTTGGCGTATCGGTCGGAAAACACCGGTTTGGATTCCAGTGATATAACGGCACTATCAAGTCGTATAAACAGCCAATATTAAGCTGCGACCGCGGGAAACCCAAGTAGCCAATATGTTGGCGCCATATATTTCGGCAGCTGCCACGAGCTTACGGTTTTCGTCAGCCGGTTTGAACGGGTACCGCCGGAGTCCCATTCTCCGTTATCGCTTCGTGCAGACGAGCGCGAATTAGAGGCGCGATGGGCTACGCTTAAGGAGGCGAAGATAACGGCCTCTTCCGAAGCTAGGGTCGTGAAAGATTCGGAAACTCTCTTGGAGTCAATTGCGCAGAGCTTCGAGGCGAGCTATGACATTTTTAAGCGGGGGTCCGTGCTTATCGCGGAAGCACAGCAACGCGTGGAACCGGTGGCACCTACTCCAGGTCGAGGGGATTGGCGTTTGTCCGGGGGTCACACCATTCCAGTGTCGCCGTGCGACATTCCAATATTCGAAGGGGAGTATACGAAGTGGCCTGCGTTTCGCGATATGTTTAGCGCGTTGTTCATAAACAACACACGGCTCACCAACGTAGAAAATCTTTACCATCTGAATAAAAAAACTCGGGTGGAGCCGCGTGAAATTGTGTCCAAGATACAATTGTCGGAAACGGGCTTTGCGCGCGCATGGGAAAATTTGGTGGAGCGCTACGATAACAAGCGTCTCCAAATTAACGCGCAATTGAAAACTCGGTTAGGGTTGGAACCGGTAAGACTCGAGGACGGGGGCCAGCTAAAGCGTCTACAACGCGACGTCAATAACTGCATCGCGGCCCTAACCGCGTATGAGATGAACTTAGCATCTTGGGATGCCATATTGGTCTACGTATGCTCCATGCGACTGCCTGAGCTCACCTTGGCCCTGTGGGAACAAACCGTTGGGGCTCGCGCCGATGTGCCCGCATGGAAGGCGATGGACGATTTTTTTCGCTGCGATTCTGCACTCTCGAGGCGATCTCGGATCTCCGGTCTCAAGGCTCGAGTCAGCCCAACACAAGGGTTCAGCCGAATCCGCCGCGTTCCGCGCGGGTGCAAACGCACCAAGTTAATGTTACTTCATCTGGGTGTAAGGTCTGTAAACAAGCAGCACACTCGGTGCGTCATTGTCCTACGTTCTAGGCCGCCACCGTCCCAGCACGGTGGGGTCTCGTGCGCCGACTCAAGTGTGAACTGCCTGTCACCATCGCATAAGGGGGATCATTGCCCTAGTCTTTCTTCGTGCTTCACCTGCCGAGAGCGGCTCCACACGCTGTTATACTCGGATGCGCTGCGGAGTCATCCAACCGTTTCGTCGAACCACCCGCCGTCTACACCCGGGGGGGTCGTCAAGAACACCCCACCCTGACATCTGCAGCCGTACCCAAGTCATCTTACCACACTTCTCAAAGTTCGTGCGCGGCAGATAAGGCGGGGCCAAGTCAAAGTCATCCGTGTGGTTGCCACTCCAGCCGGGTTCTCTTGGGTACGGTCTTAGTTAACATAGAATACCAGGGAGTTTGGTATATGGCCTGGGCTCTGATAGATTCTTGTTCCGAGGGGTCCTTCATATCGGACCGCCTCCAAAAGCGCCTTAAGCTGCCGTCGCACTCGGTGCACGCTCAGATATCGGGCGTCAGCAACACCCTTGCGGGAACCGTTACCAAAGCATGCCATCTAACCATCGGGTCCGCGTATGATGCCTCCATCCGCCTCCGGGTGTCAGTTTTAGTGTTTCCTACCTTGGCAGGGGAGCTGCCGCCGCTCGTGTTAAACAAAGGATAACGGCATAAACTCACTGGTTTGCAATTAGCGGACGCCGGCACTTCACACTCAACGCAGGTCGATTTGTTACTGGGGGGAGACCTATACACTCAAGTGTTGCTTGAAGGGTTACATCGTAACATCGTAGGGGCGTTAATAGCTCAGGAAACCGTATTTGGCTGGATCCTTACGGGACCTCTACCACCTGACCGGGTTTTCACGTTCACTACGCGAGTCCAGTTGTCCGAATCCGATTCGATTGATTGCCTTTTGAGGCGATTTTGGGAAATCGAAGAGCCTTCACATGAGAGGAAACTCTCCCAAACAGACCAGGAGTGTCTAGAGCTGTACGCTCAAACCACGCGTAGGGATCCATCAGGGCGCTATATAGTCTCCCTTCCATTCAAACGCGATTTTGTCCCTGACAAGTCCTTGGGGGCGTCACGCCACATAGCACTGCGGCAGTTCGAAAGAAACGAGGCATGGCTGGGAAAGAACCCAGTCGATAAAAACCAATATGATGCGGTGGTATTTGAGTATGTGGCATTAAATCACATGGAAAAGGTACTCCCTCCATTGATTGCTCCAGTGTCCAACTATTACTTGCCGCATCACGCAGTAATAAAGCCAGAGAGCATCAGCACAAAATTACGTGTGGTCTTCAACGCCTCGCAGGCAACATCTAACACCGTCAGCTTGAACGACGTGTTGAATATAGGGCCAGCGCTACAAGCAGACCTGACGCAACTCATCAATTAGTGGCGTATGTTTAGGTATGTGCTCAATGGAGACATACAGAAAATGTACTGCCAGATTCTGGTAGATCCGAATCATACTTCGTACCAAAGGCTTGTGTTCCGGGAATCTCCCAACAGAGAAATTGGTGACAACGCTCTGAAAACCGTCACCTTTGGGGTGAATTGTGCTCGTTATCTCGCAGTTACAACACTGTTACAATTGGCAGACGATATGGAGAGCAGGTGCCCATTGGCATCGCAGGTGTTGCGCAACTCCATGTACGTTGACGGCGCGTTAACTCGCCCAGTACGTGGCGACAGCTATCCAGACTCGTGATGAGCTCATTGAAAGCTTAGAGTCGGCCAGGTTCTCAATGAGGAACTGGGCATAGAACTGTTCGGCCATACTAGCCGACATTCCTCCCGAACACTTACTCCGGGAAGATTTCCCCAAACTACCTGAAACCAGTACCACTACCAATTTGGGCATTAGAAGGAATGCGCGGGGGGACTGCTTTTATTTTCACGTGGCTGATTTGCCACCTGTAACGACATACACCAAACGTAAGGTGCTGTCCTTAATCGCCCAACTATTTGATCCTGCGGGGTGGTGGGCTCCTATAATCATCACAGCCAAGATCTTAATGCAACAGATATGGTTGGATCAAATAGGTTGGGACGATCCACTCACCCCTTCTATTTTATCGAGGTGGAATCACTTTTTATCACAGTATCAGGCAATCTCCCAAGTACGCGTGCCTCTCTGGGTAAGAGCTGCTCCTGACAACGAAGTGGAGTTCCGTGAGTTTTGCGACGCATCACAGGCAGCATACGCTGCACGTTCGGTGTGAAGGAAACAATTCCATCTCATCCCATCTGCTAGTGGCAAAATTTCGGGTGGCCCCTCAGAAAACAATTTCCCTTCCACGCTTAGAGCTATGTGGGGCGACCTTTCAAGCGGAGCTAAGAAGAAGACCAGCGACCAGCTCAATGCCATGTGGCGTACGTATCTGCCAGCGATGACCCAATCCTACGTTTTCATCGTTACCTCGAACCCTACGGGTGTTAAGTTTTGCGCGGCGATTTACACGATATTGCCTCGTGAAGTATCGAGGCGAAGTCCCTGAGAAAGGAGCGCCGCTGAGTCCCGGGGATATCAGTGAAGTCAACCTGCGTCTGATCGTACTAGCACAATAAATGTACTATCCCAAAGAATACCAGGCACTTGCGGCAAACGCGCCGCTACCCCGCTCGAGCTCAATTCTGGCACTGAATCCTTTCTTACATTCAGATGGGACCCTACACGTCAACGGAAGACTCGCACGGACTGTACACCTGCCATTTCCAGAACGACATCCGATTATCCTTCCGAATTATAGTCACTTCACACGCTTAGCTGTGAAATTCATTCATCAAGTGTCCCTCCACGGGGGAAACCAATTAATGCTGCGGTTGGTCCGGACTCAATACTGGGTACCACGAGCGAAAACACTTATCAAAAGCACGATCCTCCAATGCACATTGATGAAGAAACGCCAACAGTCCCAAATCATGGCCGCCCTACCCGTTGAACGCACAACATGCTCACGAGCGTTTACCCATACAGGGGTGGATTTTGCAGGGTCATTCGATATCAAACACTACAAGAGACGAGCGTGCCATGTGACGAAAGGATACGTCTGTATCTTCGTATGCTTCGTTACGAAAGCTGTACATCTTCAGGCGACTACTGACCTGAGTACGCCTGCCTTCCTCGCAGAACTATATCGGTTCGTCGCTCGACGAGGGTACCCATCAAAAATCTACTCTGATAACGGTAGAAACTTCGTAGGCGCCGAAAAAGCTCTAAAGCTGGATATCCAGCGGATGCTGAAAGAGACGCGTGACCGAACCCTTATCGGACATTTTCACACCCAAATAGAATGGGAATTCAACCCCACACGCTCCACACATGGGGGGACTTTGGGAAGCAGCGGTGAAAAACTTCAAACACTAGTTCAAACGTATGGCGGGGCAGCTCAAATATACTCTTGAGGAATTTCTAACTCTTTTAGCTCGCATAGAAGCGTGTCGCAATTCTATTGATTCCTCTTTCGGAGGATCCCACGGATTTGCAAGCGGTGACGCCCAGCCATTTCCTAGTGGGTGGACTGCTCCTAGCGCCCGCCAAACCAGAGGAGACTACGTAAGCTGAAAACGGAGTACCTTCTAGGCTGCCAAAGACACAGCAAATTGTATACTTCCCAGAGAAACATCAGTGTAGGAGACTTAGTAGTTGTGCGGGAGGACAGCCTCGCGCCTCAGGAATAGCGGCTGGGCAGAATCACTGAAGCGCACCCCGGCCCCGACGGAAAAGTGCGTGTCGTAAGCGTGCGAACCGTGCGAGGAGCCTTGACCAGGCCTATAACCAAAATCGTCGTTCTTCACGCAGAAGAGCCTCCTCCACGAAGAGAAGCGTAATGTTTGTCTTTAACATATCCACTAACCATTTCCCTTTGTTGCAGCATGCCTTTGGTCGTCATCTTAGGAACATTCCTCTCTTTTTTTCCCTTATAGTATGTCTACCATAGGATACGGTCGCGGCAGACCCATTACCGCCGACGAGCTACAGGTCACAACGCCACCACATCCGCCCAAACCACCTCAGGCCGCCCCCGCGACCACTACTACCGCTCGGCCGCACTGAGTTATCTCTACGCGGTGCAAGCAATGCAATCAGCCCGGACACACTATCATCGCGTGCGAGCGATTCCTGGAGCTGTCCCGGAAGAAGGACGCGACCAGGTGATCAACCGGATACTGTGTTTCCGGTGTCTAGGGGTGAAACATTTCACCTTCCGGTGCAAGGATCCCGGATACGCCATCTGTGGCGAAAGCCAAAACACCTCCCTGCATTGAGGCGACAATGACGGATTCGGCGTGGGCATATCTTTCTCTTGCAAATAATGCAAGGGGGCGGCATGTTTACACCGAATCCTCATTCCGTGAGGTCTCCCACCCGGTGTTTAGGAATCCATGCTGTCGGTCGTTCGCCGCGTTCTGCACGGACAGTACGGACTAAAAATCCGCACTGTATGAAGGAGCGCGACTGAGCGGCCGGCTCATGCGTCCGGGGCATCGGAGTGGGCGACATCGCCATAAACGAAGGAGACTTCAGCTTCTTCGTCTTTTTTGACCTTTCGATCAAACCGCCGAACGCGACACATTCCTCCTAGTTAGATTATTTGAAATTGTTAAGTTTAAGTTAAAATCAAATATAATAAGAAGTAAAGAAAATAATACATACAAATACAGTCCACCGCACAATCCAAAATATTAATATTTTGTTCACTACTTTGTATCTATTCAATAGAGTTGTCGGTCTATTAGAGTGTCTACTAAACAATAAAAAAATTGTAATTATAATTTTTTTGAATTTTTATGTATTAATAGCTAGTAAAATTTGTTCTAACAATTCATTTGTGCGCTGTTGTCCCTCTTTTAAATGGCGCAACTCTTCTTTGACGTCAGCCATGTATCTCTTCTGACTGGAAAGGCGAGCTTCAAACGCTTTTTTGGCCTTCTCCAGCTCCGAATACATTGATTTTTTGCTATGCTGCAAATTTTTGGCTCTTTTCCTCCGTTGCGAGTTTAGAGGGCTATTGTTTATGTTGTTAGGGCATTTTAGAGCATCTGTCGTACTGGCAGATACCTCAATGATGTCCTCATCCACGTACTCCTCTTCAATACACATAACATCATCATCGGGCACTTCCTACATTTTAAAATTGTTATGCAGAGAAAAATTAAGCAAATGAAAATATATTATAATTACACGAGGTGTCTCGAAACCACCTAACACAGTTTGCCATCGCCATCAACAATATCAGCCACCAAAATTAAGTTAACTATTTCTTCTTCCAAACTCTCCAATGGCTTTGGTCCTGAACAGCTTGGAAGATTTCCCGTCTTATTTTGGAGTCTTTTTATTGCGGAAAAATTTTTGTTTTATGGACCCCTTCCAATCAATTCAACACTAAAACGATATATTAATTATAATTAAAATTGAATATATAACCAACTACAATAAGTACATACTCTTTACCACTGCTCAGCACTTTTATTGAAGTACGCGTCAAATATTCTTATATATAATCTTCTGATGGCACTCAACGTATAGTGAAGTTGGTAATGTCTCCAAAATGGCGGATTATAACATGAAATCATTAGCAAAACATTCAACTTTTTTTTAATTTTTTTAATCAAGCATCCTGTATTCTTATGAATAACCTTCTGATGGCATTCAAAGGGTATTATTATATATGTCAAAATTGAGCCAGCAGATTCAGTTCAGTATTTATATAGCAAGAAATTACATATAGGTAAATTCCCTTTTGAAATCATTGTATATAAATATAGAGATATCCATTTAATAGTACTTTATAGAAATAAATCTTTTTTTATAGAAAATATTTTAAGTACCGATTGTTCTGTCAATAAGATAATTGTTCTATTAGGAGATTTTAATATATGTCTTGGCAGTGACTGTGTCCAAGTAGAAGACATCCTAACGGAAAACGGCTTAATATCTCTTCTATGTAGAGATAAGACTACCACTTCAGGAAATACTCACATAGACTGGGCTTACTCTAATATGGACAGTAATTCAATCAAGGCGAAAAGTTACGAAACGATTTACAGTTACCATGATGCAGTTTGTGTTACAATTTCATCATAATAGGGTTGTTTAACAAAATTTAACAGCTGAATTTCAACAACGGTTCTTGTACTGACCTGATGATAATGTTTGACAACAGGCACATAAACCTTGGTATCGGAGAAGGAGAATCAATCAATGCTAAGTTAAAATGTAAAGACTCACAGTTAACTCTTACTGAATGACTGCCTTTTGGCTGTGCCAATCATGGGTATTTATTAATTTTTCTCTATATATAAATTACATATAATTTGTCTATACATATATTGGGTGTTATGGAATTAAAGCCTAACAATGAAATGTGCATTATTGACAAATTTGCAAGCTGGTCTTGACTTGACTTCTTCAGAGTATCGCACTTGATATCATGTTTCATCCAGTGCAATGCCTTCGCTGATGTAGTACATATTGGAGTTTTCATCCAAAATGCAAATTTCATCGTTAAGCTGGCAAGGTTTGCTTAACACTAGCCTAATTGTATGCAAAAGAAGATGTTATGCTTTAAACGTTTGAATGTTAAATACCTCCCAATGAGGTTTGCACATCAACTGTTAATGCAATTATCATTTCTCCCGCGCGTTGAGCACAGCTCAACCTATATTAGATTCTCTATTGGTTGGTGGCGAGGGCGAGGCTGAGGCTGAGGCACCGTACCTACTGACGTGATGATTTCTGGTCCATTGACGCCACGTTGAATTCGTATTTTCCATATGAGCCCAGTAATTAAAAGTATCATCGACTGTAACAGTGCGGTATAACTGACCGCATGGTGGTAATAGTCTGGTGGTTGAATTTTGTGCAATGGCATCAGTTTTTCCTTGGCCAGAGCATTGTGTAATTCTGTGAGATTCTTCAGTTGTGTTGTGTAAGTGATAGTGTTGATTTTCTGCAATAGTGGGGTTATTTGTTCACTATTTGATAATTTTGTAATTTTCCTTAGACTTGTGCGTGATGCTGTTAACGAACTGGATACGGCTTCTTGCCCTTGTATTGAGATTGCATTGTATTTTACACGCATTCTGGCTGAAGTGTCAGTAGTCCTGAGTCTTTCAGTGTCAACGGGATTATTTTCTGTTCCGCAGACTGCAGTGACGGAATTGCATAAATCCATTAATTTTTTTTTCAGTTTACAATTTGGTTTAGTGTTGTTGTTAAACAAATTGATTTCGCAGGAATACATCTCAGCCTCATAGCTGTACCGGATTGGCACATTTGAGCATACGTGTTCATTTTGATTGCTCCGCTCACATGTTGCAAAGTAGTCGGAGCTAATTCACAGTTATTGATCGCGAGCTGCATTTATGGCAAGAAAGGTGGGGCATATATCAATTGCCACCATTTTGTTGTTGATCCAATTTGGTACCGAAATGAGCATAAAGAGTTCGACTCGGTCATGTTCCACCAGAGGTAATGTAATCTTAAAAACAACATGGTCCTGAGTGAGTCCTCCCTTTACCTTCATTATCCTATATAGTTGTATTAAGTGCTCTTGATTTGCAGGTAGCTCTAATGATGATGGCAGGAGGAGTTTAATTTTGTCAACTTCGGTGTGTAATTGCTCGGGAGTTAACAATAGCGGATTGAATTTACAATGGTGAGAGTCTGTGAGAACATCCAGTATAACTGACTGTGTCCGTTGTAACTCGGTTGCGATTAGAGTTAGTTGATTTGACAGAGCGTTGAATAGTTCCAACAATTTCGATTGTTACAGCTCCTCGTCTTCTTTCTGCAATTGATTCCAAATTTGATTTACTTGTTGGTCAAATTCATCAAATTTTGTCTTAACCGCTATCTGATCCTGCTTTATGATGTTGACGGTGGAATCAATGATGGATGTTTGATTCTTCAGCAGATGTAGCAGATTGGACTCGTTTTCTTTGACGTCTAATATTGTTCTTGACATCTTTTTGGAATACTCTGAATCAAATAAGCCAAATAGTGAATGTGCAAGGCTTCCAACGAGATTTATTACCCCTCTCCTGTTGCGACTGCTTCTTAACAGATTATTATCTAAACGCATTTCTCCGTCCAGTCGATCGAAGCTTTCGGTTAGATGACTACAAGTGTAGTTTTGTTTAATCTTTCGGCAAAGTTGACGTAGTGTGCTGGTACCGTTGAATAGCGTTGATGCTTCTGTCCAATAGGGTTTCAGATCGTAGTATACGAGCAAGTTCCATTCCGTAGATGAAATAGAAACTGATCCTATATTTTCGAAATGTGGTTGCCAAGTTTTGAACCAAAACGATTAACTTGCACTGGAGATCCCAATATTATTGGTAAGATCATTATTGTTAGTAGCAATGCCAAACCATTGGTGATTGCTGGTATTATTCTTCTCCTTTTTGGCACTGGTTGCTCTTCTGGATCTACTTCGATGTTGTCATCATGCAGTCTTTGAATTGCTCTTTTAAATATGCCTCTTTGTGTTTTTACGTCGCACACTCTTACTAAGCCATCGTCACCCTTGTATACCTTAACAATTCGCCCTAGAGGCCATTGGAGCACTGGTAAGTTATTTTCTTTGACGATTACCATAGTATTTGGCTCTATGGTGCTGGTTGAACCCTTCCATTTGTGTCGTTGCTAAAGTTGGTGAAGGTACTCGTGTGACCAACGTTTCCAGAACTCGTATTTAAAATGTGTCACCAATTTCCATCTAGTTTGTAGGGATACCTTGGATTCTGACATGTTCCTATCTATCTGTGAAGTTAACGGTTTCCCTATCAAGAAGTGTCCCGGAGTTAACGCTGTTAAGGCATCTGGATCTGTGGACATTGGGGTAAGCGGTCGAGAATTCAAAATTCCCTCGATCTCCACGACGATGGTTTCGAGTTCTTCGTAGGTCAGCGATGCAGTCGATACACTTCGTAGTAGCAAATGCTTGGCGGATTTAACCGCTGCTTCCCATTTTACTCCAAAATGTGGAGCTCTAGGAGGAATAAATTTGAAGTTTATTCCACGGTCGCTGCATGATCTCGTGATATTTTCTCGTGAGGTATTTGAGAAGATCACATCGTTTAGCTTCTTCAGATTGTTACTTGCGCCGACGAAATTGGTTGCGTTGTCACAATAGATAGTGTCGCACCGTCCGGGGCGAGACGTGAAGCGTTTCAGCGCTCCGGTAAATGCTTCGGTCGTCAATTCGGTTACAACCTCTAGGTGAACTGCCTTTGTTGCGAAACAGGAAAAGACTGCGATGTTAGCCTTGTTGGCTTCTTTCCACGAATTTTATAGTGCACCCAAAATGGTCCTCAATAATCCACTCCACTATGGACAAACGGTCGAGCTGGAGTGGCTCTGGTTGCTGGCAAATTTCCCATCACTTGATTGAATAACTTAGGCTTGGATCTGGTGCAGCGCACGCATCCAAAATGATAGCAATCCTTGTGGACCACAATGCAAATTATTTTCATGCATCATGACGAGACTCATTCTGGAAATAAGGTCGTTGAATGGTAGCAACATGGGATGTTTTGCGTCATAGCTCAAGTTAGTTGCTTCTAGACGTCCTCCAACCCTTAGGATACGTTGGTCATCAATAAGCGGTGACAAATTATCGATATCGTTAGTAGTGACAGTTGAGTGACGCTCTAAGCTTTTAATGTCACAGTAAAATGCTCTTCTTTGGATACCCTTTAAAATCAATGTCAATGATGCCTCCATTTCTGTGGCTGTTGGTGATATTGTTGGGTGGGACACCTTGCTTCTTAATAGTTTCACATAACGAATGACATATGCTTTAATTCTTTTCAGGCGTCGAAATGAGTTCTTCTGATTGATTTCTTCCCAGAAAGATTTGACTCTTTAGAACTGAGTGTTAGAGCTGCAATCATCTGCCGCCTGAGTTCCAAAGCACATTGTTGTCGAGGAGGTTGAAGTGGCCAAATGGTCATAGATCCGTGCAGGAACTTAAGTCCATATAGCCGAAACAGGTTGTCTCCCAATTTAGCTGGTGTCACGCCTCTTGATACCAGGTCTGCGGGATTGTCCTGGGACGGCACCTGACGCCATTGTTGTGGATTAGTTGCTTGCTGAATAGCCGAAATTCGGTTGGCTGCGAATATGTGGTAGTGTGCTGATTCTGCATTTATCCATCCCAGAACCGCTGTGGAATCAGACCAAAAATGAATTGTAACGCCTTTGAAGAATCGGCTTTCATGGAGCTTCTGCATCAATTCCACGGCGAGCTTAGCAGCGCACAATTCCAGTCTTGGTAATGTTACTTGCTTTGTTGGAGCTACTCGTGATTTCACATATAGGAAGGTGAACGATTATCTGGATTTGGCAACCGCTCCATAGGCACGCTCTGATGCGTCAGCGAAAATGTCTACTTGAGGGTCTTTGGGTACTGTGCGACCGAAGACGTGGCGTGGCACGCTGATGGTTTCTAACTTCTGAAAGTCCTTTTTGAAGGTTAGCCATGTTTTGTGAATTGGTGCTGGAAGTTCTGTATCCCAGTCTACTTTAAGTTTCCGTAGTTGTTGAAGGAATACTTTTGCTGTGGTCGTAACTGGCGCGACGAAACCAAGGGGATCAAAAATACGAGAAATATCTGATAAGATATCTGTCACCGAATTCCATATTTACTTCACGGTCCGTGATTGGAATTTATTCTAGTAACCTTGGGTGATTCGCGCACCATTTCCGTAAATTGAATAGCCAAATACGGTGCAGACGCTGTACCGTAGGTGATGGTCGTGAGCTGATAATACTTCATGGGATGTGAGGGATCCTCTCTCCACCAGATAAGTTGATACTATTGATCGTATTTATCTACCCGCACTTATCTATACATCTTTTCAATGTCAGCTGTAAAGACAAATCGTGGGAGAATGAAACGCAAAAGAAATGAACACATCTTCCTGGATAGTTGGTCCTGTTGCCAGAAGAATGTTTGAAAAAACATTGGTTGATGTTTTGGCTCAAGCATCGAATACAACTCTTAGCTTTGTCATTGAATTGTCTGGGTTCAAAACGGCATGATGTGCAAGAAAGTAGTGGGGACTCTTGATACTAGTTATGTCAATCTCTTCCATATGTCCAAGCTTCTCGTATTCTCGCATGAAGGCTACATATTGGTCCGTGAATTCAGGAATTTGTATCATTTTTCGTAGTAGTAGAAGAGCCCTGCTCCAAGGAGTAAATCGATGCCTCTGGATTCATAGAAATTGGGGTCAGCTAATTGAAGGTTGCTCGGGATTTTCCAATTGCATATGTTGATGCTGCTTGATGGTTGCTTGAAAACAATCTCTGGCAAAATGTGAGCTTCAATTCTCTTGGTGAAGTGAGTCGTCTTTGATTGGAGCTGCAAGTTGACCCCTTCAGCGATGCTAATCTGTGTTTGACCAATACTTTCTATACTGATGATGCACTGATTCTTTTTTACACCGATTTTGTTCGCAAGCCGCCCTGTTATGAAGTTACCTAGTGAACCGTTGTCTAAAAGTGCTCGGAAATGAATTTGTTGTCCCCACTTATAAATTATGGTCACGCATATCGTTCTGAGCAATACTGTGGTTGATTGTATTGGCCAATTTAGAACAGCCGTAAGTGATACCGGGGCATTTTGCGTTGTTTTGGGAGACTGATTGAAGCTGTTGGATACCTCCGTAGATTGTGGTTCTCCCAAATGAAGCAATGTGTTATGTTTTTTATGGCACTTTGTGCAGTTGCCTGACACGCAAGATTTGGCATTGTGCCCACCTTTCAGGCTGTTTACACAGTATTTTGCTTTTTGGACTGTTTTTAACCGCTGACTTGGTGTCATCTTGAGGAAATCTTGACATTGAAATAGCGCATGATGTTGGTTGCATGTGATGCATGTTGTACCTGTTGGACTGGAATCTAAGTTGAAGAAATTTCAGAAATTCGTTTACAGATGGTATCTCCTTCGGTTGGTTTAATGATTGCTCCCATAATGCGTGAGCGGTTTTGTGTAGGTTTTGGGTTAATATGTACAGCAGAATTGGGACTCCATGTTGGTGCTCACTCCTAGACCTTGTAGAGTCATGATGCACCCCTTGGTAGTATAGTGGAGGAACTTAATCGGTGATGGCTGATCGTTGTTGATTGTCGGTTAGGAGAGCAGTCTGCGTAATGTTGCGTTTATCAGTAGCCGAGGATCTTCATATCGATCCTTGACCACCGCCCATGCGGCCTCGTAATCATTTGCCGATGCTGTGAAGTGCCGAATTAGTCCTTCCGCCTGACCGGATAACTGGACTTCAAGAACCACATCTTTTGGCAACCTGGAATTGGTTGGTTGTCGACCAAGTCCATAAATAGATCGTAGAACTGCCTCTACTTGTGGTAGCTGCCATCGAATTTTGGTAGTTCAACCTTGGGTAGTTTCAGACCTGATATCGACATATTGGCTGTCTGCCTGTTGACTGTTGTTGAAGAGGCTTGCATAATTGATGCCGCTGATTCTCGGGCCATATCTTGAAGCTGCAAAATCTGTGCAGTGATTGCTTGCTCAACCTGGGCAAAACCCTTGTAGTCGTATGAGCTGGGCTCATCAGATAACCAGATCCTTTGGAGCAGGTCCTGGGCATATTTCCAATGCGTTTCTACTGTATTCGCCTGCATTGCATAATAGTGCGACGTTTGTTGTGTCACACTATTAAGCACTTGGCTAAGTAGTTTGCTAGCTTTGTCTATTGACTTCTTTTGTTTGTCAATTAGTGAGGATAGCTGACTTGACGGACTTCTGCCGCTATCACGGTGCTTGATTCGCTTTGTCTAGTCGCTGGCTGCGGCTGAATTTCAACAACGGTTCTTGTACCGAGTTGATGATAATGTTTGACAACAGGCACATAAACCTTGGTGTCGGAGAAGGAGAATCAATCAATGCTAAGTTAAAATGAAAAGACTCACAGTTAACTCTTACTGACTGACTGACTTTTGGCTGTGCCAATCGTGGGTATATACTCATTTTTCTCTATACATAAATTACACATAATTTGTCTATACATATATTAGGTGTTATTGAATTTAAAGCCTAACCATGAAATGTGCATTATTGACAAATTTGCAAGCTGGCCTTGACTTGAGTTCTTCAGAGTATTGCACTTGATATCATGTTTCATCCAGTGCAATGCCTTCGCTGATGTAGTACATATTGGAGTTTTTGGCAACAATGCAAATTTCATCGTTAAGCTGGCAAGGTTTGCTTAACACAAGCCTAACGTTTGCACATCAACTGTTAATACAATTAACAAGGGTTCTTTATTTTAGTTGCCTTCTTTATTTATTTAATATATGCTAACTTAGTTGATTTAGGTGTAGTAATAGGTACAAGTAATTAGGTTCCCCGGGAGCGGATAGGGGAAAGCCTCTAATATATTGGAGGTAGGAGCTGTATCAACTACCTCCCGCGGACCAACAAGCAGTAGTATTCATACCTTCAAACCTTTACTATCAAAAATATAAAACTAATTTTGTGCCGTACAGTTTTTTTTTATAAATGCCATAATGGCCGTAGCAGGTACGGATATTAACATATGGAAATGTGAAGTATAACTACAGTACCAAGTGAACTATATTCATAACTCGAAATCTCTACAAAATATATCAACAAATGTGTGTATAGCATTATAGAATTCAACTATGAAACATTGTGATGATTGTAGGTGTAACATTTCAACCAACATGGAGAAAAAATTGTGTAGATCCCATATCGACATGGTTTAACTCTCACGTATATTTTATTTGTATGGGCGTGGTTTTATAAACTATAAAGGTAAATGGTATTTCGTAGTCGGTTTAGCCCGACTCCAGACTTCTTAACTCGTTTATGTCTGATCTTGGTCAAATAGTCTTGAAACATACATCGGCAGTGCTTTCTAAGTAACACCACTATTAGAAATTTCAGGACTCCAGTCTACGTGTGCCGCATATTCCATGCGAAAACCAATATGGATATTGCTCATTACTTTCGGTTACACAATAGACAACTACATAGTTGTTGTTTTAAATGTCTTGTGTGACAGATGCGATGGAAATATGTCTCCAAACACTTTAAAATGTATTTGGCAGATCTGGAAAAATATATTAGAAGGATTTTTAAGGAGAAGATTTGGTGTGTAGGTTTTTACTTAATGAATCTTTCGGTATTCAAGTGCACAGAGTCCTCCCCACTCCTTTGCCAAAGTCAGGTTGCAGTTTGGTCAGTTGAACTTTTTAAGTCTAGCCTGCAAACTGTAACCCGAAAAGTAACGCGAAGCAGCAACTTCTGCATTTGGACCGCCTTTTTCACTGCTATTGTCATTAACTGTGAATTTTAGAATTTTAAAAATTGTGCGGAAGTATGCATAATCTTTCAATAATTTGTTCATACGATACAGCATAAATATATAAATATAAAAAATGAAATAAATTAAATACATCCAAATACACAATCTACGGTTCCTGAATACATTTAATATTATACACTGCCGCATAAGAACATTCGTATTAATATATGAATATCTGAATTACATTTGTTCAGGGGTTCAGAAAGTTGACTTGCATGATTGTTTCTTTTCCTACAGCCACTCAAAATGCAAGTACACACTAGTCACACTAACACGGTTCGCTGTTAACATATTGGATTTTCCAATGCCTCGTCTTCAATTGCTATGATTGAACTTTGTTTTCATTTCAAATTCAGAAATAAAAGTATAACATACCCACATTCATGTACATATACACATATACAAGTCGTAAACCCGTAAGCAAGCATACAAACATTCGCACATAGTAGTAAACCCACATGCACATATAGAACTCATAGCAAAACAAGAATGTACATATGTCTACAGGTTTTGCCCTTGCATTGCCGAGCAACTTCGAGCGATGAGTTAAATATTTATGCCATAGCAAAGACAATATACTATAAAGACATTACATCGCTCTCTTCACTCAGCGAAATGAGTTAAAAAACCGTGGCTGCCTATTGGACCAAAACCCGAAGTGTGCTCGGCAAGCAAAGGCAAAACATGTAGATACACATTCTGGTGGTTGCGTTCTATATGAACGTGTGTGTTTACTACATGTGCGAATGTTTGTATGCTTGTTTTCATATGTTTACGGCATGCATATGTGTGTATGGATATGAATGCAAGCATGTTATTTATTTATTTGTTGGAATTGGAATGAAAACGAATTTCAATCATAGCAATCGAAGACGAGACATTATAACTAATTATGGGAATATTTTTAAAATTTATATTGTAAATTAGTAAAAAGAAGAAAAAATTGGTATATAAAATTAATAAATAATAATATGTATTTTTTTACTTTATTGTTTTATCCCCAAAAAAGCCACCATCGAATTGCACAGCAAATCTTCATGGCTGCACCAGAAGAAGTATAAAAGTTATTTTTTGGGGAATGTTATGTACAGAATTATAGAAATTTTAGTTCATTCAGAATAGCACCAGCAAATACTTTGACTCTCTACTGTAATCGAAAATCAACAAAAATAGTATGGGTGTCTTTAGCTCAATGGTTCACGGGTTGGTCTATAGTTTTTGTGGCTTTTAGGATTCGAGCCCCAGCAAAATGCTGTGTTTTATCGGATTTTTTTTTATATTAATAATCATTTTTATAAATAGTAGTAAAAGTATTTTACTATCTTCCATAAATTAACCAGTATTATATCATTTTACTGGACCAAAACTAGAGCAGAATTATTTCATGCCTGTTATAGAAGATGTACATAGTATTATGAATTTCAAACTTGACAAATCATATACACCCATACATACATACATATGTACATATGTAGGCACATATTTGTCTTTTGATCATTTGTCAGGTAGCGAATTGTGCCCTAAAAAGAATGAAATGAAATGAAAATAAAGCGCCTTTTTG
Organism: Clusia tigrina; assembly: GCA_920105625.2. Classification (NCBI taxonomy): domain Eukaryota; kingdom Metazoa; phylum Arthropoda; class Insecta; order Diptera; family Clusiidae; genus Clusia; species Clusia tigrina. Next base: position 76,526,043 of record OV050030.1, read on the forward strand.
TCTGGATTGGAGTTTTTGTTGTATGATGTACGGTGTGGCTTCTTTAAATATAAAGTGAAGCAGAATTAGAATTCAATTTGTCATGAAATTTTGGATATGTCAATATTTTCAGTATGGACAAATACCAGCACAATTTACTCTTTCGATCTTATGTATGTATATTTCATATTTTCGCTTTGGCAGCATGTGATCAAACATATTTTGAGTCTATCCGAAGAAAGAATAATTATGCACAAAAAACCAATTTTGATAAAATTAGTGTTAATATTTTAATATTCTTATGTTCGTCTGTTGCCTATTCCATCAGAAAATGTATCTAAGTAATTTTTAGATTAAGGGTACAGTCAACAAAATCAAGGTTTTAAACCTTTTTTTTTTTTTCTTTGTCAGATCAGCTTGAAATACTATAATCACAATATATTAAAAATTAAACCACTAATCCATGCATACATATCTATGAACACTGATTCTTCGCATTTACATAGTATAAGATGTTCATGTTTGAAGCAAATTTTATGAACTTCAATATCTAGTATTAAGTGCATATGTTCTTGTTCTACATTGATTTACAAAGTTTTGTAAATAAAACCGTATATAATGGAATAATCTACATACATATAAACATTTGTTTCCTATGGAAAAATGTAGTTCAACCCTAATTGTGTTCCAACGCATAATAAACCACTTTATAATCGAAAATTATTATAATCAAAAATTATTTCAAGTATTTAAAAATTCAAGAAATTTTAAATTTATATTATGATAAATAATGTTTAGTAAAACATATTTTAATATAAGGTGCGTTTTTTGCCCATTACATTTAACAATGACCTCAAACACTCTATACATGATGTCTGCAGGGCTTACCCAAGTCGACTTGCTTGCACAAACGCCATTCGAAATACTACAACCGGCAACTCAATTGGATTGACTTGGAGACTTGAGTTATGGAAATTAATAAAAATGTGCAAACACTTCTTACTGTTTCGTGCTTCTTTATGCGTGTGAACTTGTATTTGGATGTGTACCCACTTACATACATACATATATAGAAAATACTTTAAATCAAATAATCTGTCTTGACCTATATTCGTGAATAATAGTTGGGACTTCTTTTCAGTTTTATTTTTTAATTATTTGCTGTCTAAGTTCTTCCATGCAACTGCATATTTTTTTTTTTATATATTATAATGCTATTAATTTAATTATATTAATTTAAGTTAATCTTTATTTTGTAAATAATGTATTAATATAAAAGAAATATCAAAAATTTGAATACATCTGCAAAATTCTTCCTCTTCCTACCATAAGAATAAAAACCAATCTAACAATTTATTTAATATACACATAGCATATACGAAAAAACAAAAGCTTCCTAAAATTGCACATATTCATTGACGAACGAAATGTTGGATTGGATTAGATTTTGTGAAATTTATGACCTTCTTCAGACGAATTGCGCAAAAGCATCAAAAAACTAACATAAACAAATGTTTTGAAATCGTACAAAATTAACTCAGTTTCATGCGCACATGAATTTATGTATGTGAGTTAAGAAACACCGTTAGGACTATTTTTAGAAGATATAAATTTCTTTGCTGTAATGATCTGCTATAGCAGCAGCAATTCAATGTGGTTTAGTAAAATTTATTTAATACTGGATAATTTATGCTAAAGTAGAAACTATTCTTATTATTTTTTATAAAAATAATTGTTAGTTTGCTTTCAAAAAAAGGATGAAGAATTAAAAATATATAAAAATAAACACATTTCTCAGCGGACTTGAACCCGGCATCATAAAATTGATAGACCAACGCTTTACCACTTGCTCTTCAATCTTTATAAAAGATCCTATGCATACATACATATGTATGTATGTATGCATATATTTTATATTGTCAAGTGTTCTAATATGCACGCATTATGCTTCGTCTTACTCCACTTTCCGTATAAAAAACATTTGCCATACAGAAAATTCATTCTAGTGTATTTTACCCCAGCCACACAGAACAGAAAATAAAAATTTGATTTCAAATTAGTCGCTTCTGCTGTGAGCACACACACAAACACACTAAATTTTTCATACGAATGTGCAAACAACAATAGCCATGTGTGTGACTGCCGATGAATACATATTCACGATTGCTTCGTGAAATTGCCGATCTGAATTCCAATGTGGTTGCCAGCAATTTCAATATGTTGATTCTCACTCAAGAGAGCAATGAAAGGTATTTCTGTATATTGTCCTTGGCCATAGTCAGTCACGCAATTTTAATTCATTTCGCTGAGTGAAGAGGGCGATGCAGTATGTATATTGCCTTTGCTAGCACCAACAAGCACGTCTACTCGATTTGCAATACACTAAATTTATTTTCGCTCCGAAAAGTATCAAATTCAATATCGTCACATATATTTCTGATTAATAATTTAGATCATTATTAATATTAGGTACAGTACTCTATATTCTAATAAGACACATTTTTTAAAACTATTAGTTAACTCGTATATTAATTTATAGTTTTTTGGTTTGTTTCTTTTTTTTTAATGAACTTATGCCAACAAAACTACAAAAAAATTAAGAAAATTAAACTATCAGAAATAAGCTATGAAACTTTAATTGAAGTAATAAATATAAAACTAACAAAAGCAACACAATTTTATACCAATATTTAATTAAATAAATGTTATATAAATATTAGTTTTGGTTTCGAAAATCATTACTTAAATTTATGAATTATGAGGATATTTATGGATGAAAATGCAAATATAATGCTCCTGCGAAAGTGTGATTACATTTAATAATCTATTCAGTATTTTATTTTGAATAACAATTTTGCATCGAAAGAGATTCGATAGTTTATATAATTACGTTATGTTATTTATTAATATTACCACTTAAGGTAATTTCACAAACCAGCTATTTATAACAGATACCATAAGGCGTACAACTTAACAACCAATTAAGAAACAATAATAATGGGTAACCCAGTTCTCAAACATTTTATGGGGTTTTTTTTTATTACAAGAATTTATTATTTCTTGAATGAAGTAAATACATCAAATCTTAAAACTAGTAACTAAAAAATAATGTTTACCCAAAATCAATTTGGCCATCAAAATTTCGGCGCTGCTTCGCTCTTCAGAAGGCCGGAAAGTCTCTACTCTGCAGGCGGGATCGGCTTATCGGTTTTGCGAGGAATTTTTAGCTAGTGGATTCGAGTGATTTTCCAGTTTGGCTATGTATTTCTGATTTCTAGACTTTATTTCTATGATAATTGTTGGTATTATCAGGTCTTTGTGAATATTATCGTTACGCATGTACTATGGAGCACCTGCTATTAACCTAACTATCTTTGACTGAAACCTTTGAATTATGGCAATGTTAGAAGCGGATGCATTACCCCACAGTTGAATATAGAATAGATTTGTGGGGGCGACCTTCAACTTCAAATGTAAAATTTTAGCTGAAATGTGCGTACGCCAAGTTAAGCGCCTGTCTAAATGAATGCCGAGATAAATGACTTCATTAGCTTGTGGAATCGCGATATTATTGAGCCGAATAGCTGGACACGTACCAGGCTTCAAAGAAAATGTTACGTGCTTGCTTATTTGCTCATTGGCCTTTATACGCCACATTCTTAGCCATTCTTCTACCCTAAATAAGTGCTCTTGTAGTGCCGTCGACGCGTTTATCGAACATTTATTGCAACTAAGTATGGCGGTATCATCCGCAAATGTTGAAATTAGCGTGCTTTCACTTATAGGAGTATCAGATGTGAATATTACATATTATGTAGAGCCTAGAACGCTATCTTGGGGCACACCGGCTGAAATTGGAAAATCTTCGGAAATAAATATGTTTTCTTTTATACTGAAACGTCTATTGGATAAGTAAGACTAAAGAGTTTTAAGATAGCTTTTTGGAAGACACTTTTTGATTTCGAACATCAGTCCTTGATGCCATACCTTATCAAATTCTTTAGCCACGTCAAGGAATATTGCAGAGCGAAACTCCCCAAGTTCAAAAGCTTTTCTTATTTCATTTGTAATTCGATTCACTTGCTCAATAGTGCTGTGCTTTTCTCGAAAACCGAATTGGTGTTGCGGTATTACGCTATGTTCATGAAGAAAAGGAGATTTTTTAGTAGTAGTTAATTTACTAGTAGTTTCTCAAATAATTTGGAAAGGCAAGGCAACAGGCTGATAGGTTAGGATAGGTTGGGAAGGCGTGTGCGGATACGAAGTATCCCCACTTCCACTCGGAGACAGCTATGTCAATTGTGACTGCCTTTAAAAATGCCAGGAGGAGGCATACTCGTCCTTACACTCGATTTCCATAAACATTGGAAGTTCCATCCCTATTAAACCATTTGGTTTTCCAGATGAAAGTGAGAAGATCCTATAAATCGACCTTCGTTATCTCTGAGAAACTTGTGAAGAAGCGCGACCTCAAACATTGAAGTCGTTTCAACTGTAGTCTCGGACATTGACAAAAAATGTGATGAATCGAATCTGTCTCTTCTTCATCATGGCAACTCCTACATAGCCCGCCCGACGGCATACGCCAATGTTGAAGCATTGGTGCTATAGCACAATGCCCCGTAATGACCCCCGTAAGCACCCTTACTGCAGGTTTGTTGAGCCCTAAGAGAACCTTCGTTCTCTTCATGTCTAACCTAGACCATAAGACCCTTGAAACTTCATAGTCGTCCCGATTAGGCCATAAGTTATTTGTCACTGCAATAGTGAATTCAGCTACGTTCCTAAACAGTTCGCATATCGGGATTTGTATTGATGTATCTGCTTAGTTAATGTCCATTTCAGAGCCCCTTCTGGCCATCTAATCCGCCAATTCATTACAAAGATAGTGATATTCGAAGGTCGAATTGTACTACTTTGTATCAGTGTGGCTGCTTTCTCAATTGCATAGAGTTCGGCCTGAAAGACGCTGCATGCGTCAGGCAGCCGATATGACTGTCTTGCCTGCAAGCCTTCCAAGAAGACACCCGCCCCCGTTCCACCCTCCATCTTTGAGCCGTCAGTGTAGATGGTAATGTCAGAATTACGCGGCACAGAGCCTGACTCCCAGTTTTCCCTTGTTGGATAGAGAGTTGGAATTCTAGCTGTAAAGTCCATAGTAGAAGTCATGTAGTCTGTAGCCGCACAGAGCCTGACTCCCAGTTTTCCCTTGTTGGATAGAGAGTTGGAATTCTAGCTGTAAAGTCCATAGTAGAAGTCATGTAGTCTGTAGCCGTTTCTAAATCGGCCGTAACTAACCTTTGACCCTTCCGTCTTATTTCGCTCAAAATTGTACAGTGTCCATAATTGGCAGATTTCCACGTGTTGCACTCCCTCAGTCTGAGAGCACACTTGGCGGCACAGCCCTGAATGAACACTCCTAGCGTAGTTTCTTATTAATATTATCTGCCTGAAGGGATGAATTTATTACTTTGAACAGTAGCTGGTTATTGCAATGGAGTAACTTTGGAATTAGCATCATTGTTTTGTTAATTGCTCTTTGAGTAATATCCGGTAGCCCTGCTTCTTCTAAGACAGATTTGGTGGGTGATGTAGGAAAAGCGCGGATGCTCCATCTGGCCGCTGTGTGGATGGTGCTTGTAAGGTGTTTAAATGTGTTTTAGCACCATATATGGAGAGTCCAAAGTCGATTTTGGATAATATTAGAGCTTTAGTTATATTTTCAAGGGTCGACATGTGTATCAAACAATATTGAAATGAAAGATATTTTATAATATTTAGTCTAGATAGTAAGCTTAATCTAACATATTTACAATGTTTGTTAAAAGTTAGCCTTTTATCAAAAATTAGACCTAGTATCTTTAACGAGTTAGTATGCGGGATTGGAACATTAGATAGGGATAGGTTAGGAAAGGAACATTTGGGCTTAATGCATATATGAAATCATATTTTCATATATGAAAAAGAAAGATTTGATAGTTGATATATTGGTGCACGATGATTCTCCCCACTTAGAAATGTCAGTGAGGATTTTAGAGAAAATAATTTTTATTCGGTTTAGTTCTTTTAAATTGGAGAAAATCAGTACATCCTCAGCGTAAAGAATATACTCGATGAAAGCGTGTGAATAAATAATTGTGCTGAGATCGTTAAAGGCAATTTTGAACAGAGTGACTGAAAGCGGTAATCCTTGTGGAAAGCCATTGTAGCTACGGTGTATACTCGATTTATGATTGTTAACGCTGACAAAGAATTAACGAATAAGTAGAAAACATTTTACAATATCGTAAATTTTATTACCTATTTGATATAGTTTTAGTTAAATTTCCATTCTCATTGCCGATCGTCATGTCCAAAGCCGAAGTGAAGAAATTGCATATGTCTTCACAGCGGATATAAGTGTTTAAATGAAATGAAATAAATTAATATACACTTTTTTCCGTAAACAATTCATTAAGAAAATAAATAAAAATAATAGAAAACACGAAAATCAGGAAATTTCCCGATTTTACATTCTCTTTTTTACAAACAAAATTTTTACATTCGAATTCACCAGCTGTATGGTAAATTTTAGAGAATCTATTTTGAGAACAGTGCAAATGCTCATATCATTTAATCGCCAATTTTTTTAACACACCCCTTATTGATAATTATAATTATATATACAGAATGAAAATACTATATTATTTTACATTATTTTATTTTTCTTTTATATACCATTTGTAAACTAAATTTTAAATAATTACTTTCTCTTAATATGCGGTGCTTTATTCTGAAATCTATATCAGAACCATTGTGTATATACTCGTATGTACGTCACAAAATGGAATTACTGAGAAGCGTGGCTCTATACAGCAACAGGTCACATTTAATTAGGCTGATTTATAGAACAATGCAACTGCATTATTTCTCCAAAAAAAGTATGTACTTAAGAAAAATCTATTCAGTTGAAGTATAATTTTGTCATTAATAAAACAGAAATGAACCACAAAAAAAATTAATGAAAGTTTTATTTATAGCAAACGAAAACAATAGCACTAAACGATAAAAACACAACAAAACATTGCATTATATAACCCAAAAAAAATTTTAATGTAGTACATATAAGCACATCACTTCATAGCAATGCATAGCAATTTTATGCAAGTAAGTAAATTAACGCTTTATCCGGCAAATAAAGCATATAATCATAAAATCTTATGCTCTGCTTGTAAAAACCGAAACAATTATATTGTTACGAAATAGCCCTCTTGACAATTTACTCTGTTACAAAATTGCCCTCCTGACAATTTCTCTAACTCTCTGTACTCGGACTCGTACCACTGGATTGTGTAGTTATCAAACAATCGCTGGTTAAATTAAAATAATTAGCTTTATTTAATTATTGCTATTTACACATTTAATATTAGGCTTAAAGTTTACTTAGTTATTATTTGCACTTTATTTCACAAACCATTAGTCAGTTTATTTACTAATGAATTTCATCACTTTGTAAATCACAAATACTGCTGCTTTGATTATAATGCTAGATGTACACACTGTTACGGTCTCTGATCTACTGCCTCCCACTTTGAACAGTCTTTCGCGCTTTTATAGTTTTCGAATAGTTGGAGTAGAAAATTCCACGCTATTCTCGTATTTTCTATTATCTATCGAAACTTAAACCAGCGAAATAAAGCACACGGACGAGATCCTTGAGATCACCATGTATTCCCAGCAGGAAATTTGACTAAGTTAATTTTGAAAATATAAAATTTATTTTGTAACATAGCAAATCTCATCACAATCCCAACAATGCAAAAGACAAATTTTTCCGAGATAAGTGCCTATTTAATACATTTTTTGCCTTTTACATTTTGTTACAAATATAATGGAAGATATTAGAAATTCTTTAACGAGCTTGACTGGAGCAGTCAATGCTCTAGTAGAACAGCTGAAAGGGCTGGAAGGCCGCGTAGGGAGATTAGAAAGAACAAGGAAAGAAACCCTAGATTCCACCGCGGTTAGGGCAGAGTTGAAAAGAGTCGAAGTTCGCATAGCACAGGTTTAGGGCAGGGAATCGGAACCTGGCCTCAACCCATTCGGTGAATCAAATTCCGTAGCTCTTTATGCTCCAAGAACAAAACAGGAACTAAAAGACTATGTAGGCTTCCAGTCTATGTTAAGGAATTACAGGTGTTCGAGGGCAATCCAGTAAAATATGTTTCCTGGGTATATAGTGTTGAATCAATTCTCAAGGATTTTGAAATAGTGCGGGATAAGCCCATTTATAGAGCAATATTGCAGCACATAAGGCAGAAGATTCGGGGCGGTGCCGATATGGCGCTGGTGTCATATAATATTTTTGATGACGAATGGCCATCCATTAAGAGCGTTCTGTCATTACACTATGCTAACAAGAGGAATATTGGTACTCTAGAACACCAACTTAATCAATTATCACAGAAGGGGTCCAAGTTGGATGAATATTTTAATGGTTAATCACCAATTTTCCCTGATCATTAACAAAATAATAACAGCAGCATATTCCCATGAGACGGTCAAGGCGTTGGTGGAAACCTACCGCAACCGTGCCTACCACGTATTTATTCGCGGTTTAAATGGTCACCATTCGAAAATGCTGATAATTCAAAAACCTAGAACTTTACCAGAAATATACTCTGCTTGCCTGGAGATGCAGAATCGATCTCTAAGAAACAACACAATTCACTCGAATGCTCTTAATGGAGTGACAGTCCCAATAAATCAGGTACCTCGTATGGAATCTAAACCACAGCTTCCACTCAGCCCATTTAATCGCTTTCCTCCGAGAGGTAACACCAATTATAACAATAACATGCACTTTTCATCGAACTATCAAAGCAGACCAATGGCATCTACTTCACCAGAGAGAATGGAGGTTGATAAATCCATACAATCAAGACGGGCGAATTACATGAGCCGCCCTCAGGGTGGCAACTTCTTCAAGCGAAGAGCCATGTCTGCCAACTACCCGCAAAAATATCAAAAGCTTAACAATATTCAGATGTTAGAACCAGAGCTAGGCTTCTCAGAAGAAGGTTGTGACGAAAAGTTAGAACCTGAGTCTTGCGGTATCGATGATTTAAATTTTATGACGGGCGCCTCTCCAGCGTTCCTTATATAGAGTATAAAACGCGAGACGGCTCCATCCTAAAGTTTCTAGTCGATACTGGGGCTAACAAAAATTTCATAAGAAATCGCTAAAAAATCCTTTTCAAGTACACACTGCTGCGGAACATTAATAGAAACAAGAAAGAGAGCGGCAAGTTTTTTGAGACAGCTCGAAACAGCACCCTTGTAGCCTTCTACGTTTTGCCAGGCCTCGTGTCCTTCCATGAAATTATTGGTGACGATACCTTTAAAGTTCTAGAAGCCGCCATCGATCGAAAAAATAATATACTTACGCTAAAACCAGATATCAAAAGAAGTCAACTTAATCGAGCCAGGGAGTGAATCTGCTAGTGAAAAACTGCGCATCAATAATCTTCTAAAAAAATTTAAAGAGCTTTTTGGTCCAATTAATGAAAACAATGTGGTAAAGACCACGGTGAAGGCCGAAATCGAGACAACAACTAACGAGCCCATATATACAAAGAGTTATCCATATACCGTTTCAATGAGAGAAGAGGTAGAAAAACAGGTAAATGAGCTCCTGTCCGAAGGTGTGATCCTCTAATAGCCCTTATATTTCGCCTATTTGGGTGGTTCCTAAAAAACCAAAACCTTCCGGTGAAAAACAGCGTGACTATACCAGACATTAATTCAACCCTCGCCAGCTTAGGAAAAGCAAAGTATTTTACCACGCTTGACCTAACGTCTGGTTTCCACCAAATTCCGATGAGGCCATCAGATGTTCTAAAAACAGCCTTCTCGACCATGAATGTTAAATATGAGTTTCTCAGATTGCCCTTTGGTTTAAAAAACGCGCCTGCGATCTTTCAAAGAATGATCGATGACGTGTTGAAAAACGCCATATCCCGGGTACAAGCGCCACTACATATCTATGCAAATTAATAGTGCAAATTTAATAATCAATTTAAAGAATTTTTTGAATCCTACTGTAATTAATGGGATAAAAATAACTGAAGCCTTCTTACAAACCCTTCAGGACATTTACGCAGAACACTTTTCCCAGTATAAAATAAGGCTCACTCAAAAAGTTTTGGAGGACGTAACGAATGAAGAAAGGATCTGTCGGATCATTAAGGATGAGCATAAGCGTGCACATAGGAATCCGCGGGGAAACGGTGCTCAAATAATTGAAAAATTCTATTTCCCACGGATGAATGCCCTTATTACAAGATATACCTCAAATTGCGAGATTTGCAAAGTGAATTACGACCGACACCCACCTAAGCCTCAACTGCAACAAACCACAGTTCCCACATACCCATGCGAAATTTTACACCTAGACATCTTTGAATTACAAAAGCAAAAATTTCTTAGTTGTATTGACAAATTCACTAAATTTGCAAAACTCTTTCATATTAAAAATAAATCCGCAATCCATATTCGTTCAAAGTTAAAGTCCTTCACTATTTTACAGTACCCAAAATTATTGTTACAGATAATGAGAGAGGTTTTATAAGCCCTACCGTTTCTAACTACATTAGATCTTTAGGAGTTGAATTGTATCAAACCCCAACCCAGCGCAGAGAGGTAAAAAGTCAAGTAGAACGACTTCACTCTACTCCCATAGAAATGTATCGCTGTCTGAAGCAAGAAATGGGCAATCTGACGCCGAAAGAATTAGTATATATATAGCTGTGGAATGATATAACAACACGTTTCACACGGTGACAAACAAAAAACCTTGTGATATATTTTTGATATCAATTACCAAAACCTCGCGGACTTTCGAAATAAAATCCATGAAGAAATTCGAGCGCAAATAGAAAGGAATCAGGAATTAAGAAATTTAAGATTAATCAAAAAGAAACAGATTCCCAAAAAGTTTGATTTGGGTGACCAAATTTATATTGCAGATAAACAGATAAAAATTAAACAAAAACCCCTTTACACGAAAGAAGTAATGGCAAGAGATAACAAAGTGACAGTTGTAACAGAAACCGGTAAAAGATTTCATAAGACACACGTAAAGAACTAGTAAAAATAAAGCAATAGTAATTGGCAAAGAATTTATAGGCACTATAAATAAAAATTATTGCATAAGGCACTTACCTATTCATAATAAATGCACCCTAACATTGTTATTGAGATATAAGATCATACATAATCATGAAAAAATATATATAACTTTATGTAAGCATATAGATTGTTGTTCCACTAATTCATCACAGGTTGCTTATAAAAAAGGGATACCTTTTAATAAAAAATATAAGATATAAAAATATTACAAAATACGATATATAAAATATTAGATACAAAATAGGTTAGCGTATGTACACTTAAAAATAGTTATAGAATATGCTAGATACTTTGTAAAAAAAATAAAAAATAAAAAATAAATAAATAAAAAAAAATATAAAAAATGTAAACTGTAGAATTTAAATATAATAAGCAATATGCAATGATTATTTGCCTACTAAAAATTAATTAAAAATTAAATCATTAAGATGTATAGCTACGGAATAGATGTAAAACTAGGACCCTAATTTTTCCTTATTACAAATAATATTTTAATTAGTTTATTTTTAAATCAATTAAATGTTAGTTTAAGTAAAATTATAATTATCATACTATCATTGATAGTGTTGTCTTTACATTTATACGAGTGATATAATAAAAAAGAGGGGGAAGGGAGTTATAATATTAATACAGATATTTCTTATTACAGTTTAGGACTATTCATAACAATAGCTGCTGCACATGGTTTCCAGGTTTTCATCTACCAAATTTCCAATAGTATCAGTTCGCGACGGAGATAATCGGTTGTTTCTAACTCGTACACATCGTGGATTTGAATACATACCGGGACTTACTTCTAAACATTTCATCTATGGCCAACTCCACTATGCAAAGCAACGATGAAAAACTAGTATACGAATATGACTTTAGGTGGATAATCAACCGACTGGTTGAATTAAGAGCAAGAGGTTCAAGAAGACCTCGGTCGATAGATTGGATAGGCTCCGCCTGGAAGTGGATCGCAGACTCTCCGGATGCTGCCGACTGGAACTCTATACTCACGAGCGAGGACAACATAATTGAGAACAATAACCACCAATATAAGGTGAACGAGACACTTTTCATTTCTACCCGCAAAATGTTGCAGAAAGTGAACCAGATAGTCGACAAGATCAACTTTATATCAAAAGAAGCCAGAGAGGACCAAGTTGAGGGAGACATTCTGAACAAGCTACTCGTCATTAGAGATGAATTCAGTGAAATTGTTCGGGCTTGTCAGATACGAAGACCGGAATCGTAAACGGAAATTTGCTGGACAAAGAAGAAATAAACCAAATCCTGGCAGAAATAGAGACGCATCCTTATCAAAATGCTATAGAGGCGATCGAGTTTGGAAGACCTTCAGTATATACAAATGGTTCCCTCTTGTTGTAGTTCCGTACAAACAAGGAGGAGGTAATCGAAATACTCGTACTTACCGGGAGTACAATCTGTGAATGTGTGAAGCCACCTCGATCCTTCCAATCACACTTTGATTTGCGGGACGCAGACCTTTAAAGGAAGAGCTATCACGCAGCGTTCTCACGAAGCAGCTGACAATAATAAGAGGATAAACTTACAATCACTAAGTACGTGCCGACGTAGTGCACGCGCATCCGGCAGAGTAGGAGCGAGTGCACTGGCGAGATAGCCATTGTGGGAACCGTCATGTCAGCAGCTTCGTCTGAATTTTATTTATTTGAAAACATGTTTTTCTATGACTCGTCCACAACCATTTCTACTTTTACTATTTGTTTTCCTCATTTATAACATCGAATTTAAATAAATTTGATTATATTTATCAAATATTGTATATACAGAGTCTAATGTATAAAAATTTTTTTTTGTATATCCTATTAATTGTTTGATGTAGCAAACAAAGCAATAATAAAGTGGGTTTCGTTTCACTGTGCACAGTTAATCTGCCCAAAGATACATTTAGGTTACATAAATGCATTTTAAAATAAAATCGCATTGCCTTTTCCTACAGTTAAATGAGGTGTTGGGAACGCGGCTTTTTTCAAAACGATCACTGGTGCTAATTGTCCCTGGTGAAAAATAATTTCTCGCATACTAAAGCAAATAATTTAGAAATCTGTTGGTTTCGCGAGCTGCGTATCTATACTTTTTTATACATGGCTGTTTGTCTACAGTCTCCTCCTCATCCCCACAGCTTCTGCAGGATTCACTCCCAACCAGAGAGCATGCCTGCCGAACAGCCAGTGAGTAGGTACACAAGCCACGACTTTAGAGATATCCTCTCTCGACAGGGAAAGCAAGTCTCTAGATTTAAGCTCCGGCCACATTAGCCTGGTCGTTAACCAAGTGCCCTCGTGTGCCCAAGACGCATTGGCCTCACGCACGACCCTATCCTTCAGCATCAGTTTACAGGTGGTGATTGGTAATCTCACAAAAGCATCTGTCCGTGCATAAAAGAAGGTTGGTGCCCCGTCTGGCTAACTTATCAGCCCTACAGTTGCCCTCAATATCCCTATGTCCTGGAACCCATATAAGGCGTACCCTGAAAACGGTACTGATACCATTTAGGGCTACCCGGCAGTCCTGAGCAACCTTTGATTTTAGTGCTACCGAGTTCATTGACATGATGGCCGCCTGGATAGCCAATATATATGTTTATAATATTCTTTGTTATGTATGTCTATTTATGTAAACGACTACCTCCTTTATGACTAGGACCTCTGCTTGATAAACACTGCAGTGGTCGGGAAGACGGAAAGAAAGCTTCATTCTCAGTGCTTTTGAGAAAACTCCAAAACCGACTATCGTCAAGTTTGGATCCGTCAGTGTAGAAATTCAGCTCCCCCTTCTCCATGGCATTGGTGTTTGAAACTCTCTTCTAGACGGAATATATGTCTGGAAGGAGATGAGGTATAGAGTGGTGAATGTGTTGGGTAGAACTACTCCAGGTATACGTAATAGTCGACTGACCAATCTGCCAATAACACCGCACATTTCAGCCTTATCGCTGATGCGGCGGCCACTTGTTTCCCTACCAGATCTAATGTAGGTAGGCAGAGTATCACTTCTAATGCTTTAGTTGGAGTGGTCTTTAAAGCACCAGAAATGCACAGAAAAGCCCTTCTTTGGACCTTATGCTGAATTTCTGGCCACCATACCAGTATTCCACATAGCAATATAGGTCTGACCACATAAATGTACAGCCAGTGCATAATTCGTGGGGATAACCCCCACATGATTCCGACCGCTTTCTTACATGTGTACAAAGCAATATTAGCTTTTCTAACTCTTTCTTCAATATTGGGATTCCAGGTATTTTTCCTATCTAGTACTAGTCCCAAATATTTGGCTGTCTTCTTCATCGGCATTTCCACACCTTTGTATGTTAGCGTGGAGACCGTAGGAGATCTATTTTTCTTAGAGAAGAAGATTAATTCCATTTTATCGGGGTTTAACCCTAATAACCTTCTTTCCGTCCAAAAAGTAAGCGTGGCCATACTAGAGCGCAAAGTATCCATAAGAGTGTTTGGATATCTCCCAATTACCAAATCGTCAGCATAGGCGATGACATGGCAACCCCCCTCTCTATGGCTAGCAGTAAGGAATTTACCGCCAAATTCCAGAGCAGGGGAAAACTCCTCCCTGAAGAGTACCTCCGCATACCTTTGTTAGTACCCACAACATTCATGTGAAATTTCGTTGAGATATCCCTAATACGAACCTAGTTATAATTTTTATTTAATTGTGGGCGTGGCAGTAGTAATAATCTGCCCATATTTGGAATGCATGCTAGTACAGACCCATTGTATACATCTACCAATTTGTTTTCATATATCATCACAAAAGCATAGAAAGGGTAATTGTCTTTAAATGAGGTCCCCAAAGTTCATTATATAGGAGGGAGACGCATCCTTCCTATACACCGAATCTTGTATATGGATTTGTAGGGTCCATATACGTACGAATATAAAATTTCGTCTAAAAATATTATATAGGTCGTAAGTTATAATAATATGTCAATAGTGGGCTTGGCTGTAGAAATAATACGCCAATTTTCTGTGTCGTGTTTAAAGTTAGTACCCACAACATTCCTGTGAAATTTCGTTGAGAAATCTTTAATAGGAACCCAGTAATGATTTTTGGTTAATTGTGGGCGTGGCAATAGTAACAATCTGCCCATATTTGGAATGCATGCTAGTACAGACCCAGTGCATCCATCCACCAATTTGTTTTCATATATCATCACTAGAAGCATAGATAGGGTAATTGTCTTTAAGTGGGGCCCCTAAAGTTCATTATATGGGAAGGAGGCGTATTCTTCCTCTGATCGACCCCGAATCTTGTATATGGCTTTGTACAGTCCATATACGTACTAACATAAAATTTAGTCCAAAAATATTGTATAGGTCGCAAGTTATAATAATATGCCAATAGTGGGCGTGGCTGTAGAAATAACACGCCCATTTTTTGTGTGGAGTTTAATGTTAGTACCCGCAACATTCCTGTGAAATTTCGTTGAGAAATCTCTAATACGAACCTAGTTATAATTTTTATTTACTTGTGGGCGTGGCAGTAGTAACAATCTGCCCATATTTGGAATGCATGCTAGTACAGACTCAGTGTATACATCTACCAATTTGTTTTCATATATCATCACAAAAGCAGAGATAGGGTAATTGTCTTTAAGTGAGGTCCCCAAAGTTCATTATCTAGGAGGGAAGCGCATCCATCCTCTGATCTACACCGAATCTTGTATATGGATTTGTAGGGTCAATATACGTACGAATATAGAATTTCGTCCACAAATATTATATAGGTCGTATGTTATAAAAATATATCAATAGTGGGCGTGGCTGTAGAAATAATACGCCAATTTTCTGTGTCGCGTTTAAAGTTAGTACCCGCAACATTCCTGTGAAATTTCGTTGAGAAATCTTTAATAGGAACCTAGTAATGATTTTTGGTTAATTGTGGGCGTGGCAGTAGTCTGCCCATATTTGGAATGTATGCTAGTACAGACCCAGTGTATACATCCACCAATTTGTTTTCATATATCATGACTAGAAGCATAGATAGGGTAATTGTCTTTAAGTGGGGTCCCCAAAGTTCATTATATGGGAGGGAGGCGTATCCTTCCTCTGATCTACCCCGAATCCTGTATATGGCTTCGTAGGGTCCATATACGTACGAATATAAAATTTCGTCCAAAAATATTGTATAGGTCGCAAGTTGTAATAATATGTCAATAGAGGGTGTGTCTGTAGAAATAACACGCCCATTTTTTGTGTGGTGTTTAATGTTAGTACCCGCAACATTCCTGTCAAATTTCGTTGAGAAATCTTTAATACGAACCTAGTAATAATTTTTATTTAATTGTGGGCGTGGCAGTAGTAATAATCTGCACATATTTGGAATGCATGCTAGTACAGACCCAGTGTACACATCTACCAATTTGTTTTCATATATCATCATAAAAGCATAGATAGGGTAATTGTCTTTATATAGGAGGGAGGCGCATCCTTCCCCTGATGTACACCGAATATTGTATATGGATTTGTAGGGTCCATATACGTACGAATATAAAATTTCGTCCAAGAATATTATATATGTAGGTCGCAAGTTTTGGTTATAACAATATGTCAATAGTGGGCGTGGCTGTAGAAATAACACGCCCATTTTTGTGTGGTGTTTAATGTTAGTACCGGCAACATTCCTGTGGTTTTTGTTGAAAAATCTTTAATAGGAACCTAGTAATGATTTTTGGTTAATTGTAGGCGTGGCATTAGTAACAATATGCCCGTATTTGGATTGGATGCTAGTACAGACCCAGTGCATACATCTACCAATTTGTTTTCTTATATCATCACTAGAAGCATAGATAGGGTAATTGTCTTTAAGTGAGGTCCCCAAAGCTCATTATATGGGAAAGAGGCGTATCCTTCCTCTGATTGACCCCGAATCTTGTATTTGGCTTGTAGGGTCCATATACATACTAATATAAAATTTCGTCCGTGGCAGTAGTAATAATCTGTCCATATTTGGAATGCATTCTAGTACAGACTCAGTGTATACATCTACCAATTTGTTTTCATATATCATCACAAAAGCATAGATAGGGTAATTGTCTTTAAGTGAGGTCCCCAAAGTTCATTATATGGGAGGGAGGCGTATCCTTCCTCTGCTCTACACTGAATCTTGTAGATGGATTTGTAGGGTCCATATACGTATGAATATAAAATTTCGTCCAAAAATATTATATAGGCCGTAAGTTATAATAATATGTCAATAGTGGGCGTGGCTGTAGAAATAATACGCCAATTTTCTGTGTCGTGTTTAAAGTTAGTACCCGCAACATTCCTGTGAAATTTCGTTGAGAAATCTTTAATAGGAACCCAGTAATGATTTTTGGTTAATTATGGGCGTGGCAGTAGTAACAATCTGCCCATATTTGGAATGCATGCTAGTACAGACCCAGTATATAGATCCACCAATTTGTTTTCATATATCATCACTAGAAGCATAGATAGGGTAATTGACTTTAAGTGGGGTCCCCAAAGTTCATTATATGGGAGGGAGGCGTATCCTTCCTCTGATCTACCCCGGATCCTGTATATGGCTTTGTAGGGTCCATATACGTACGAATGTAAAATATCGTCCAAAAATATTGTATAGGTCGCAAGTTATAATAATATGTCAATAGAGGGCGTTGCTGTAAAAATAACACGCCCATTTTTGTGTGGTGTTTAATGTTAGTACCCACAACATTCCTGTGAAATTTCGTTGAGAAATCTTTAATAGGAACCTAGTAATGATTCTTGGGTAATTGTGGGCGTGGCAGTAGTAATAATCTGCCCATATTTGGAATGCATACTAGTACAGACCCAGTGTATACATCTACCAAACTGTTTTCATATATCATCACTAGAAGCATAGATAGGGTAATTGTCTTTAGGTGGGGTCCCCAAAGCTCATTATATGGAAAGGAGGCGTATCCTTCCTCTGATCGACCTAGAATCTTGTATATGGCTTTGTAGGGTCCATGTACGTACTAATACAAAAATTTCGTCCAAAAATATTGTATGGGTCGCAAGTTATAATAATATGTCAATAGTGGGCGTGGCTGTAGAAATAACACGCCCATTTTTGTGTGGTGTTTAATGTTAGTAACGGCAACATTCCTGTGATTTTTGTTGAAAAATCTTTAATAGGAACCTAGTAATGATTTTTGGTTAATTGTAGGCGTGGCATTAGTAACAATCTGCCCATATTTGGAATGGATGCTAGTACAGACCCAGTGCATACATCTACCAATTTGTTTTCTTATATCATCACTAGAAGCATAGATAGGGTAATTGTCTTTAAGTGAGGTCCCCAAAGCTCATTATATGGAAAAGAGGCGTATCCTTCCTCTGATTGACCCCGAATCTTGTATTTGGCTTGTAGGGTCCATATACATACTAATATAAAATTTCGTCCGTGGCAGTAGTAATAATCTGCCCATATTTGGAATGCATGCTAGTACAGACCCAGTGTATATATCTATCAATTTGTTGTCATATATCATGACTGGAAGCATAGATAGGGTAATTGTCTTTAAGTGGGGTCCCCAAAGTTCATTATATGGGAAGGAGGCGTATCCTTCTTCTGATCGACTCCGAATTTTGGATATGGCTTTGTAGGGTCCATATACGTACGAATATAAAATTTCGTCCAAAAATATTATATAGGTCGCAAGTTTTTATAATATGTCAATAGTGGGCGTGGCTGTAGAAATAACACGACCATTTTTTGTGTGGTGTTTAATGTTAGTACCCGCAACATTCCTGTGAAATTTCGTTGAGAAATCTTTAAAAGGAACGTAGAAATGATTTTTGTTTGATTGTGGGCGTGGCAGTAGTAAAAATCTGCCCATATTTGGAATGCATGCTAGTACAGACCCAGTGTATACATCCACCAATTTGTTTTCATATATCATCACTAGAAGCATAGATAGGGTAATTGTCTTTAAGTAAGGTCCCCAAAGCTTATTATACGGGAAGGAGGCGTATCCTTCCTCTGATCGACCCCGAATCTTGTATATGCCTTTGTAGGGTCCATATACGTAATAATATAAAATTTCGTCCAAAAATATTGTATAGGTCGCAAGTTATAATAATATGTCAATAGTGGGCGTGGCTGTAAAAATAACACGCCCATTTTTGTGTGGTGTTTAATGTTAGTACCCGCAACATTCCTGTGAAATTTCGTTGAGAAATCTTTAATAGGAACCTAATAATGATTTTTGGGTAATTGTGGGCGTGGCAGTAGTAATAATCTGCCCATATTTGGAATGCATACTAGTACAGACCCAGTGTATACATCTACCAAATGGTTTTCATATATCATCACTAGAAGCATAGATAGGGTAATTGTCTTTAAGTGAGGTCCCCAAAGCTCATTATATGGGAAGGAGGCGTATCCTTCCTCTGATCGACCCCGAATCTTGTATATGGCTTTGTAGGGTCCATATACGTACTAATAAAAAAATTTCGTCCAAAAATATTGTATAGGTCGCAAGTTATAAAAATATGTCAATAGTGGGCGTGGCTGTAGAAATAACACGCCCATTATTGTGTGGTGTTTAATGTTAGTACCCGCAACATTCCTGTGAAATTTCGTAGAGAAATCTTTAATAGGAACCTAGTAATGATTTTTGGTTAATTGTAGGCGTGGCATTACTAACAATCTGCCCATATTTGGAATGGATGCTAGTACAGACCCAGTGCATACATCTACCAATTTGTTTTCTTATATCATCACTAGAAGCATAGATAGGGTAATTGTTTTTAAGTGAGGTCCCCAAAGCTCATTATATGGGAAAGAGGCGTATCCTTCCTCTGATTGACCCCGAATCTTGTATTTGGCTTGTAGGGTCCATATACATACTAATATAAAATTTCGTCCGTGGCAGTAGTAATAATCTGCCCATATTTGGAATGCATGCTAGTACAGACCCAGTGTATATATCTATCAATTTGTTTTCATATATCATCACTGGAAGCATAGATAGGGTAATTGTCTTTAAGTGGGGTCCCCAAAGTTCATTATATGGGAATGAGGCGTATCCTTCTTCTGATCGACCCCGAATTTTGGATATGGCTTTGTAGGGTCCATATACGTACGAATATAAAATTTCGTCCAAAAATATTATATAGGTCGTAAGTTATAATAATATGTCAATAGTGGGCGTGGCTGTAGAAATAATACGCCCATTTTCTGTGTCGTGTTTAATGTTAGTACCTGCAACATTCCTGTGAAATTTCGTTGAGAAATCTTTAATAGGACCCTAGTAATGATTTTTGGTTAATTGTGGGCGTGGCAATAGTAACAATCTGCCCATATTTGGAATGCATGCTAGTACAGACCCAGTGCATCCATCCACCAATTTGTTTTCATATATCATCACTAGAAGCATAGATAGGGTAATTGTCTTTAAGTGAGGTCCCCAAAGCTTATTATACGGGAAGGAGGCGTATCCTTCCTCTGATCGACCCCGAATCTTGTATATGGCTTTGTAGGGTCCATATACGTATGAATATAATATTTCGTCCAAAAATATTATATAGGTCGTAAGTTATAATAATATGTCAATTGGGGGCGTGGCTGTAGAAATAATACGCCCATTTTCTGTGTCGTGTTAAATGTTAGTACCTGCAACATTCCTATGAAATTTCGTTGAGAAATCTTTAATAGGAAGCTAGTAAAGATTTTTGGGAAATTGTGGGCGTGGCAGTACTAATAATCTGCCCATATTTGGAATGTATACTAGTACAGACCCAGTGTATACATCTACCAAACTGTTTTCATATATCATCACTAGAAGCATAGATAGGGTAGTTGTCTTTAGGTGGGGTCCCCAAAGCTCATTATATGGGAAGGAGGCGTATCCTTCCTCTGATCGACCCCGAATCTTATAATTGGCTTTGTACGGTCCATGTACGTACTAATACAAAAATTTCGTCCGTGGCAGTAGTAATAATCTGCCCATATTTGGAATGCATGCTAGTACAGACCCAGTGTATATATCTATCAATTTGTTGTCATATATCATGACTGGAAGCATAGATAGGGTAATTGTCTTTAAGTGGGGTCCCCAAAGTTCATTATATGGGAAGGAGGCGTATCCTTCTTCTGATCGACTCCGAATTTTGGATATGGCTTTGTAGGGTCCATATACGTACGAATATAAAATTTCGTCCAAAAATATTATATAGGTCGCAAGTTTTTATAATATGTCAATAGTGGGCGTGGCTGTAGAAATAACACGACCATTTTTTGTGTGGTGTTTAATGTTAGTACCCGCAACATTCCTGTGAAATTTCGTTGAGAAATCTTTAAAAGGAACGTAGTAATGATTTTTGTTTGATTGTGGGCGTGGCAGTAGTAACAATCTGCCCATATTTGGAATGCATGCTAGTACAGACCCAGTGTATACATCCACCAATTTGTTTTCATATATCATCACTAGAAGCATAGATAGGGTAATTGTCTTTAAGTGAGGTCCCCAAAGCTTATTATACGGGAAGGAGGCGTATCCTTCCTCTGATCGACCCCGAATCTTGTATATGCCTTTGTAGGGTCCATATACGTAATAATATAAAATTTCGTCCAAAAATATTGTATAGGTCGCAAGTTATAATAATATGTCAATAGTGGGCGTGGCTGTAAAAATAACACGCCCATTTTTGTGTGGTGTTTAATGTTAGTACCCGCAACATTCCTGTGAAATTTCGTTCAGAAATCTTTAATAGGAACCTAGTAATGATTTTTGGTTAATTGTAGGCGTGGCATTACTAACAATCTGCCCATATTTGGAATGGATGCTAGTACAGACCCAGTGCATACATCTACCAATTTGTTTTCTTATATCATCACTAGAAGCATAGATAGGGTAATTGTTTTTAAGTGAGGTCCCCAAAGCTCATTATATGGGAAAGAGGCGTATCCTTCTTCTGATCGACCCCGAATTTTGGATATGGCTTTGTAGGGTCCATATACGTACGAATATAAAATTTCGTCCAAAAATATTATATAGGTCGTAAGTTATAATAATATGTCAATAGTGGGCGTGGCTGTAGAAATAATACGCCCATTTTCTGTGTCGTGTTTAATGTTAGTACCTGCAACATTCCTGTGAAATTTCGTTGAGAAATCTTTAATAGGACCCTAGTAATGATTTTTGGTTAATTGTGGGCGTGGCAATAGTAACAATCTGCCCATATTTGGAATGCATGCTAGTACAGACCCAGTGCATACATCCACCAATTTGTTTTCATATATCATCACTAGAAGCATAGATAGGGTAATTGTCTTTAAGTGAGGTCCCCAAAGCTTATTATACGGGAAGGAGGCGTATCCTTCCTCTGATCGACCCCGAATCTTGTATATGGCTTTGTAGGGTCCATATACGTATGAATATAATATTTCGTCCAAAAATATTATATAGGTCGTAAGTTATAATAATATGTCAATTGGGGGCGTGGCTGTAGAAATAATACGCCCATTTTCTGTGTCGTGTTAAATGTTAGTACCTGCAACATTCCTATGAAATTTCGTTGAGAAATCTTAAATAGGAACCTAATAATGATTTTTGGTTAATTGTGGGCGTGGCAGTAGTAACAATCTGCCCATATTTGGAATGCATGCTAGTACAGACCCAGTGCATCCATCCACCAATTTGTTTTCATATATCATCACTAGAAGCATAGATAGGGTAATTGTCTTTAAGTGAGGTCCCCAAAGCTTATTATACGGGAAGGAGGCGTATCCTTCCTCTGATCGACCCCGAATCTTGTATATGGCTTTGTAGGGTCCATATTCGTATGAATATAATATTTCGTCCAAAAATATTATATAGGTCGTAAGTTATAATAATATGTCAATTGGGGGCGTGGCTGTAGAAATAATACGCCCATTTTCTGTGTCGTGTTAAATGTTAGTACCTGCAACATTCCTATGAAATTTCGTTGAGAAATCTTAAATAGGAACCTAATAATGATTTTTGGTTAATTGTGGGCGTGGCAGTAGTAACAATCTGCCCATATTTGGAATGCATGCTAGTACAGACCCAGTGCATCCATCCACCAATTTGTTTTCATATATCATCACTAGAAGCATAGATAGGGTAATTGTCTTTAAGTGAGGTCCCCAAAGCTTATTATACGGGAAGGAGGCGTATCCTTCCTCTGATCGACCCCGAATCTTGTATATGGCTTTGTAGGGTCCATATTCGTATGAATATAATATTTCGTCCAAAAATATTATATAGGTCGTAAGTTATAATAATATGTCAATTGGGGGCGTGGCTGTAGAAATAATACGCCCATTTTCTGTGTCGTGTTAAATGTTAGTACCTGCAACATTCCTATGAAATTTCGTTGAGAAATCTTAAATAGGAAACAAATAATGATTTTTGGTTAATTGTGGGCGTGGCAGTAGTAACAATCTGCCCATATTTGGAATGCATGCTAATACAGACCCAGTGTATACATCTAATAATTTGTTTTCATATATCATCACTAGAAGCATAGATAGGGTAATTGTCTTTAAGTGGGGTCCCCAAAGTTCATTATATGGGAAGGAGGCGTATTCTTCCTCTGTTCGACCCCGAATCTTGTATATGGTTTTGTGCGGTCCTTATAGGTACTAATATAATATTTCGTCCAAAAATATTATATAGGTCGTAAGTTATAATAATATGTCAATAGTGGGCGTGGCTGTAGAAATAACACGCCCATTTTGTGTGGTGTTTAATGTTAGTACCCGCAACATTCCTGTGAAATTTCGTTGAGAAATCTTTAATAGGACCCTAGTAATGATTTTTGGTTAATTGTGGGCGTGGCAGTAGTAATAATCTGCCCATATTTGGAATGCATGCTAGTACAGACCCCGTGTATATATCTACCAATTTGTTGTCTTATATCATCACTGGAAGCATAGATAGGGTAATTGTCTTTAAGTGGGGTCCCCAAAGTTCATTATATGGGAAGGAGGCGTATCCTTCTTCTGATCGACCCCGAATTTTGTATATGGCTTTGTAGGGTCCATATACGTATGAATATAAAATTTCGTCCAAAAATATTATATAGTCGTAGGTCGTAAGTTATAATAATATGTCTATAGTGGCCGTGGCTGTAGAAATAATACGCCCATTTTCTGTGTGGTGTTTAACGTTAGTACCCGCAACCTTCTTGTGAAATTTCGTTGAAAAATCTTTAATAGGAACCTAGCAATGATTTTTGGTTAATTGTGGGCGTGGCAGTAGTAACAATCTGCCCATATTTGGAATGCATGCTAGTACAGACCCAGTGTATACATCTACCAATTTCTTGTCATATATCATCACTGGAAGCATAGATAGGGTAATTGTCTTTAAGTGGGGTCCCCAAAGTTCATTATATGGGAAATAGGCGTATCCTTCCTCTGATTGACCCCGAATATTGTATTTGGCTTGTAGGGTCCATATACATACTAATATAAAATTTCGTCCAAAAATATTGTAAAGATCGCAAGTTATAATAATATGTCAATAGTGGGCGTGGCTGTAGGAATATCACGCCCATTTTTTGTGTGGTGTTTAATGTTAGTACCCGCAACATTCCTGTGATTTTTGTTGAAAGATCTTTAATAGGAACCTGGTAATGATTTTTGTTTAATTGTGGGCGTGGCAGTAGTGATAATCTGCCCATATTTGGAATGCATGCTAGTACAGACCCCGTGTATATATCTACCAATTTGTTGTCATATATCATCACTGGAATAGATAGGGTAATTGTCTTAAGTGGGGTCCCCAAAGTTCATTATATGGGAAGGAGGCGTATCCTTCTTCTGATCG
Source organism: Clusia tigrina (assembly GCA_920105625.2). Taxonomy (NCBI): domain Eukaryota; kingdom Metazoa; phylum Arthropoda; class Insecta; order Diptera; family Clusiidae; genus Clusia; species Clusia tigrina. The sequence continues at coordinate 76,551,022 of OV050030.1, forward strand.
ACCCCGAATTTTGTATATGGCTTTGTAGGGTCCATATACGTATGAATATAAAATTTCGTCCAAAAATATTATATAGGTCGCATGTAATAATAATATGTCAATAGTGGGCGTGGCTGTAGAAATAATACGCCAATTTTCTGTGTCATGTTTAAAGTTAGTACCCGTAACATTCCTGTGACATTTCGTTGAGAAATCTTTAATACGCACCTAGTAATAATTTTTGGGTAATTGTGGGCGTGGCAGTAGTAATAATCTGCCCATATTTAGAATGCATGCTAATACAGACCCAATGTATACATCTACCAATTCGTTTTCATATATCATCACTAGAAGCATAGATAGGGTAATTGTCTTTAAGTGAGGTCCCCAAAGTTCATTATATGGGAGGGAGGCATATCCTTCCTCTGATCTACCCCGAATCTTGTGTATGGCTTTGTAGGGTCCATATACGCACGAATATAAAATTTCGACCAAAAATATTTTATGGGTCGCAAGTTATAATAATATGTCAATAGTGGGCGTGGCTGTAGAAATAACACGCCCATTTTTGTGTGGGGTTTAATGTTAGTACCGGCAACATTCCTGTGTTTTTTGTTGAAACATCTTTAATAGGAACCTAGTAATGATTTTTGGTTAATTGTAGGCGTGGCATTAGTAACAATCTGCCCGTATTTGGATTGGATGCTAGTACAGACCCAGTGCATACATCTACCAATTCGTTTTCATATATCATCACTAGAAGCATAGATAGGGTAATTGTCTTTAAGTGAGGTCCCCAAAGTTCATTATATGGGAGGGAGGCGTATCCTTCCTCTGATCTACCCCGAATCTTGTGTATGGCTTTGTAGGGTCCATATACGCACGAATATAAAATTTCGTCCAAAAATATTATATACTCGTAGGTCGTAAGTTATAATAATATGTCTATAGTGGGCGTGGCTGTAAAAATAATACGCCCATTTTCTGTGTGGTGTTTAACGTTAGTACCCGCAACCTTCTTGTGAAATTTCGTTGAAAAATCTTTAATAGTAACCTAGTAATGATTTTTGGTTAATTGTGGGCGTGGCAGTAGTAACAATCTGCCCATATTTGGAATGCATGCTAGTAGAGACCCAGTGTATACATCTACCAATTTCTTGTCATATATCATCACTGGAAGCATAGATAGGGTAATTGTCTTTAAGTGGGGTCCCCAAAGTTCATTATATTGGAAGGAGGCGTATCCTTCTTCTGATCGACCCGAATTTTGTATATGGCTTTGTAGGGTCCATATACGTATGAATATAAAATTTCGTCCAAAAATATTATATAGGTCGTAACCTATAATAATATATCCATAGTGGGCGTGGCTGTAGAAATAATACGCCGATTTCCTGTTTCGTGGTTAATGTTAGTACCCGCAACATTCCTGTGAAATTTCGTTGAGAAATCTTTAATAGGAACCTAGTAATGATTTTTGGTTAATTGTGGACGTGGCAGTAGTAACAATCTGCCCATATTTGGAATGCATACTAGTACAGACCCAGTGTATACATCTACCAATTTGTTTTCATATATCATCACTAGAAGCATAGATAGGGTAATTGTCTTTAAGTGAGGTCCCCAAAGCTCATTATTTGGGAAGGAGGCGTATCCTTCCTCTTATCGACCCCGAATCTTGTATATGGCTTTGTAGGGTCCATATACGTACTGTAGGATTGGGAGAGTTTTCCTCAACCACGAAAATTATAAGAAACTGTAGCGAATGTAAGTACATTGGGCTGTGCCCTTAAATAAAAATTCGAACGATGTGATTGCGAGCTGGTCAACGGTTAGACTAATTTATTTTACATATTAATGTTATGACAGTGCATGATAAGAACACCTATACATATATGAGTTAATAGATATGCAGCTGCTCTCACGCCATGGTAAGTGCAGCGACTCCCAATCTGTGTCCCATCATCACGGGCCCGTTAAAGGACTCTTCAGGCAGGTAAAATCACAATTTTGAGTATGGGGCGCCGAATGACTCCTCTTGAAGTGTATATCCACCACTAGAACGTGTTTGTCCTCTCCTGGGATGGCATTGACGACACGTCCTATTTGCCATCGTTGCGGTGGTATGTTGTCCTCATGAACGATGACCATTTCATCTTTGGAAACATTTGGGCGATCAACAAACCATTTTGTGCGCATTTGCAGTTCCAAAACCATTGCTTGATGGCCGTAATTTTAGCCCATTTTTCGGCATGGCTACTATCGGTAGGCATCGTTCGCTCCGGTAGACCCTTCAGATGATGAAGTGACCAGGAGTTAATGTCTCGTAGTCGCTGGGGTCAAATGAAAGTGGTGCTATCGGACGAGAATTAAGCACGGCTTCGATTTCGACCAAGATAGTCGACAGCTCCTCATATGTTAGCCTGGAATTCATCACGCTGCGATTCAGATGGCCCTTAGCAGATATGACAGCGGCTTCCCAAATACCATCAAAATGAGGTGCTCTGGGGGGAATGAAATGAAAATTAACAAATTCATTAGCGCAATAGTTACTAATAATGTCTTGATTTTTGTGTTTTAAATACGAATGCCTTCAACTCAGCAAGTTTATTGCAAGCACCAACAAAGTTTGTTGCATTATCGCAAAATATGTCTGTTGGAAGACCTCTTCGTCCGATCATCCGTTTCAGCGATGCCAAAAATGCATCTGTTGTTAAGTCTGAGACGACCTAGATGTGCACTGCCTTAGTCGCGAAGCACACAAAAATTGCAATGTACGCTTGTAGGGTGCCTTGCCTCTGATCCGTAAATATATGTTGACAGGTCCACAAAAATCGATGCCGCAGCGGGCGAATGGTCGCGATGGTGTTAGACGTTCCACGGGCAGGTTTCCCATAATATGTTGCAGCAGCCTTGGCTTGTATCGAACGCAGTGGATGCAGGATCTGACAATGCACCTTGCTACATCGCGCGCATTCACAATCCAGAACTGAAGGCGAATCAATGTTACCAGTGCTTTAGGTCCTGCGTGATACTTTTTGACGTGTAAGTGCTGAACGTATCGCTGGAGGAAGCTGCATTTGCTGGGAAGCAGGATTGGGTGCTTTCGGCTTTCTGGTAGATCTGCTAACTCGAGTCGTCCGCCCACCTTCAACAATTCGAATCCTTCCGTGGAATCCAAGAAAGGATTAAGGTAACGCAGAGTGCCATTTGTCGTTGACTCTCTCTGAAGTAAACGAATGTCTCCAGCGAAGTATTGTTGCTGCACGTTCCAAACGATGCACAGCAATGCGTGATGCAATTCCTCGGGCACGAGGGGTTCATCAAAGGTATTCGTTTGTTGCTTGCGTAGCCTCTTGTAGAAACGAAAAATCCAGGCAACTAATCGTATTCCACGTACATAGGAACTGCATCTGTCGATAATTTCAAGGATATAGTTCGGTTTTGTCATTACCTTGAATACCGATTTTCTCATCTCTGAGTTCACTACTTCCATGTCGATGTGTTCGCTCTTTTGTTTAGGCCACTTGCTCGTGCGTTTGTACAGAAACGGGGGCCCAATGTGCCAAATCGAATTCGCCAGCTCCGCAGCTGTACTTCCTCGTTAAACGATGTCAGCTGGATTGTTGTTAGTTGGTACATGTCTCCAGTGAGCAGCCGCAGTTAGATCTTGAATCTCCGACACTCTGTTGCCAACAAAAGTATATAGCGTAGCGGAATGCAACTTGAGCCAGTGAAGTACAATCTGCGAATCTGTCCAAAGATATACATCGAAATTGTAATTAGAAAAAAGAGATTTTATTTTTGCAAAAAGTCTAGCAAGAAGAAGTGCGCCGCAGAGCTCCAGCTTTGGCAATGATTGCTTTTTGATAGGCGCGACTGTCGACTTTGCAGTAAAAAGACTAACAGGAATAACTCCAGTATTATCTACAGTACGCGTATAAATTCCGCAACCATAAGCACGAATCGATGAATCGCAGAATCCATGAAGCTGACGGGATTTTAAATTTGCTGATAGGCAATAGCGTGGAATTTTTATTGATGAAAGCTCTGATAAACTGGCGACGAAGTTTAGCCAAGCGAACTGAACATTCTGAGGAACAGATTCATCCCAGTTGAGGTTTAGCAGCCATAGTTCCTGAAGAAGGATTTTAGAGGTGATGATAATTGGTGCCAAGAGACCAAATGGATCGAACAATGAGGAAGCAATTGAGAGGATAGTTTTTTTCGTTAGTCGTCCATTGAGGGCTTGCCTAGGTTCAAAAGAAAATAAAAATAAATCGTGAGTTTGATCCCACTTTATGCCAAGTGTACTCGTAACAGACGTATCGATGTTTAAGTCTTTTACGAAATCTTCACTTCTAAATTGTTCATGGTTGGAATGCCATTTTGCCAAATCAAGTACGCCCAATTTTAAAAGAGCTGTTACCTCATTTTTTATGCGTTATAACTCCGCAAGCGTGTCAGCTCCACACAACAAATCGTCAACTTAAAATGATGACCTTACAACATTTGAACCAACTTCAAACTGTGCTGCGTGTTGTTCGGCGAGATATACCAGGTTCGAACGGCGAATTACGGTGCAGCTGCCATTCCATACATGACTGTGTTAAGTTTTAATGTTCGAATGTTTTCATGAGGTGACCTTCTCCATAAAATATATTGGAACCTTCGATCTTCTGGACTCACTAGCACTTGTCGGTACACTTTAACGATGTCCGCAGTAAGCGCAAACCGATTTAGGCGAAAACGCAGAAGTAGGATTACGAGCTCGATTTGCAATGTAGGTCCCACCATTTGTATGTCGTTGAGTGACTTCTGGGTTGTGGTTCTGCATGATGCGTCGAAAACGACCCTCAATTTCGTCGATGTGCTGTTTGGCTTCAAGACGCAGTAGTGTGGAATATAATAGTGTGGCTCGTTCCATTCGGGAGTTTGAACTACGCTCATGTGACCCAGACTTTCATATTCCTCCATGAATTCGACGTATTGCGTCTTGAGCTCTGGAGACCGTGACAACCGCCGTTCCAACGAGTGGGTTAGTGTATACTCGTAGGCGTTCGCAACTGTGTTGTTCACTTGTCCACGCGTCTGCCGTTGTCGACACTTCTTCAATCTCCCACAATCGTTCCAATTTGGATTCTATGGACTGATCGCATTTTAGGAGACATGTAGTGGTGGAGAGCTTCGTAGTGTTCGCTTGATAGCGACCTGAAATAACCCAACCTAACAATGTTTTCTGTTACATTGGCAAATTATGTCCGAGTTTGATTTGGCCGACCGCGAGAAGACTGAAAAAACTCTCTGTTCCCAGCAGCAAATCGATTTTCTTTGATTTTTTAAATTGACTATCTGCCAGTACAATATTCTGTGGGATGTTCCAAGATGAAACATCTATGTCTGGATCCGGTTGGTATGCGATATGCGATGTAACACAAAATGGAAGCGGTAACTCAAACTTAGTTGCTTGCGATTTTATATTAGTATTAGTCATAAATTTAATATTTGTTGCTGACTTACCAATACTTTGAATTTGAATGTTGTGCTTGCTTCGTGGTAACAACAACTTCTGTGAGAACTCATCCGTCATGCGATTCACTTGTGAGCAAGAGTCCAACAATGCTCTTCCCAACCGGTATCCACCAGATGCATCTCGAACTAAGACCATAGCAGTCGCAAGAATTATTTGATCCAACGACGAATTGTTTGTGTGGGTGTGTACAGCAGCTTCCCTCGAGGTTGAAGGCAGCATTGAAGTCGACGAATTTGGCGCAGATCCACGATGCAGCAAGCTATGATGTTGTTGAGAGCAAACCCCGCACTTATGCCACGATGAGCAGCTGGAGAGTTGATGCCCCTTCGACAAGCAGTTGATGCAAAGGCCTTGTCTTTTCGCATGGTCAAAACGTTGAGCCACAGTGAGGGCGTTGAAGCGATCGCAGTTAAAAATCTTGTGGTTGCCACTTGAACACATTAAACACGTAGAATTAGAGCAAACAAACGAATATCCTTTTTGTTGGTTCCTTGATTTATGAGCCTTGTTTTCAGCTTGATTTACTCGCGTTGAAGTATGACTATGAATCCAAATATTGGCAGTGTCTCTCTAGAATCTTTGAGCAGTCATCCCAAGTCGGTAACGTTTTGAAATCCAACGACTCCTTCCATTTGCGATTTGTCTCCTCATCAGCTGTCTGCAGTGCAAGGTAAATCAACATAGCTTGAGAAATTTGGCTGTCAGTTCCCAATGACAGTAATGATCCGTAGATAGCAGACGCCTTATCAACAAGACTCCTTAACTGCGCACCGCTGGACTTGGAGACTGACGATAGTTCAAAAAGCGTCGAAATATTCTCCAAGAATATTAGTGTAGGGTTGTCATATCTACCTCTAAGTCTTTCCATTTTTTTCATTTGTGACTTGGAAGGCATCAATGGTTTCAAGAGCCGGTCCCTGGAGTCAATTGCGTAAATGGTTAAACTTTTCAATATTTGACAAGTTAAATTCCCGATCGATTATTTGCTTGAACGACGTCATGAAATTATGGTACTCAGAATATTTTCCATCGAACGAAGGAAGTTTGAGTTTAGGTAATTTTGAACTAGATTGCATGATGCAATTAGTATCTGACAAAGTAGAATTGTGATTTGTTGTTTTTGTTTTTCAATTTCCGTTTGTGTTGATAGGACTTGCTTGAAGTACAACTCAAGGATACCCAATCTGCATCGATATTCAGGCACGGACAGCAACTTACCACCTAGTCGCAGGCTAGCTTCCACAATGTTCTTTATGCGCGTAATATTTTTTTTGGTATTTGCGCGTTGTTGTTTTAATTCCTCCAAAGTCATTGTAAACTAAAAAAAGGTATAAATTTAGTTAAAAGGTATATTTAATATTTGATAACTAACTGGACCAAGTGTAGCGTAACCAGCAACGGATTAAAAATGAAACCGTATTCGACGAAAGCGTTATACAGTAGCGGCAACCAAATATGTATGTAACGTAGGAATACCGTACTCACAAACTGTGTAACCAATTTACCTGTTAACGATGCGACGAACGAGAGCAACGACAAATAGAAAAAAACCCTTACAAAATGTTTGTTGGGTTACGATGATCTAGCGCAGCGAGATGGGCAGCGCAACAGAATTAAGCACAATAGCGAAAACGGAGCGTAGTCAGGCAGCGGCAGCAGAGCGTAGGTCATAGTACGAAAATACGAAAACAGCGAAACTGGCAGAATGCAGTAGGCGATAGCGGCACAACAGCGGTAACGCAGCGACGTAGCAAGATAGCGGCAGCTGCTAATAATCACAGAGGTAGCAAAGCAGCGGTGATGAACAAAAAAAAAAACGGTGTTTTTTGGACTTCCAAATAACGGCTGTATTAATAAAATATATTAAATTATGCTCCGGAGTCTAACGTTGACCACCACTTGCGTGCGCGACACGAACAACAAACCTTTATTTTAAGAAATTAAAATTTATCTAAAAGCACTAGTCCCTGCTCGTAGGATTGGGAGAGTTTTCCTCAACCACGAAAATTATAAGAAACTGTAGCGAATGTAAGTACATTGGGCTGTGCCCTTAAATAAAAATTCGAACGATGTGATTGCGAGCTGGTCAACGGTTAGACTAATTTATTTTACATATTAATGTTATGACAGTGCATGATAAGAACACCTATACATGTATGAGTTAATAGATATGCAGCTGCTCTCACGCGATGGTAAGTGCAGCGACTCCCAATCTGTGACCCAACATCCCGGGCCCGTTGAAGGACTCTTCAAGCAGGTAAAATCGCAATTTTGCGTATGGGGCGCCGAATGACTCCTCTTGAAGGGCATATATCCACCACTAGAACGCGTTTGTCCTTTCCTGGGATGGCATTGACGACACGTCCAATTTGCCACCGTTGCGGTGGTATGTTGTCCTCATGAACGATGACCATTGCATCTTTGGCAACATTTGGGCGATCAACAAACCATTTTGGGCGCATTTGCAGTTCGCTGAGGTATTCGTGTGACCAATGGTTCCAAAACCTTTGCTTGATGGCCGTAATTTTAGCCCATTTTTCGGCATGGCTACTATCGGTAGGCACCGTTCGCTCCGGTAGACCCTTCAGAGCGCCTCCAATGATGAAGTGACCAGGAGTTAATGCCTCGTAGTCGCTGGGGTCAGATGAAAGTGGTGCTATCGGACGAGAATTAAGCACGGCTTCGATTTCGACCAAGATAGTCGACAGCTCCTCATATGTTAGCCTGGAATTCATCACGCTGCGATTCAGATGGCCCTTAGCAGATTTACCACCAAAATGAGGTGCTCTGGGGGGAATGAAATGAAAATTAACAAATTCATTAGCGCAATAGTTACTAATAATGTCTTGATTTTGTTTTTTAAATACGAATGCCTTCAACTCAGCAAGTTTATTAGAAAGACTGCTTAGTTTCTATGTAGTGTACCAAGTGTAGTTTATTCTAAATATCAAGTATTTTTATACTTTAAATGTGCTGTGTAAGCTTATATTTATCTAGGTGTACTATAAGCTTATATCAATAAGTATACGTTCTAAATATATTGTATCTACAAAGTTTGTTTACCTTATGCTTAAATATATACTCTAAATACATTGTGTGTGTGTGTGCTTACAGAGTTTGTTTACATTATGGTTATGTAATAATGAAATATATATTCTAAATACATTTTGTGTGTGTGCTTACAGAGTTTGTTTACCTTATGTCTATGTAATAATGAAATATATATTCTAAATACATTGTGTGTGTGTGTGCTTAAATGTGGTCATTGATATCGTCGCTGCCTGCTGCTTGCAGTTATACAGTCGTTGCATTTTTGGAGCTGTTGAACCTACTAGTATATTATGTGGTTGGGTTGCTCGGTTATTTATGCTGCTGTTGCAATTCTGGAATCGTTGAACTTCTTAGTGATTATGTGGTTGGGTTTTAGGTGATTTAGGTGGTGGTGGTGATGAGGGTGTAGTGATCGTTGACACTATAGATGGGAACGTAGCTCCTCCCCCCTTAGAGTAGAGCGAAGGCCAGAGAGAGTACTCGATGGCTGAGGCGATCGTATGTAATGGTTCCGGTATGTATTTGATTGTGGTTGTTTTGTATATTCCTAGAATGAGAGCGATTAGTGATATGGTTCACGAAACAGTTAATGCAGTGGTTGTGAAAGTGGCTCTAATGTTGCTTTCGTATTGTAGTACTGCTATGTATGTGTTGTGTTTAAAGTTGAATTCTTGTAGTTTTGGTAGGCTTATTGATGATGAGATTGATAAGGTTTGGACTGCTAACTTTGGTGGAAGTATTAGTTGGACTTCATCCCAGAATATTTCATGAGTGTCTGTGTAGATGATGCCATTTATGTCCACTGTGCAATGATTGTATGTAACCATTATGGTGCCTTCTACTGGTATGTTGCTTGAGTTACTGCAATTATACTTAATTAGTGTTTGAGGTATATTAATTAATAATATGAGATTCTCTCTAGGTTGATATATTGTGGGTGTCATTTCTATGTCGTCTAAATGACAGCTAGGTGTTTTGTTGTTAAATATTGCGCCAATGCAGGTTGAGTCTTCATTCGCGATTTCGTTGTTTGGGCTTTTACAATAATAAGTGTTTTCTATTGATTTGCATGCTTCGTCGAAGAACTGAATTTTCTTATCATTATATGTTACATATGATTTGGTTATTATTTGTTTTGTGTTATTTATAGGTAGTGGAATGATATTATAAGATTTACAATCATAGTTTTCGATTTGGGGTATTTTAACATTAAAAATTATATTTGAATTATTGTAATAAGCTTGTAAGTCTAGTATATTGTACATGTGTTCATCAGATACTATGTTAATGTTTTCTTCCGTTAACAACTTCCGTATTTCTTTAATTTCTTCTTGGTTCAAAATCAAGTTGGAAATTATGTTTAATTTGGCTAAAATAAGTGCTTGTGAAATGTCTTTAAGGTGGTTATTGAGGGTGTCTATATTGAAGTTAATTTGGTTTATATATTGAATTTCTTGTATAATAGTGTCTTCTTTGTGTATTGTGTTTGACAGTTCTTCTAAGTAGGAAATTATATGGTATTGTTCAAGGTTAATGTGGTTTGTTATATTTTTCATTCTATTTAACATTTGGTTATTTAATAGGTGTTGTTGTATTGCAAAGTTGTTTGTAGTTTATTGGTCTGTTTGTAATTTTGTTATTTCTTCATTAAGGTTGTTGGCATCATTTGCGTCCATATTCCCTGTAATAAATTTAATTACTGTGCCTAGTCCGTTTATTAGTCCGCGTTTATGTCTTTTGGTGGGTAATATTGAGAATAGTGTTTTGCTGAGGTCATTGAATTTTTGGTTTGATATTTTTAATAAAGTTTTCAGGGATGTATGAGATTCAAATTCTTCTAAAACTTGTGAAATTTTTGTAGATTATTTTCATATTCTGTTAGGTTGATGATATGTAATAGGTTAAAATAGTTGTGGATTATTTTGCATGGTCCGAGTTTAATTTGGATTAAATTTTGGTAATTTTCTAGTTTTTGTATGTGTATGGATTGTGTAGTCACGACGTGTAATCTGAAGTTTGCTATTATTTAAAAATTGTTTATTGTGAATTTTGTTTTTATTTTAATTGTTTTTATTGTGTTATTATTTACATATTATTTTTTTTATTAGGTTAGTTCGTACAATTTCCGTTTATTTACTACCTGTGATATTTTCTCACAACATGGTGTTTTTTTACGTGAAATATTGTGATATGCCCCCACAATTTTTGATACACGATTCACTATTTTATTAAATAATGTAGATAGTTTTGTTTTCTTTTGTATTTATATTTATATGATGAATCGATGAAGGGAAAAAAAATAATTTGTTTTATGTGACATGGAAATCTGGCTTTTTAAGGCACTAGGTTTCATGTTTAAATTGGTTATACTGCAGTGCTCATATTCAGTGAGATCGCAGTGTGTTTTCTTACTGGAGTTCTCATATTCAGTGAGATCGCAGTGTGATATTTTGTTTGTTTATATTCATCGTTTTAGATTTGTGGTGAAGGAAAATAATTAGTTTTATGTGACATAGAAATCTGGCTTTTTAAGGCACTAGATTTCATGTTTAAATTTGTTATACTGGAGTGCTCATATTCAGTGAGATCGCAGTGTGTTTTCTTATTGGAGTGCTAATATTCAGTGAGATCGCAGTGTGATTTTTTATGAGTTTATTTCCTCCCTTTCTTTTTTCTTTTTTTTTTCTTTTCCTTTTTGATTATTTATTTTCTTTCTTTTTTTATTTCATTTTTGGTTGTTTTCTTAATTTACTCTTATGGATTTTTTTATTGTTTTTAGTGATTATAGTTACTCTATTATTTTTTGAAACTTTGTGTTTTGAGAATCTTGGTGTTATTTTGTTTCTCCTAACTTCTTTTCTAAAGATTGTTTCATTTTCTTCCCTATCTTCATGGGTATCTCTTGATACATTAAAATTGTTGATTTTGGTATTAGTTTGTATATTACGCAAGATTGCCTTGCGTTTTAAACTTGTTTATAGTCTGGATTTGGATGTAATTGATTATTCAAAAATGTTAAGTATTCGCAGCTGCATTCTGTCCTGGAGAGACATGTTAAATCTTTATATGACTGAATCCGTTGGTCATACAACGACCTTTTTCCGGGATATAGATTTTGAGACTGTTCGTGATTACGTGGAGATGCGAGTAGTGGATTTCGCAAGAGGGGAACCGTTTGAATTGACGGTATTCTACTATTGACTCATCTAGAGGATCATGACTGGAGCTTCTGGAATGAATACGATACTGTATGGAGGGTGCTGGCGTCCATGCCCATGGCGGGACCCACTGCAGAAAGCGAGATGTGGTTGGGGCGAATGCTTCTCCTACTGCATCGAGTATCTCTATATAGAGATTTGGCTGTAGCTGAATTGCCGGTGCCGTTTGTACGGCTTTACTACGATAAGTAGGAAACATATATATAAATAAAAGAATAAGCAAAAATTGTCTGTTTTTATCTTTTGTTTTTATGTTTTGTTTTTATGTTTTGTTTTTGAATTTCTAACTTAGGTGGTTTTCTATCATATTCACATTTTTTGCAAGCGGTTATAACTTTGGTTATTTTGTGTTTCATGTTAGGGAAATAGAATTTTCGTTTCAGGTGGAATAGAGTTTCGTGAATTCCCTTATGGTTGAAACGTTCATGGTGGCACAGATTTCGTGTTCCTGCTCGTCTTCTATTCTTATGTCTTTTAGTACATCTATATACGTATTAGGCGAAATTTTTTACTGTCAGAGAAGTATTTTGAAAAGGTTGACTGTACAATATGGAAAATGCTGTCAGTTGTATGAATGGCAGTAAGTTTATTTGGGGCAATGAAAGTTTTTAAGATGTTAACCATTGTATTTTCATTGAAGGTATTTCTTCGTATTGTTCTCCTTTGCTTGTTTTTAAATATAGTTTCCGTAGTTAATGGTGATCCTTTGTCACTTTGTTCTAATATGATCTGTAAGTTGAAATCGTTTAAAGGTCTTTTTGAGATAGGTATACCATCGTTAAAATTTTCGTCACTGCTGTGAATGGTGGTGGTAGTTGTTTCATTTATGTTTAGTTCAAAATTTTCGACTTCAGTGGGACTGCTATTTTTAATACGGTTGCTGAATGAACTAGATGCACCTGTGCCTATTAAAATCCGAAGTGGTCTACCATATGGGGATGAGATATCTATGGAAGAGTGTTTCCATGTTTATTTATTTCGTTTATTGGTTGTTGTGTTTCCATAATGTTGATGTCTTCTACCTTGTTGTTTTGGTGTCTGTTGAAGTGACTTTGTGTTGACTGATAGGCAGTAAAGTTCTGTCTTGTATTCTGTCTTGGTTGATATTGCCTATTAAACATTGGTTGGGATACTTGAAATCTTTGCATTTGATATTGAGGATTTTGGTTTTGCCTGAATTGTGGTTCGGGGTAAGGGTAGTTATTATATCCGTAGGGTGTGTTTGGTGAAAATTATCGTTCTTTTTTATAGAAAGTTAGAGCAGTACATATGTCTGTTGGGCGCATTGCTCTGATAATTCCACCTAAAGGTTCTCTTAAACCTGATAAAAAAAACGTATAGACACATGTCTTCAAATAATTCTTTCTTTGAACTTTGTATGACTTAGTTAGTTTCTTTCATACGTATATTACTTATTAATGTGGATTGGATGTCTAGAATTTCGTCATATAATTGCTCAACTGTTTTGTAATATTGTTTGATGTTGTGTAATTCCCTAATTAATGTACTTTCGTATCTCTTGTCAGTATATAGGTCCATCAGAGTTTTCTTAATGTCATCCCAAACAAGATTGGCTAAATGTGAGTTTAAGGCTTCATTTGCTGGTCCTGTTAAATTATTTCTTATTGCTCTAAGCAATACCTGTCCGTAAGGAGTATTGTCCGTGTTTCTGATCAAAAGTAAAATTTCTTCTACATTTTTTTTAAAGTCTGGTAGAAATTTTTTGTTTCCGTCAAAAGTGTGTAAGTCTTTAATTACGTCTGGGATTCTTAGGCTGTTAAATATTTCTGTTGGGTTACCCATTTGTGGAATGTTATTTGTATTTGTGTCTTTTATTTGATTAAGTATTCGTTTGGAAGCCCTACGTTTATTGGTATAAACTGTGTCTTCTGGTATACTTGGAAGTGTTATTGGATTGTTGTTAGTGATTGGACTTGAAGCTTTTCGTTTGAAGTTTCCTAACATTACTTTTATATGTAAAATATGTTAAATATGTTTATTATTTTTTTTATAAATAATTCAGTTCTTGACTTACATGCAATATATTGTAGCCCAAAATGTAGTAATCATATCGTGAGTTTTTATTCTTACTTCTGGTAAATGTTGCCGTGTTGTCTCTGCTTTATGTTGCCGTGTTGTCTCTGCGTTATGTTGCTGTGAGATGTTGCTGTGTTGATGTTTATGTTTAATGTTGCCGTATTAATGTTGATGTATTTCTGCTTAATGTTGCTGTGGAATGTTGCTGTATTTCTGCTTAATGTTGCTGTGAAATGTTGTTGTATTTCTGCTTAATGTTGCAATGAAATGTTGTTGTATTTCTGCTTAATAACTATGTTTTTCCGCTTAAAAACTATGTTGCTCGTCCACTGACTACAAGGAGACAAAACTCGTCGGTTTGTTAAATTTGTGGAGGCTGACACTGATGTGCTCTCAGTATTAGAGTTTCGCTAGTGATATTCCGTCATTGCTGTCTCTGTTCCAACTCGTAGAAACCGTTAGTCAGGACTACCGACTGCGCCAGTTACTTACTTAGCCTGGCACTACACACAAAAATAATATTAGATCCTCAACCGGAAATTGTATGGGGCGTCCAAAAGGTGCCGGTCTATTCAATTCAGGAAGGTCATTAATTTATTTAAGTTGAACTAAAATGTTAGATCCTCAACTTGAAAGGATATAGGGCATCCAAAGGATGCCGGTCTATTTCAATTCAAGAAGGTCACTAACTATTCAAGTTGAATCAGTCAACTTATTAGGATACAGGCGTCCAAAGGATGCCGATTTATTCTTTTCAAGTAGGTTGTTAACTTGTTCGAGCTGAACTGAGTTCTATCAAATTTCAAGGTGTAAGGCGTCCAAAGGATGCCGATCTACTCCAAGATAAAGGAAATACTGCTTAGTTTCAGTGTAGTGTACCAAGTGTAGTTTATTCTAAATATCAAATATTTTTATACTTTAAATGTGCTGTGTAAGCTTATATCTAGGTATACTATAAGCTTATATCAATAAGTATACGTTCTAAATATATTAAGTATATGTATCTACAAAGTTTGTTTACCTTATGTTTAAATATATACTCTAAACCTTATGTCTATGTAATAATGAAATATATATTCTAAATACATTGTGTGTGTGTGCTTAAATGTGGTCATTGATATCGTCGCTGCCTGCTGCTTGCAGTTATGCAGTCGTTGCATTTTTGGAGCTGTTGAACCTGCTAGTATATTATGTGGTTGGTATGCTCGGTTATTTATGCAGCTGTTGCAATTCTGGAATCGTTGAGCTTCTTAGTGATTATGTGGTTGGGTTTTAGGTGGTTTAGGTGGTGGTGGTGATGAGGGTGTAGTGATCGTTGACACTATAGGTGGGAACGTAACTCGCGCATTCACAATCCAGAACTGAAAGGCGAATCAATGTTACCAGTGCTTTAAGTCCTGCGTGATAGTTTTTGACGTGTAAGTGCTGAACGTATCGCTGAAGGAAGCTTTATTTGCTGGGAAGCAGGATTGGGTGCTTCCGGCTTTCTGGTAGATCTGCTAACTCGAGTCGTCCGCCCACCTTCAACAATTCGAATCCTTCCGTGGAATCCAAGAAAGGATTAAGGTAACGCAGAGTGCCATTTGTCGTTGACTCTCTCTGAAGTAAACGAATGTCTCCAGCGAAGTATTGTTGCTGCACGTTCCAAACGATGCACAGCAATGCGTGATGCAATTCCTCGGGCACGAGGGGTTCATCAAAGGTATTCGTTTGTTGCTTGCGTAGCCTCTTGTAGAAACGAAAAATCCAGGCAACTAATCGTATTCCACGTACATAGGAACTGCATCTGTCGATAATTTCAAGGATATAATTCGGTTTTATCATTACCTTGAATACCGATTTTCTCATCTCTGAGTTCACTACTTCCATGTCGATGTGTTCGCTGTTTTGTTTAGGCCACTTGCTCGTGTGTTCGTACAGAAACGGGGGCCCAATGTGCCAAATCGAATTCGCCAGCTCCGCAGCTGTACTTCGTCGGGAAACGATGTCAGCTGGATTGTTGTTAGTTGGTACATGTCTCCAATGAGCAGCCGCAGTTAGATCTTGAATCTCCGACACTCTGTTGCCAACAAAAGTATATAGCGTAGCGGAATGCAACTTGAGCCAGTGAAGTACAATCTGCGAATCTGTCCAAAGATATACATCAAAATTGTAATTAGAAAAAAGAGATTTTATTTTTGCAAAAAGTCTAGCAAGAAGAAGTGCGCCGCAGAGCTCCAGCTTTGGCAATGATTGCTTTTTGATAGGCGCGACTGTCGACTTTGCAGTAAAAAGACTAACAGGAATAACTCCACTATTATCTACAGTACGCGTATAAATTCCGAAACCATAAGCACGAAACGATGAATCGCAGAATCCATGAAGCTGAAGGGATTTTGAATTGGTTGATCGGCAATAGCGTGGAATTTTTATTGATGAAAGCTCTGATAAACTGGCGACGAAGTTTAGCCAAGCGAACTGAACATTCTGAGGAACAGATTCATCCCAGTTGAGGTTTAGCAGCCATAGTTCCTGAAGAAGGATTTTAGAGGTGATGATAATTGGTGCCAAGAGACCAAATAGATCGAACAATGAGGATGCAATTGAGAGGATAGTTCTTTTCGCTACTCGTCCATTGAGGGCTTGCCTAGGTTCAAAAGAAAATAAAAATAAATCGTGAGTTTAAGCCCACTTTCTGCCAAGTGTACTCGTAACAGACGTATCGATGTTTAAGTCTTTTACGAAATCTTCACTTCTAAATTGTTCATGGTTGGAATGCCATTTTGCCAAATCAAGTACGCCCAATTTTAAAAGAGCTGTTACCTCATTTTTATGCGTGATAACTCCGCAAGCGTGTCAGCTCCACACAACAAATCGTCAACTTAAAATGATGACCTTACAACATTTGTTGTTCGGCGAGATATACCAGGTTCGAACGGCGAATTACGGTGCAGCTGCCATTCCATACATGACTGTGTTAAGTTTTAATGTTCGAATGTTTTCATGAGGTGACCTTCTCCATAAAATATATTGGAACCTTCGATCTTCTGGACTCACTAGCACTTGTCGGTACACTTTAACGATGTCCGCAGTAAGCGCAAACCGATTTAGGCGAAAACGCAGAAGTAGGATTACGAGCTCGATTTGCAATGTAGGTCCCACCATTTGTATGTCTTTGAGTGACTTCTGTGCTGTTTGGCTTCAAGACGCAGTGGTGTGGAATATAATAGTGTGGCTCGTTCCATTCGGGAGTTTGAACTACGCTCATGTGACCCAGACTTTCATATTCCTCCATGAATTCGACGTATTGCGTCTTGAGCTCCGGAGTCCGTGACAACCGCCGTTCTAACGAGTGTGTTAGTGTATACTCGTAGGCGTTCGCAACTGTGTTGTTCACGGGTCCACGCGTCTGCCGTTGTCGACACTTCTTCAAGCTCCCACAATCGTTCCAATTTGGATTCTATGGACTGATCGCATTTTAGGAGACATGTAGTGGTGGAGAGCTTCGTAGTGTTCGCTTGATAGCGACCTGAAATAACCCAACCTAACAATGTTTTCTGTTACATTGGCAAATTATGTCCGAGTTTGATTTGGCCGACCGCGAGAAGACTGAAAAAACTCTCTGTTCCCAGCAGCAAATCGATTTTCTTTGATTTTTTAAATTGACTATCTGCCAGTACAATATTCTGTGGGATGTTCCAAGATGAAACATCTATGTCTGGATCCGGTTGGTATGCGATATGCGATGTAATACAAAATGGAAGCGGTAACTCAAACTTAGTTGCTTGCGATTTTATATTAGTATTAGTCATAAATTTAATATTTGTTGCTGACTTACCAATACTTTGAATTTGAATGTTGTGCTTGCTTCGTGGTAACAACAATTTCTGTGAGAACTCATCCGTCATGCTATTCACTTGTGAGCAAGAGTCCAACAATGCTCTTCCCAACCGGTATCCACCAGATGCATCCCGAACTAAGACCATAGCAGTCGCAAGAATTATTTGATCCAACGACGAATTGTTTGTGTGGGTGTGTACAGCAGCTTCCCTCGAGGTTGAAGTTGACGAATTTGGCGCAGATCCACGATGCAGCAAGCTATGATGTTGTTGAGAGCAAACCCTGCACTTATGCCACGATGAGCAGCTGGAGAGTTGATGCCCCTTCGACAAGCAGTTGATGCAAAGGCCTTGTCTTTTCGCATGGTCAAAACGTTGAGCCACAGTGAGGGCGTTGAAGCGATCGCAGTTAAAAATCTTGTGGTTGCCACTTGAACACATTAAACACGTAGAATTAGAGCAAACAAACGAATATCCTTTTTGTTGGTTCCTTGATTTATGAGCCTTGTTTTCAGCTTGATTTACTCGCGTTGAAGTATGACTATGAATCCAAATATTGGCAGTGTCTCTCTAGAATCTTTGAGCAGTCATCCCAAGTCGGTAACGTTTTGAAATCCAACGACTCCTTCCATTTGCGATTTGTCTCCTCATCAGCTGTCTGCAGTGCAAGGTAAATCAACATAGCTTGAGAAATTTGGCTGTCAGTTCCCAATGACAGTAATGATCCGTAGATAGCAGACGCCTTATCAACAAGACTCCTTAACTGCGCACCGCTGGACTTGGAGACTGACGATAGTTCAAAAAGCGTCGAAATATTCTCCAAGAATATTAGTGTAGGGTTGTCATATCTACCTCTAAGTCTTTCCATTTTTTTCATTTGTGACTTGGAAGGCATCAATGGTTTCAAGAGCCGGTCCCTGGAGTCAATTGCGTAAATGGTTAAACTTTTCGATATTTGACAAGTTTTTTTTTATTTTTTTTTTATTTTTTTTTTTTTTTTTTTAATTTCAATATAAATATATATGTATTACAATTTTTCTACTTATGCCTCAGTGCTAAAAAGCTTGATATTCCCGATCGATTATTTGCTTGAACGACGTCATGAAATTATGGTACTCAGAATATTTTCCATCGAACGAAGGAAGTTTGAGTTTAGGTAATTTTGAACTAGATTGCATGATGCAATTAGTATCTGACAAAGTAGAATTGTGATTTTCAGCTAGCTGCGATTGAATGGCAAGCTTCGCTGTAATGTACAATTCCTCCAAGTCAGCACGACCACCATCTTCACAGTCTTGTTTTTCAATTTCCGTTTGTGTTGATAGGACTTGCTTGAAGTACAACTCAAGGATACCCAATCTGCATCGATATTCAGGCACGGACAGCAACTTACCACCTGGTCGCAGGCTAGCTTCCACAATGTTCTTTATGCGCGTAATATTTTTTTTGGTATTTGCGCGTTGTTGTTTTAATTCCTCCAAAGTCATTGTAAACTGAAAAAAGGTATAAATTTAGTTAAAAGGTATATTTAATATTTGATAACTAACTGGACCAAGTGTAGCGTAACCAGCAACGGATTAAAAATGAAACCGTCTTCGACGAAAGCGTTATACAGTAGCGGCAACCAAATATGTATGTAACGTAGGAATACCGTACTCACAAACTGTGTAACCAATGTACCTGTTAACGATGCGACGAACGAGAGCAACGACAAATAGCAAAAAACCCTTACAAAATGTTTGTTGGGTTACGATGATCTAGCGTAGCGAGATGGGCAGCGCAACAGAATTAAGCACAATAGCGAAAACGGAGCGTAGTCAGGCAGCGGCAGCAGAGCGTAGGTCAGAGTACGAAAATACGAAAACAGCGCAACTGGCAGAATGCAGTAGCTCACAGCGGCACAACAGCGGAAACGCAGCGACGTAGCAAGATAGCGGCAGCTGCTAATAATCACAGCGGTAGCAAAGCAGCGGTGATGAACAAAAAAAAAACGGCGTTTTTTGGACTTCCAAATAACGGCTATATTAATAAAATATATTAAATTATGCCCCGGAGTCTAACGTTGACCACCACTTGCGTGCGCGACACGAACAACAAACCTTTATTTTAAGAAATTAAAATTTATCTAAAAGCACTAGTCCCTGCTCGGGCGCCAAAAAATGTAGGATTGGGAGAGTTTTCTTAAACCACGAAAATTATAAGAAACTGTAGCGAATGTAAGTACGTTGGGCTGTGCTCTTAAATAAAAATTCGAACGATGTGATTGCGAGCTGGTCAACGGTTAGACTCATTTATTTTACATATTAATGTTATGACAGTGCATGATAAGAACACCTATACATGTATGAGTTAATAGATATGCAGCTGCTCTCACGCGATGGTAAGTGCAGCGACTCCCAATCTGTGACCCAACACGTACTAATATAAAATTTCGTAAAAACATATTGTATAGGTCGCAAGTTATAATAATATGTCAATAGTGGGCGTGGCTGTAGAAATAACACGCCCATTTTTTGTGTGGTGTTTAATGTTAGTACCTACAACATTCCTGTGAAATTTCGTTGAGAAACTTAAACCTATCAATGATTTTAGTTAATTGTGGGCGTGGCAGTAGTAACAATCTGCCCATATTTGGAATGCATGCTAGTACAGACCCAGTGTATACATCTACCAATTTGTTTTCATATATCATCACTAGAAGCATAGATAGGGTAATTGTCTTTAAGTGGGGTCCCCAAAGTTCATTATATGGGAAGGAGGCGTATTCTTCCTCTGATCGACCCGAATCTTGTATATGACTTTGTGCGGTCCATATACGTACTAACATCAAATTTAGTCCAAAAATATTGTATAGGTCGCAAGTTATATTAATATGTTAATAGTGGGCGTGGCTATAGAAATAACACGCCGATTTTTTGTGTGTTGTTTAATGTTAGTACCCGCAACATTTCTGTGATTTTTGTTGAAAAATCCTTAATAGGAACCTAGTAATGATTTTTGGTTTTGGGCGTGGTAGTAGTAATAGTCTGCCCATATTTGGAATGCATCCTAGTACAGACCCAGTGTATACATCCACCAATTCGCTTTCATTTATCATCACTAGAAGCATAGATAGGGTAATTGTGTTTAAGTGAGGTCCCCAAAGCTCATTCTATGGGAATGAGGCGTATCCTTCCTCTGATCGACCTCAATCTTGTATATGGCTTTGTAGGGTCCATGTACGTACTAATATAAAATTTCGTCCAAAAATATTGTATAGGTTGCAAGTTATAATAATATGTCAATAGTGGGCGTGGCTGTAGAAATAACACGCCCTTTTTTTGTGTGGTGTTTAAAGTTAGTACCCGCAACATTCCTGTGAAATTTCGTTGAGAAATCTTTAATAGGAACCTAGTATTAATTTTTGGTTAATTGTGGGCGTGGCAGCAGTAATAATATGCCCATATTTGGAATGCATGCTAGTACAGACCCAGTGTATACATTTACTAATTCGTTTCCATATATCATCACTAGAACCATAGATAGGGTAATTGTCTTTAAGTGAGGTCCCCAAAGTTCATTATATGGGAAGGAGGCGTATCCTTCCTCTGATCGACCCCGAATCTTGTATATGGCTTTGTAGGGTCCATGTACGTACTAATATAAAATTTCGTCCAAAAATATTGTATAGGTCGCAAGTTATATTTATATGTCAATAGTGGGCGTGGCTGTAGAAATAACACGCCCTTTTTTTGTGTGGTGTTTAAAGTTAGTACCCACAACATTCTTGTGAAATTTCGTTTAGAAATCTTTAATAGGAACCTATCAATGATTTTAGTTAATTGTGGGCGTGGCAGTAGTAACAATCTGCCCATATTTGGAATGCATGCTAGTACAGACCCAGTGTATACATCTACCAATTTGTTTTCATATATCATCACTAGAAGCATAGATAGGGTAATTGTCTTTAAGTGAGGTCCCCAAACCTCATTATATGGGAATGAGGTGTATCCTTCCAATAATCGACCCCAATCTTGTATATGACTTTGTGCGGTCCATATACGTACTAATATAAAATTTCGTCCAAAAATATTGTATAGGTTGCAAGTTATAATAATATGTCAATAGTGGGCGTGGCTGTAGAAATAACACGCCCATTTTTTGTGTGGTGTTTAATGTTAGTACCCGCAACATTCCTGTGAAATTTCGTTGAGAAATCTTTCATAGGAACCTAGTAATAATTTTTGGTTAATTGTGGGCGTGGCAGTAGTAATAATATGCCCATATTTGGAATGCATGCTAGTACAGACCCAGTGTATACATTTACCAATTCGTTTCCATATATCATCACTAGAACCATAGATAGGGTAATTGTCTTTAAGTCAGGTCCCCAAAGTTCATTATATAGGAAAGAGGCGTATCCTTCCTCTGATCGACCCCGAATCTTGTATATGGCTTTGTAGGGTCCATGTACGTACTAATATAAAATTTCGTCCAAAAATATTGTATAGGTCGCCAGTTATATTAATATGTCAATAGTGGGCGTGGCTATAGAAATAACACGCCCTTTTTTTGTGTGGTGTTTAAAGTTAGTACCCGCAACATTCCTGTGAAATTTCGTTGAGAAATCTTTAATAGGCACCTAGTAATAATTTTTGGTTAATTGTGGGCGTGGCAGTAGTAATAATATGCCCATATTTGGAATGCATGCTAGTACAGACCCAGTGTATACATCTACAAATTTGTTTTCATATATCATCACTAGAAGCATAGATAGGGTAATTGTCTTTAAGTGGGGTCCCCAAAGTTCATTATATGGGAAGGAGGCGTATTCTTCCTCTGATCGACCCGAATCTTTTATATGACTTTGTGCGGTCCATATACGTACTAACATAAAATTTAGTACAAAAATATTGTATAGGTCGCAAGTTATAATAATATGTTAATAGTGGGCGTGGCTGTAGAAATAACACGCCCATTTTTTGTGTGGTGTTTAATGTTAGTACCCGCAACATTTCTGTGATTTTTGTTGAAAAATCCTTAATAGGAACCTAGTTATTGTTGAAAATGAATAACTATCAAACACTGATAATAATTACTAACTATCCAACACTGTCTTCTTATGTTTTTGCTTTATCTCCTTTTCTCTTTTTATACATTATATTGAATTAATAAACTGTTCTGCAACTGTCGTTGAATTGGTTACACGCGTTTTTATTATTCTTCCAACTGCGAATAGACTCTACAATAGGTTATGGGCCTTTTGTCTATGAAATAATTATACGCGGAATATAAATAGTTACAGTCTTCAGTTCGGTTTTATTTTTTTTTTTATAAAAAAAAAAGGTCTACTTCCCTCTCGTTATCGTTTCCTTTCGAAAAATTGCGTGGACGTGAAAATTTCGATGTGTGGAAGCGACATGCTAAATCTTATCTAGTGATTAAAGAGTCCTGGAAAATAATCGAAGCTGGATTGAGTGACAAACCGACAGAAAAAGATTGTGATCAAAACCAACGTGCGCTTGCTGAGATCACGCTAGTGATCGAGCCGATTAATTTTGCGCACATTGCGACGGCAGAAACGGCAAAAGAAGCCTGGGATGCACTACTTGCAGCTTATGAGGACAGTGGATTAACAAGAAAAGTGGAATTGTTGAAAGCCTTAGTGCAATTGAAACTTTCAGATGCAAGAATATATTAACATGATGGTCATGACGTCATTGAAGGTGCAAAATGCCGGATTGAAAATTAACGAAGAAGTGACTGCATCACTTATGCTAGCGGGATTACCCGACGAATTTCGTGCTCTAGTATTAGCGATTGAAAATCAAAAAAATTTCGGTGTCACAACTGCAAACAAGTGGGTCATTTTGCAAAAAATTGTAGAAGCAAAAAGAATGTCAAAAACTTTAAAGAGAAACAAAGTAGTGAAAAAGTACTGTATGCTTCTTTGCTTGTGAACAACAACAATGCTAATGAGGGGTTCGTAGACTCGGGCGCGAGTGCACACATGACAAACGACAACAACAATTTGATAAATAAGCAACCGGTAACAAACAAAGACGTCATAGTTTCTAATAAAGACAAAGTCTCGGTGCAGTGTGCGGGGGATGTAAAATTACTGCTCTCAGCTGGAAAAACAAAAACAAATGCATTGGTAAAAAACGTTGAGTATGTGCCTGAACTATGTGCAAACTTGTTGTCAGTTCGTCAAATGACAAATAACGGAAATCGTGTGGTGTTTGAAAAAGAAACTTGCAAAATTTTTGATAAAGACTCAGAATTAATAGGAACCGCGAATGTTGTCAATGACTTATATCGTTTAAACTGCATAGCTCGTAAACCTACTTTGAAAACCGAAAAGGCAATGTCTGTCGCGAATTCTTATGATTTATGGCATCGCCGGTTTGGCCATATTTGTGACAAAAATCTACAAATTGTTAAAAAATCATCAGATGGTATTGAATTCAAGGCAGGTAAACGCGACAAGTGCGTTGTTTGCATCAAAGGCAAACAAACAAGAGCCTCATTTAAAGACACTGGAAAACGAGCAGAAAGTTTGCTTGATCTAATCCATTCGGAGGTAATGGGCCCGCTAAAGACAAAATCATTTTCCGGCGCGGTTTATTTGCTAACATTCGTTGATGACTATTCCCGAAAAGTATTTGCAGTGCCAATAAAAAACAGATTAGACGTTTTCACCGAATTTGTAGCGGTCAAAACTCTTATTGAGAATCAGTGTTCGCGAAAAATAAAAATTCTTCGCAATGATAATGGCACGGAATATGTGAATAAGCACTTTAAACATTTGATGGAAACTAGTGGAATATTGCATCAGAAAACAGCGCCGTATACGCCCGAACAAAATGGCGTCGCTGAGCGAATGAATCGCACGATTGCATGCTGTTAGATGCTGGTTTGGGAGAAAAATTTTGGGCTGAAGCTGCTGTAACTGCCGCGCATTTGCTGAATCTTGTACCGTGCAGAGGTGAAGCCCGCAGTCCTCACGAAATATGGTCAGACGAGAAGCCAAATTTAAAACACCTGCGCGTTTTTGGGTGCAAAGCGATGGCACACGTGCCAAAGGAGAAACGCACTAAATTGGACGCAAAATCGATAGAGTGTATTTTGGTTGGGTATAGCAGCGAGTCAAAGCATACCGATTATTCAACCCGGCCACAAAAAAAAATCGTCATAAGCCGTGATGTAGTTTTTGTTGAAGATGGGCTGAAGGCAACAGAAATCACAGACAACCTTTTGCAGTCATTCGTTGTTGACGTTGCCATTTCAGGGGAGGAAGCGTCCCTCGAACAGCTGGCTGGAGAAAATTCGTTGGAATTGACAACTTTTACAAAATCCGAAGCTGTGTGTCCAACGTTGCTCGAGTCCATAACAGAGCTAGAAGCCGATGATGAATCCACAACAGAGTTAGAAGCCGAAGACGATCCAACATTTGTTCCCGAAGTCGATATAACATGCATTGGAGAGTCCGTCGTTCAAAACGCATTCGTGGTAAGCCAACACCAAGCAATAATTTATGTGCCGTAGACGCACTTTCAAGTGATCCAGTTACCGTTGAAGATGCGCTGTCGTGTTCTGATGCTGAATAATGGAAGGCAGCCATGAACGATGAATTCTCTTCGCTGAAAGTAAATAATACTTGGAGTTTAACTGAATTGCCACCTGGAAAAAAGACAATAGGTTCGAAGTGGGTTTTTAAAACCAAAACGAGTGCTGATGGTGAGCTGAAACGTTACAAAGCAAGGGTAGTGGTAAAAGGTTTTTCCCAGCAAAAGGGCGTTGACTACGAGGAAACGTTTGCACCCGTAGTTCGATATACGTCCATTCGTCTCTTGCTTGCCCTGGCAGCAAAATATGAACTGATCGTGCACCAGATGGATGCTGTTACTGCGTTTCTTAACGGCGAGCTCCAAGAGGAAATTTACATGGCCCAACCTAGTGGTTTCAATGATGGTTCTGGGCGTGTATGCAAACTGCAAAAGCCACTATATGGGCTTAAACAGTCTAGCAGATTGTGGAATGAAAAATTTAACGAAGTCCTATTAGTCTCGGCTTGGAGCGTAGTGAGGTTGACCAGTGTGTTTATTATTCTGTGAAAAATACACAATTGCTTTTTGTCGCAATTTATGTAGACGATGTGTTGCTATTTTCAAATGACATGGCTTTGGTCACTCGTATGAAACAGCAGTTGGCAACCAAATTCAAAATGAAGGATATGGGAAAGGCGTCGTCTGTATTGGGCATTCGCATAACTCGAAACAAGTCGAATGGCTCAATAACTATTGACCAATCACAATACATCGCTGATGTTTTGCAACGCTTCAACATGCATGAATGCAACCCGATTGCTACACCTGTCGACGTCAATCAAAAACTAACATCAAAAATGAGTCCAACAAGCGATGATGAAATGCAAGACATGTCGGAAGTTCCCTATATGCAGGCTATAGGATGTTTACTTTTTGCTTCGCAAATTACACGTCCTGATATATGTTATGCAGTAAATATGCTTAGTCGTTTCGGCACTAATCCAGGAAAAGCACATTGGGCCGCTGTGAAACGTTTAATGCGGTACCTAAAAGGAACGATAAATAAAGGGCTCGTGTATCAGAAAAAGTCTGCTGATATAACTGGCTACTGCGACGCAGACTGGGCCGGCGACATCGACGATAGGCGTTCAACAACTGGCTATGTGTTTACTTTCCAGAACGCAGCGGTTTCATGGTCTTCGAAGCGGCAACACACGGTTGCGCTTTCATCCACAGAAGCCGAACTTATGTCGGTTGTCGCAGCGATTCAAGAGTCGGTGTGGCTCAAGCGATTAGAACGCGAGCTTTTTCCGAATGCATCGAACGAAATGATACTCAATTGTGACAACAAGAGCGCGATTCATTTAGCAACAAACAACTCGTATTCAGCACGAACCAAACATGTGGATATTAAGGCCAAATTCAACTACCTCGCCACCGATCAAATGATTGCCGATGTTTTGACCACAGGAGTAACTGCTGCTAAACATACTTCATTCACGAATACATTAGTATAACCCTTCTTTAATACAAATTTAATTACCTTGAATTTAATAGTTTTTCAGGGAAAGTGTTGAAAATGAATAACTATCAAACACTGATAATAATTACTAACTATCCAACACTGTCTTCTTATGTTTTTGCTTTATCTCCTTTTCTCTTTTTATAAATTATATTGAAATAATAAACTGTTCTGCAACTGTCGTTGAATTGGTTACACGCGTTTTTATTATTCTTCCCACTGCGAATAGACTCTACAATAGTAATGATTTTTGGTTTTGGGCGTGGTAGTAGTAATAGTCTGCCCATATTTGGAATGCATCCTAGTACAGACCCAGTGTATACATCCACCAATTCGCTTTCATATATCATCACTAGAAGCATAGATAGGGTAATTGTGTTTAAGTGAGGTCCCCAAAGCTCATTATATGGGAATGAGGCGTATCCTTCCTCTGATCGACCCCAATCTTGTATATGGCTTTGCAGCGTCCATGTACGTACTAATATAAAATTTCGTCCAAAAATATTGTATAGGTCGCAAGTTATAATAATATGTCAATAGTGGGCGTGGCTGTATAAATAACACGCCCTTTTTTTGTGTGGTGTTTAATGTTAGTACCCGCAACATTGCTGTGAAATTTCGTTGGAAAAGTCTTTAATAGGAACCTAGTAATGATTTTTGGTTAATTGTGGGCGTGGCAGTAGTAATAATCTGCCCATGTTTGGAATGCATGCTAGTACAGACCCATTATATACATATACCTATTTGTTTTCATATATCATCACAAAAGCATAGATAGGGTAATTGTCTTTAAGTGAGGTCCCCAAAGTTCATTATATAGGAGGGAGGCGTATCCTTCCTCTGCTCTACACTGAATCTTGTATATGGATTTGTAGGTCCATGTACGTACTAATATAAAATTTCGTCCAAAAATATTGTATAGGTCGCAAGTTATAATAATATGTCAATAGTGGGCGTGGCTGTAGAAATAACACGCCCATTTTTTGTGTGGTGTTTAATGTTAGTACCCGCAACATTGCTGTGAAATTTCGTTGGAAAAGTCTTTAATAGGAACCTAGTAATGATTTTTGGTTAATTGTGGGCGTGGCAGTAGTAATAATCTGCCCATATTTGGAATGCATGTTAGTACAGACCAAGTATATACATCTACCAATTCGTTTGCATATATCATCACTAGAAAAGCCTTCCTCTGATCGACCCCGAATCTTGTATATGGCTTTGTAGGATCCATATACGTACTAATATAAAATTTCGTCCAAAAATTTTGTATAGGTCGCAAGTTATAATAATATGTCCATAGTGGGCGTGGCTGTAGAAATAACACGCCCATTTTTTGTGTTGTGTTTAATGTTAGTACCCGCAACATTCCTGTGATTTTTGTTGAAAAATCTTTAATAGGAACCTAGTAATGACTTTTGGTTAATTGTGGGCTTGGCAGCAGTAACACTCTGCCCTATTTGGAATGCCTGCTAGTACAGACCCAGTGTATACATCTACCAATTTGTTTTCATATATCATCACAAAAGCATAGATACGGTAATTGCCTTTAAGTGAGGTCCCCAAAGTTCATTATATGAGAAGGAGGCGTATCCTTCCTCTGCTCTACACTGAATCTTGTATATGGCTTTGCAGGGTCCATGTACGTACTAATATTAAATTTCATCCAAAAATATTGTATAGGTCGCAAGTTATAATAATATGTCAATAGTGGGTGTGGCTGTAGAAAAAATACGCCCATTTTCTGTGTCGTGTTTAAAGTTAGTACCCGCAACATTCCTGTGAAATTTCGTTGAGAAACCTTTAATTAGAACCTAGTAATAATTTTTGGTTAATTGTGGGCGTGGCAATAGTAATAATCTGCCCATATTTGGAATGCGTGCTAGTACAGACCCAGTGTATACATCTACCAATTTGTTTTCATATATCATCACAAAAGCATAGATAGGGTAATTGTCTGTAAGTGAGGTCCCCAAAGTTCATTATATGGGAGGGAGGCGTATTCTTCCTCTGCTCTACACTGAATCTTGTATATTGATTTGTAGGGTCCATATACGTATGAATATAATATTTCTTCCAAAAATATTGTGTAGGTCACAAGTTATAATAATATGTCAATAGTGGGCGTGGATATAGAAATAACACGCCCATTTTTTGTGTGGTGTTTAATGTTAGTACCCGCAACATTGCTGTGAAATTTCGTTGGAAAAGTCTTTAATAGCAACCTAGTAATGATTTTTGGTTAATTGTGGGCGTGGCAGTAGTAATAATCTGCCCATATTTGGAATGCATGCTGGTACAGACCCATTGTATATATATACCTATTTGTTTTCATATATCATCACAAAAGCATAGATAGGGTAATTGTCTTTAAGTGAGGTCCCCAAAGTTCATTATATAGGAGGGAGGCGTATCCTTCCTCTGCTCTACACTGAATCTTGTATATGGATTTGTAGGGTCCATGTACGTACTAATATAAAATTTCGTCCAAAAATATTGGATAGGTCGCAAGTTATAATAATATGTCAATAGTGGGCGTGGCTGTAGAAATAACACGCCCATTTTTGTGTGGTGTTTAATGTTAATACCCGCAACATTCCTGTGAAATTTCGTTGAGAAATCTTTAATAGGAACCTAGTAATAATTTTTGGTTAATTGTGGGCGTGGCAGTAGTAATAATCTGCCCATATTTGGAATGCATGTTAGTACAGACACAGTATATACATCTACCAATTCGTTTGCATATATCATCACTAGAAGCATAGATAGGGTAATTGTCCTTAAGTGAGGTCCCCAAAGTTCAATATATGGGAAGGAGGCGTATCCTTCCTCTGATCGACCCCGAATCCTGAATATGGCTTTGTAGGGTCCATATACTTACTAACATAAAATTTAGCACAAAATTAGTGTATAGGTCGCAAGTTATAATAATATGTCAATAGTGGGCGTGGCTGTAGAAATAACACGCCCATTTTCTGTGTGGTGTTTAATGTTAGTACCCGCAACATTCCTGTGATTTTTGTTGAAAAATCTTTAATAGGAACCTAGTAATGATTTTTGGTTAATTATGGGCGTGGCAGTAGTAACACTCTGCCCATATTTGGAATGCCTGCTAGTACAGACCTAGTGTATACATCTACCAATTTGTTTTCATATATCATCACTAGAAGCTTAGATAGGGTAATTGTCTTTAAGTGAGGTCCCCAAAGTTCATTATATGGGAAGGAGGCGTATCCTTCCTCTGATCGACCCCGAATCTTGTATATGGCTTTGTAGGGTCCATATACGTACTAATATAAAATTTCGTCCAAAAATATTGTATAGGTCGCAAGTTATAATAATATGTCCATAGTGGGCGTGGCTGTAGAAATAACACGCCCATTTTATGTATGGTGTTTAATGTTAGTACCCGCAACATTCCTGTGATTTTTGTTGAAAAATCTTTAATAGGAACCTAGTAATGATTTTTGGTTAATTGCGGGCGTGGCAGTAGTAACACTCTGCCCGTATTTGGAATGCCTGCTAGTACAGACCTAGTGTATACATCTACCAATTTGTTTTCATATATCATCACTAGAAGCTTAGATAGGGTGATTGTCTTTAAGTGAGGTCCCCAAAGGTCATTATATGGGAAGGAGGCGTATTGTTCCTCTGATCGACCCGGAATCTTGTATATGGCTTTGTAGGGTCCATATACGTACTAATATAAAATTTCGTCCAAAAATATTGTATAGGTCGCAAGTTATAATAATATGTCAATAGTGGGCGTGGCTGTAGAAATAACACGCCCATTTTTTGTGTGGTGTTTAATGTTAGTACCCGCAACATTGCTGTGAAATTTCGTTGGAAAAGTCTTTAATAGGAACCTACTAATGATTTTTGGTTAATTGTGGGCGTGGCAGTAGTAATAATCTGCCCATATTTGGAATGAATGTTAGTACAGACCAAGAATATACATCTACCAATTCGTTTGCATATATCATCACTAGAAGATCCTTCCTCTGATCGACCCCGAATCTTGTATATGGCTTTGTAGGGTCCATATACGTACTAATATAAAATTTCGTCCAAAAATATTGTATAGGTCGCAAGTTATAATAATATGTCCATAGTGGGCGTGGCTGTAGAAATAACACGCCCATTTTTTGTGTGGTGTTTAATGTTAGTACCCGCAACATTCCTGTGATTTTTGTTGAAAAATCTTTAATAGGAACCTAGTAATGATTTTTGGTTAATTGTGGGCGTGGCAGCAGTAACACTCTGCCCTATTTGGAATGCCTGCTAGTACAGACCCAGTGTATACATCTACCAATTTGTTTTCATATATCATCACAAAAGCATAGATACGGTAATTGCCTTTAAGTGAGGTCCCCAAAGTTCATTATATGGGAGGGAGGCGTATCCTTCCTCTGCTCTACACTGAATCTTGTATATGGCTTTGTAGGGTCCATGTACGTACTAATATAAAATTTCATCCAAAAATATTTCATAGGTCGCAAGTTATAATAATATGTCAATAGTGGGCGTGGCTGTAGAAAAAAATACGCCCATTTTCTGTGTCGTGTTTAAAGTTAGTACCCGCAACATTCCTTTGAAATTTCGTTGAGAAACCTTTAATAGGAACCTAGTAATAATTTTTGGTTAATTGTGGGCATGGCAATAGTAATAATCTGCCCATATTTGGAATGCGTGCTAGTACAGACCCAGTGTATACATCTACCAATTCGTTTTCATATATCATCACTAGAAGCATAGATAGGGTAATTGTCTTTAAGTGAGGTCCCCAAAGTTGTATATGGCTTTGTAGGGTCCATGTACGTACTTATATAAAATTTCGTCCAAAAATATTGTATAGGTCGCAAGTTATAATAATATGTCTATAGTGGGCGTGGCTGTAGAAATAACACGCCCATTTTTTGTGTGGTGTTTAATGTTAGTACCCGCAACATTCCTGTCAAATTTCGTTGAGAAGTCTTTAATAGGAACCTAGTAATAATTTTTGGTTAATTGAGGGCGTGGCAGTAGTAATAATCTGCCCATATTTGGAATGCATGCTAGTACAGACTCAGTGTATACATCTACCAATTTGTTTTCATATATCATCACAAAAGCATAGATGGGGTAATTGTCTGTAAGTGAGGTCCCCAAAAGTTAATTATATGGGAGGGAGGCGTATTCTTCCTCTGCTCTACACTGAATCTTGTATATGGCTTTGTAGGGTCCATGCACGTACTAACATAAAATTTACCCCAAAAATAGTGTATATGTCGCAAGTTATAATAATATGTCAATAGTGGGCGTGGATATAGAAATAACACGCCCATTTTTTGTGTGGTGTTTAATGTTAGTACCCGCAACATTGCTGTGAAATTTCGTTGGAAAAGTCTTTAATAGGAACTTAGTAATGATTTTTGGTTAATTGTGGGCGTGGCAGTAGTAATAATCTGCCCATATTTGGTATGCATGCTAGTACAGACCCATTGTATACATATACCTATTTGTTTTCATATATCATCACAAAAGCATAGATAGGGTAATTGTCTTTAAGTGAGGTCCCCAAAGTTCATTATATAGGAGGGAGGCGTATCCTTCCTCTGCTCTACACTGAATCTTGTATATGGATTTGTAGGGTCCATGTACGTACTAATATAAAATTTCGTCCAAAAATATTGTATAGGTCGCAAGTTATAATAATATGTCAATAGTGGGCGTGGCTGTAGAAATAACACGCCCATTTTTGTGTGGTGTTTAATGTTAGTACCCGCAACATTCCTGTGATTTTTGTTGAAACATCTTTAATAGGAACCTAGTAATGATTTTTGGTTAATTGTGGGCGTGGCAGTAGTAACACTCTGCCCGTATTTGGAATGCCTGCTAGTACAGACCTAGTGTATACATCTACCAATTTGTTTTCATGTATCATCACTAGAAGCTTAGATAGGGTAATTGTCTTTAAGTGAGGTCCCCAAAGGTCATTATATGGGAAGGAGGCGTATTGTTCCTCTGATCGACCCCGAATCTTGTATACGGCTTTGTAGTGTCCATATACGTTCTAATATAAAATTTCGTCCAAAAATATTGTATAGGTCGCAAATTATAATAATATGTCCATGGTGGGCGTGGCTGTAGAAATAACACGCCCATTTTTTGTGTGGTGTTTAATGTTAGTACCCGCAACATTCCTGTGAAATTTCGTTGAGAAATCTTTAATAGGAACCTAGTTATAATTTTTGGTTAATTGTGGGCGTGGCAGTAGTAATAATCTGCCCATATTTGGAATGCATGTTAGTACAGACACAGTATATACATCTACCAATTCGTTTGCATATATCATCACTAGAAGCATAGATAGGGTAATTGTCCTTAAGTGAGGTCCCCAAAGTTCAATATATAGGAAGGAGGCGTATCCTTCCTCTGATCGACCCCGAATCTTGTATATGGCTTTGTAGGGTCCATATACGTACTAACGTAAAATTTAGCCCAAAAATAGTGTATAGGTCGCAAGTTATAATAATATGTCAATAGTGGGCGTGGCTGTAGAAATAACACTCCCATTTTTTGTGTGGTGTTTAATGTTAGTACCCGCAACATTCCTGTGATTTTTGTTGAAAAATCTTTAATAGGAACCTAGTAATGATTTTTGGTTAATTGTGGGCGTGGCAGTAGTAACACTCTGCCCATATTTGGAATGCCTGCTAGTACAGACCTAGTGTATACATCTACCAATTTGTTTTCATATATCATCACTAGAAGCTTAGATAGGGTAATTGTCTTTAAGTGAGGTCCCCAAAGTTCATTATATGGGAAGGAGGCGTATCCTTCCTCTGATCGACCCCGAATCTTGTATATGGCTTTGTAGGGTCCATATACGTACTAATATAAAATTTCGTCCAAAAATATTGTATAGGTCGCAAGTTATAATAATATGTCAATAGTGGGTGTGGCTGTAGAAATAATACGCCCATTATCTGTGTCGTGTTTAAAGTTAGTACCCGCAACATTCCTGTGAAATTTCGTTGAGAAACCTTTAATTGGAACCGAGTAATAATTTTTGGTTAATTGAGGGCGTGGCAACAGTAATAGTCTGCCCATATTTGGAATGCATGCTAGTACAGACTCAGTGTATACATCTACCAATTTGTTTTCATATATCATCACAAAAGCATAGATAGGGTAATTGTCTTTAAGTGAGGTCCCCAAAGTTCATTATATGGGAGGGAGGCGTATCCTTCCTCTGCTCTACACTGAATCTTGTATATGGATTTGTAGGGTCCATATACGTATGAATATAAAATTTCTTCCAAAAATATTGTATAGGTCGCAAGTTATAATAATATGTCAATAGTGGGCGTGGATATAGAAATAACACGCCCATTTGTTGTGTGGTGTTTAATGTTAGTACCCGCAACATTGCTGTGAAATTTCGTTGGAAAAGTCTTTAATAGGAACCTACTAATGATTTTTGGTTAATTGTGGGCGTGGCAGTAGTAATAATCTGCCCATATTTGGAATGCATGCTAGTACAGACCCATTGTATACATATACCTATTTGTTTTCATATATCATCACAAAAGCATAGATAGGGTATTTGTCTTTAAGTGAGGTCCCCAAAGTTCATTATATAGGAGGGAGGCGTATCCTTCCTCTGCTCTACACTGAATCTTGTATATGGATTTGTAGGGTCCATGTACGTACTAATATAAAATTTCGTCCAAAAATATTGTATAGGTCGCAAGTTATAATAATATGTCAATAGTGGGCGTGGCTGTAGAAATAACACGCCCATTTTGTGTGGTGTTTAATGTTAGTACCCGCAACATTCCTGTGAAATTTCGTTGAGAAACCTTTAATTGGAACCGAGTAATAATTTTTGGTTAATTGAGGGCGTGGCAACAGTAATAGTCTGCCCATATTTGGAATGCATGCTAGTACAGACTCAGTGTATACATCTACCAATTTGTTTTCATATATCATCACAAAAGCATAGATAGGGTAATTGTCTTTAAGTGAGGTCCCCAAAGTTCATTATATGGGAGGGAGGCGTATCCTTCCTCTGCTCTACACTGAATCTTGTATATGGATTTCTAGGGTCCATATACGTATGAATATAAAATTTCTTCCAAAAATATTGTATAGGTCGCAAGTTATAATAATATGTCAATAGTGGGCGTGGATATAGAAATAACACGCCCATTTGTTGTGTGGTGTTTAATGTTAGTACCCGCAACATTGCTGTGAAATTTCGTTGGAAAAGTCTTTAATAGGAACCTACTAATGATTTTTGGTTAATTGTGGGCGTGGCAGTAGTAATAATCTGCCCATATTTGGAATGCATGCTAGTACAGACCCATTGTATACATATACCTATTTGTTTTCATATATCATCACAAAAGCATAGATAGGGTATTTGTCTTTAAGTGAGGTCCCCAAAGTTCATTATATAGGAGGGAGGCGTATCCTTCCTCTGCTCTACACTGAATCTTGTATATGGATTTGTAGGGTCCATGTACGTACTAATATAAAATTTCGTCCAAAAATATTGTATAGGTCGCAAGTTATAATAATATGTCAATAGTGGGCGTGGCTGTAGAAATAACACGCCCATTTTGTGTGGTGTTTAATGTTAGTACCCGCAACATTCCTGTGAAATTTCGTTGAGAAATCTTTAATAGGAACCTAGTTATAATTTTTGGTTAATTGTGGGCGTGGCAGTAGTAATAATCTGCCCATATTTGGAATGCATGTTAGTACAGACACAGTATATACATCTACCAATTCGTTTGCATATATCATCACTAGAAGCATAGATAGGGTAATTGTCCTTAAGTGAGGTCCCCAAAGTTCAATATATAGGAAGGAGGCGTATCCTTCCTCTGATCGACCCCGAATCTTGTATATGGCTTTGTAGGGTCCATATACGTACTAACGTAAAATTTAGCCCAAAAATAGTGTATAGGTCGCAAGTTATAATAATATGTCAATAGTGGGCGTGGCTGTAGAAATAACACGCCCATTTTTTGTGTGGTGTTTAATGTTAGTACCCGCAACATTCCTGTGATTTTTGTTGAAAAATCTTTAATAGGAACCTAGTAATGATTTTTGGTTAATTGTGGGCGTGGCAGTAGTAACACTCTGCCCATATTTGGAATGCCTGCTAGTACAGACCTAGTGTATACATCTACCAATTTGTTTTCATATATCATCACTAGAAGCTTAGATAGGGTAATTGTCTTTAAGTGAGGTCCCCAAAGTTCATTATATGGGAAGGAGGCGTATCCTTCCTCTGATCGACCCCGAATCTTGTATATGGCTTTGTAGGGTCCATATACGTACTAATATAAAATTTCGTCCAAAAATATTGTATAGGTCGCAAGTTATAATAATATGTCCATAGTGGGCGTGGCTGTAGAAATAACACGCCCATTTTATGTATGGTGTTTAATGTTAGTACCCGCAACATTCCTGTGATTTTTGTTGAAAAATCTTTAATAGGAACCTAGTAATGACTTTTGGTTAATTGTGGGCGTGGCAGCAGTAACAATCTGCCCATATTTGGAATGCATGCTAGTACAGACCCAGTGTATACATCTACCAATTTGTTTTCATATATCATCACAAAAGCATAGATACTGTAATTGCCTTTAAGTGAGGTCCCGAAAGTTAATTATATGGGAGGGAGGCGTATCCTTCCTCTGCTCTACACTGAATCTTGTATATGGCTTTGTAGGGTCCATGTACGTACTAATATAAAATTTCGTCAAAAAATATTGTATAGGTCGCAAGTTATAATAATATGTCAATAGTGGGCGTGGCTGTATAAATAACACGCCCTTTTTTTGTCTGCTGTTTAATGTTAGTACCCGCAACATTCCTGTGAAATTTCGTTGAGAAACCTTTAATTGGAACCTAGTAATAATTTTTGGTTAATTGTGGGCGTGGCAATAGTAATCATCTGCCCATATTTGGAATGCATGTTAGTACAGACCCAGTATATACATCTACCAATTCGTTTGCATATATAATCACTAGAAGCATAGATATGGTAATTGTCGTTAGTTAGGGTCCCCAAAGTTCATTATATGGGAAGGAGGCGTATCCTTCCTCTGCTCTACACTGAATATTGTATATGCCTTTGTAGGGTCCATGTACGTACTAATATAAAATTTCATCCAAAAATATTGTATAGGTCGCAAGTTATAATAATATGTCAATAGTGGGTGTGGCTGTAGAAATAATACGCCCATTTTCTGTGTCGTGTTTAAAGTTAGTACCCGCAACATTCCTGTGAAATTTCGTTGAGAAACCTTTAATTGGAACCTAGTAATAATTTTTGGTTAATTGTGGGCGTGGCAGTAGTAACACTCTGCCCGTATTTTGAATGCCTGCTAGTACAGACCTAGTGTATACATCTACCAATTTGTTTTCATATATCATCACTAGAAGCTTAGATAGGGTAATTGTCTTTAAGTGAGGTCCCCAAAGGTCATTATATGGGAAGGAGGCGTATTGTTCCTCTGATCGACCCCGAATCTTGTATACGGCTTTGTAGGGTCCTTATACGTACTAATATAAAATTTCGTCCAAAAATATTGTATAGGTCGCAAATTATAATAATATGTCCATGGCTGTAGAAATAACACGTCCATTTTTTGTGTGGTGTTTAATGTTAGTACCCGCAACATTCCTGTCAAATTTCGTTGAGAAATCTTTAATAGGAACCTAGTAATAATTTTTGGTTAATTGAGGGCGTGGCAGTAGTAATAGTCTGCCCATATTTGGAATGCATGCTAGTACAGACCCATTGTATACATATACCTATTTGTTTTCATATATCATCACAAAAGCATAGATAGGGTATTTGTGTTTAAGTGAGGTCCCCAAAGTTCATTATATAGGAGGGAGGCGTATCCTTCCTCTGCTCTACACTGAATCTTGTATATGGATTTGTAGGGTCCATGTACGTACTAATATAAAATTTCGTCCAAAAATATTGTATAGGTCGCAAGTTATAATAATATGTCAATAGTGGGCGTGGCTGTAGAAATAACACGCCCTTTTTTTGTCTGGTGTTTAATGTTAGTACCCGCAACATTCCTGTGAAATTTCGTTGAGAAACCTTTAATTGGAACCTAGTAATAGTTTTTGGTTAATTGTGGGCGTGGCAATAGTAATAATCTGCCCATATTTGGAATGCATGTTAGTACAGACCCAGTATATACATCTACCAATTCGTTTGCATATATCATCACTAGAACCATAGATATGGTAATTGTCGTTAGTTAGGGTCCCCAAAGTTCATTATATGGGAAGGAGGCGTATCCTTCCTCTGCTCTACACTGAATATTGTATATGCCTTTGTAGGGTCCATGTACGTACTAATATAAAATTTCATCAAAAAATATTGTATAGGTCGCAAGTTATAATAATATGTCAATAGTGGGTGTGGCTGTAGAAATAATACGCCCATTTTCTGTGTCGTGTTTAAAGTTAGTACCCGCAACATTCCTGTGAAATTTCGTTGAGAAACCTTTAATTGGAACCTAGTAATAATTTTTGGTTAATTGTGGGCGTGGCAATAGTAATAATCTGCCCGTATTTGGAATGCGTGCTAGTACAGACCCAGTGTATACATCTACCAATTTGTTTTCATATATCATCACAAAAGCATAGATAGGGTAATTGTCTTTAAGTGAGGTCCCCAAAGGTCATTATATGGAAAGGAGGCGTATTGTTCCTCTGATCGACCCCGAATCTTGTATACGGCTTTGTAGGGCCCATACACGTACTATTATAAAATTTCGTCCAAAAATATTGTATAGGTCGCAAGTTATAATAATATGTCCATAGTGGGCGTGGCTGTAGAAATAACACGCCCATTTTCTGTGTGGTGTTTAATGTTAGTACCCGCAACATTCCTGTGATTTTTGTTGAAAAATCTTTAATAGGAACCTAGTAATGATTTTTGGTTAATTATGGGCGTGGCAGTAGTAACACTCTGCCCATATTTGGAATGCCTGCTAGTACAGACCTAGTGTATACATCTACCAATTTGTTTTCATATATCATCACTAGAAGCTTAGATAGGGTAATTGTCTTTAAGTGAGGTCCCCAAAGTTCATTATATGGGAAGGAGGCGTATCCTTCCTCTGATCGACCCCGAATCTTGTATATGGCTTTGTAGGGTCCATATACGTACTAATATAAAATTTCGTCCAAAAATATTGTATAGGTCGCAAGTTATAATAATATGTCCATAGTGGGCGTGGCTGTAGAAATAACACGCCCATTTTATGTATGGTGTTTAATGTTAGTACCCGCAACATTCCTGTGATTTTTGTTGAAAAATCTTTAATAGGAACCTAGTAATGATTTTTGGTTAATTGTGGGCGTGGCAGTATTAACAATCTGCCCATATTTGGAATGCATGCTAGTACAGACCCAGTGTATACATCTACCAATTTGTTTTCATATATCATCACAAAAGCATAGATACGGTAATTGCCTTTAAGTGAGGTCCCGAAAGTTAATTATATGGGAGGGAGGCGTATCCTTCGTCTGCTCTACACTGAATCTTGTATATGGCTTTGTAGGGTCCATGTACGTACTAATATAAAATTTCGCCCAAAAATATTGTATAGGTCGCAAGTAATAATAATATGTCAATAGTGGGCGTGGCTGTATAAATAACACGCCCTTTTTTTGTCTGGTGTTTAATGTTAGTACCCGCAACATTCCTGTGCAATTTCGTTGAGAAACCTTTAATAGGAGCCTAGTAATAATTTTTATTTAATTGTGGGCGTGGCAGAAGTAATAATCTGCCCATATTTGGAATGCATGGTAGTACAGACCCAGTGTATACATCTACCAATTCGTTTGCATATATCATCACTAGAAGCATAGATATGTTAATTGTCGTTAGTTGGGGTCCCCAAAGTTCATTATATGGGAAGGAGGCGTATCCTTCCTCTGCTCTACACTGAATCTTGTATATGGCTTTGTAGCGTCCATGTACGTACTAACATAAAATTTCATCCAAAAATATTGTATAGGTCGCAAGTTATAATAATATGTCAATAGTGGGCGTGGCTGTAGAAATAATAGGCCCATTTTCTGTGTCGTGTTTAAAGTTAGTACCCGCAACATTCCTGTGAAATTTCGTTGAGAAACCTTTAATAGGAACCTAGTAATAATTTTTGGTTAATTGTGGGCGTGGCAATAGTAATAATCTGCCCATATTTGGAATGCGTGCTAGTACAGACCCAGTGTATACATCTACCAATTCGTTTTCATATATCATCACTAGAAGCATAGATAGGGTAATTGTCTTTAAGTGAGGTCCCCAAAGTTGTATATGGCTTTGTAGGGTCCATGTACGTACTTATATAAAATTTCGTCCAAAAATATTGTATAGGTCGCAAGTTATAATAATATGTCAATAGTGGGCGTGGCTGTAGAAATAACATGCCAATTTTTTGTGTGGTGTTTAATGTTAGTACCCGCAACATTCCTGTGAAATTTCGTTGAGAAATCTTTAATAGGAACCTAGTATTTATTTTTGGTGAATTGTGGGCGTGGCAGGAGTAATAATCTGCCCATATTTGGAATGCATGTTAGTACAGACCCAGTATATACATCTACCAATTCGTTTGCATATATCATCACTAGAAGCATAGATATGGTAATTGTCGTTAGTTAGGGTCCCCAAAGTTCATTATATGGGAAGGAGGCGTATCCTTCCTCTGCTCTACACTGAATATTGTATATGGCTTTGTAGGGTCCATGTACGTACTAATATAAAATTTCATCCAAAAATATTGTATAGGTCGCAAGTTATAATAATATGTCAATAGTGGGTGTGGCTGTAGAAATAATACGCCCATTTTCTGTGTCGTGTTTAAAGTTAGTACCCGCAACATTCCTGTGAAATTTCGTTGAGAAACCTTTAATTGGAACCTAGTAATAATTTTTGGTTAATTGTGGACGTGGCAATAGTAATAATCTGCCCATATTTGGAATGCGTTCTAGTACAGACCCAGTGTATACTTCTACCAATTCGTTTTCATATATCATCACTAGAAGCATAGATAGGGTAATTGTCTTTAAGTGAGGTCCCCAAAGTTCATTATATGGGAGGGAGGCGTATCCTTCCTCTGATCGACCCCGAATCTTGTATATGGCTTTGTAGGGTCCATATACGTACTAACATAAAATTTAGCCCAAAAATAGTGTATAGGTCGCAAGTTATAATAATATGTCGATAGTGGGCGTGGCTGTAGAAATAACACGCCCATTTTTTGTGTGGTGTTTAATGTTAGTACCCGCAACATTCCTGTCAAATTTCGTTGAGAAATCTTTAATAGGAACCTAGTAATAATTTTTGGTTAATTGAGGGCGTCGCAGTAGTAATAATCTGCCCATATTTGGAATGCATGCTAGTACAGACTCAGTGTATACATCTACCAATTTGTTTTCATATATCATCACAAAAGCATAGATAGGGTAATTGTCTTTAAGTGAGGTCCCCAAAGGTCATTATATGGGAAGGAGGCGTATTGTTCCTCTGATCGACCCCGAATCTTGTATACGGCTTTGTAGGGTCCATATACGTACTAATATAAAATTTCGTCCAAAAATATTGTATAGGTCGCAAGTTATAATAATATGTCCATAGTGGGCGTGGCTGTAGAAATAACACGCCCATTTTCTGTGTGGTGTTTAATGTTAGTACCCGCAACATTCCTGTGATTTTTGTTGAAAAATCTTTAATAGGAGCCTAGTAATGATTTTTGGTTAATTGTGGGCGTGGCAGTAGTAACACTCTGCCCGTATTTGGAATGCCTGCTAGTACAGACCTAGTGTACACATCTACCAATTTGTTTTCATATATCATCACTAGAAGCTTAGATAGGGTAATTGTCTTTAAGTGAGGTCCCCAAAGGTCATTATATGGGAAGGAGGCGTATTGTTCCTCTGATCGACCCCGAATCTTGTATATGGCTTTGTAGGGTCCATATACGTACTAATATAAAATTTCGTCCAAAAATATTGTATAGGTCGCAAGTTATAATAATATGTCAATAGTGGGTGTGGCTGTAGAAATAATACGCCCATTTTCTGTGTCGTGTTTAAAGTTAGTACCCGCAACATTCCTGTGAAATTTCGTTGAGAAACCTTTAATTGGAACCGAGTAATAATTTTTGGTTAATTGTGGGCGTGGCAATAGTAATTATCTGCCCATATTTGGAATGCGTGCTAGTACAGACCCAGTGTATACATCTACCAATTCGTGTTCATATATCATCACTAGAAGCATAGATAGGGTAATTGTCTTTAAGTGAGGTCCCCAAAGTTCATTATATGGGAGGGAGGCGTATCCTTCCTCTGATCGACCCCGAATCTTGTATATGGCTTTGTAGGGTCCATATACGTACTAACATAAAATTTAGCCCAAAAATAGTGTATAGGTCGCAAGTTATAATAATATGTCAATAGTGGGCGTGGCTGTAGAAATAACACGCCCATTTTTGTGTGGTGTTTAATGTTAGTACCCGCAACATTCCTGTCAAATTTCGTTGAGAAATCTTTAATAGGAACCTAGTAATAATTTTTGGTTAATTGAGGGCGTCGCAGTAGTAATAATCTGCCCATATTTGGAATGCATGCTAGTACAGACTCAGGGTATACATCTACCAATTTGTTTTCATATATCATCACAAAAGCATAGATAGGGTAATTGTCTTTAAGTGAGGTCCCCAAAGGTCATTATATGGGAAGGAGGCGTATTGTTCCTCTGATCGACCCCGAATCTTGTATACGGCTTTGTAGGGTCCATATACGTACTAATATAAAATTTCGTCCAAAAATATTGTATAGGTCGCAAGTTATAATAATATGTCCATAGTGGGCGTGGCTGTAGAAATAACACGCCCATTTTTTGTGTGGTGTTTAATGTTAGTACCCGCAACATTCCTGTCAAATTTCGTTGAGAAATCTTCAATAGGAACCTAGTAATAATTTTTGGTTAATTGAGGGCGTCGCAGCAGTAATAATCTGCCCATATTTGGAATGCATGCTAGTACAGACTCAGTGTATACATCTACCAATTTGTTTTCATATATCATCACAAAAGCATAGATAGGGTAATTGTCTTTAAGTGAGGTCCCCAAAGTTCATTATATGGGAGGGAGGCGTATCCTTCCTCTGCTCTACACTGAATCTTGTATATGGATTTGTAGAGTCCATATACGTATGAATATAAAATTTCTTCCAAAAATATTGTATAGGTCGCAAGTTATAATAATATGTCAATAGTGGGCGTGGATATAGAAATAATACGCCCATTTTCTGTGTCGTGTTTAAAGTTAGTACCCGCAACATTCCTGTGAAATTTCGTTGAGAAACCTTTAATTGGAACCGAGTAATAATTTTTGGTTAATTGTGGGCGTGGCAATAGTAATAATCTGCCCATATTTGGAATGCGTGCTAGTACAGACCCAGTGTATACATCTACCAATTCGTTTTCATATATCATCACTAGAAGCATAGATAGGGTAATTGTCTTTAAGTGAGGTCCCAAAAGTTCATTATATGGGAGGGAGGCGTATCCTTCCTCTGATCGACCCCGAATCTTGTATATGGCTTTGTAGGGTCCATATACGTACTAACATAAAATTTAGCCCAAAAATAGTGTATAGGTCGCAAGTTATAATAATATGTCAATAGTGGGCGTGGCTGTAGAAATAACACGCCCATTTTTTGTGTGGTGCTTAATGTTAGTACCCGCAACATTCCTGTCAAATTTCGTTGAGAAATCTTTAATAGGAACCTAGTAATAATTTTTGGTTAATTGAGGGCGTCGCAGTAGTAATAATCTGCCCATATTTGGAATGCATGCTAGTACAGACTCAGTGATACATCTACAAATTTGTTTTCATATATCATCACAAAAGCATAGATAGGGTAATTGTCTTTAAGTGAGGTCCCCAAAGGTCATTATATGGGAAGGCGGCGTATTGTTCCTCTGATCGACCCCGAATCTTGTATACGGCTTTGTAGGGTCCATATACGTACTAATATAAAATTTCGTCCAAAAATATTGTATAGGTCGCAAGTTATAATAATATGTCCATAGTGGGCGTGGTTGTAGAAATAACACGCCCATTTTTTGTGTGGTGTGATTTTTGTTGAAAAATCTTTAATAGGAACCTAGTAATGATTTTTGGTTAATTGTGGGCGTGGCAGTAGTAACACTCTGCCCGTATTTGGAATGCCTGCTAGTACAGACCTAGTGCATACATCTACCAATTTGTTTTCATATATCATCACTAGAAGCTTAGATAGGGTAATTGTCTTTAAGTGAGGTCCCCAAAGGTCATTATATGGGAAGGAGGCGTATTGTTCCTCTGATCGACCCCGAATCCTTTATATGGCTTTGTAGGGTCCATATACGTACTAATATAAAATTTCGTCCAAAAATATTGTATAGGTCGCAAGTTATAATAATATGTCCATAGTGGGCGTGGCTGTAGAAATAACACGCCCATTTTTTGTGTGGTGTTTAATGTTAGTACCCGCAACATTCCTGTCAAATTTCGTTGAGAAATCTTCAATTGGAACCTAGAAATAATTTTTGGTTAATTGAGGGCGTCGCAGCAGTAATAATCTGCCCATATTTGGAATGCATGCTAGTACAGACTCAGGGTATACATCTACCAATTTGTTTTCATATATCATCACAAAAGCATAGATAGGGTAATTGTCTTTAAGTGAGGTCCCCAAAGTTCATTATATGGGAGGGAGGCGTATCCTTCCTCTGCTCTACACTGAATCTTGTATATGGATTTGTAGAGTCCATATACGTATGAATATAAAATTTCTTCCAAAAATATTGTATAGGTCGCAAGTTATAATAATATGTCAATAGTGGGCGTGGATATAGAAATAACACGCCCATTTTTTGTGTGGTGTTTAATGCTAGTACCCGCAACATTGCTGTGAAATTTCGTTGGAAAAGTCTTTAATAGGAACCTAGTAATGTTTTTTGGTTAATTGTGGGCGTGGCAGTAGTAAGAATCTGCCCATATTTGGAATGCATGTTAGTACAGACACATTATATACATCTACCAATTCGTTTGCATATATCATCACTAGAAGCATAGATAGGGTAATTGTCCTTAAGTGAGGTCCCCAAAGTTCAATTAATAGGAAGGAGGCGTATCCTTCCTCTGATCGACCCCGAATCTTGTATATGGCTTTGTAGGGTCCATATACGTACTAATATAAAATTTCG
Source organism: Clusia tigrina (assembly GCA_920105625.2). NCBI lineage: Eukaryota > Metazoa > Arthropoda > Insecta > Diptera > Clusiidae > Clusia > Clusia tigrina. Next base: position 76,595,995 of record OV050030.1, read on the forward strand.
TCCAAAAATATTGTATAGGTCGCAAGTTATAATAATATGTCCATAGTGGGCGTGGCTGTAGAAATAACACGCCCATTTTATGTATGGTGTTTAATGTTAGTACCCGCAACATTCCTGTGATTTTTGTTGAAAAATCTTTAATAGGAACCTAGTAATGACTTTTGGTTAATTGTGGGCGTGGCAGCAGTAACAATCTGCCCATATTTGGAATGCATGCTAGTACAGACCCAGTGTATACATCTACCAATTTGTTTTCATATATCATCACAAAAGCATAGATACGGTAATTGCCTTTAAGTGAGGTCCCGAAAGTTAATTATATGGGAGGGAGGCGTATCCTTCCTCTGCTCTACACTGAATCTTGTATATGGCTTTGTAGGGTCCATATACGTACTAATATAAAATTTCGTCCAAAAATATTGTATAGGTCGCAAGTTATAATAATATGTCCATAGTGGGCGTGGCTGTATAAATAACACGCCCTTTTTTTGTCTGGTGTTTAATGTTAGTACCCGCAACATTCCTGTGCAATTTCGTTGAGAAACCTTTAATAGGAGCCTAGTAATAATTTTTATTTAATTGTGGGCGTGGCAGAAGTAATAATCTGCCCATATTTGGAATGCATGCTAGTACAGACCCAGTGTATACATCTACCAATTCGTTTGCATATATCATCACTAGAAGCATAGATATGTTAATTGTCGTTAGTTGGGGTCCCCAAAGTTCATTATATGGGAAGGAGGCGTATACTTCCTCTGCTCTACACTGAATCTTGTATATGGCTTTGTAGGGTCCATGTACGTACTAATATAAAATTTCGTCCAAAAATATTGTATAGGTCGCAAGTTATAATAATATGTCCATAGTGGGCGTGGCTGTAGAAATAACACGCCCATTTTCTGTGTGGTGTTTAATGTTAGTACCCGCAACATTCCTGTGATTTTTGTTGAAAAATCTTTAATAGGAACCTAGTAATGATTTTTGGTTAATTGTGGGCGTGGCAGTAGTAACACTCTGCCCGTATTTGGAATGCCTGCTAGTACAGACCTAGTGTACACATCTACCAATTTGTTTTCATATATCATCACTAGAAGCTTAGATAGGGTAATTGTCTTTAAGTGAGGTCCCCAAAGGTCATTATATGGGAAGGAGGCGTATTGTTCCTCTGATCGACCCCGAATCTTGTATATGGCTTTGTAGGGTCCATATACGTACTAATATAAAATTTCGTCCAAAAATATTATATAGGTCGCAAGTTATAATAATATGTCAATAGTGGGTGTGGCTGTAGAAATAATACGCCCATTTTCTGTGTCGTGTTTAAAGTTAGTACCCGCAACATTCCTGTGAAATTTCGTTGAGAAACCTTTAATTGGAACCGAGTAATAATTTTTGGTTAATTGTGGGCGTGGCAATAGTAATAATCTGCCCATATTTGGAATGCGTGCTAGTACAGACCCAGTGTATACATCTACCAATTCGTGTTCATATATCATCACTAGAAGCATAGATAGGGTAATTGTCTTTAAGTGAGGTCCCCAAAGTTCATTATATGGGAGGGAGGCGTATCCTTCCTCTGATCGACCCCGAATCTTGTATATGGCTTTGTAGGGTCCATATACGTACTAACATAAAATTTAGCCCAAAAATAGTGTATAGGTCGCAAGTTATAATAATATGTCAATAGTGGGCGTGGCTGTAGAAATAACACGCCCATTTTTTGTGTGGTGTTTAATGTTAGTACCCGCAACATTCCTGTCAAATTTCGTTGAGAAATCTTTAATAGGAACCTAGTAATAATTTTTGGTTAATTGAGGGCGTCGCAGTAGTAATAATCTGCCCATATTTGGAATGCATGCTAGTACAGACTCAGGGTATACATCTACCAATTTGTTTTCATATATCATCACAAAAGCATAGATAGGGTAATTGTCTTTAAGTGAGGTCCCCAAAGGTCATTATATGGGAAGGAGGCGTATTGTTCCTCTGATCGACCCCGAATTTTGTATACGGCTTTGTAGGGTCCATATACGTACTAATATAAAATTTCGTCCAAAAATATTGTATAGGTCGCAAGTTATAATAATATGTCCATAGTGGGCGTGGCTGTAGAAATAACACGCCCATTTTCTGTGTGGTGTTTAATGTTAGTACCCGCAACATTCCTGTGATTTTTGTTGAAAAATCTTTAATAGGAACCTAGTAATGATTTTTGGTTAATTGTGGGCGTGGCAGTAGTAACACTCTGCCCGTATTTGGAATGCCTGCTAGTACAGACCTAGTGTACACATCTACCAATTTGTTTTCATATATCATCACTAGAAGCTTAGATAGGGTAATTGTCTTTAAGTGAGGTCCCCAAAGGTCATTATATGGGAAGGAGGCGTATTGTTCCTCTGATCGACCCCGAATCCTTTATATGGCTTTGTAGGGTCCATATACGTACTAATATAAAATTTCGTCCAAAAATATTGTATAGGTCGCAAGTTATAATAATATGTCCATAGTGGGCGTGGCTGTAGAAATAACACGCCCATTTTTTGTGTGGTGTTTAATGTTAGTACCCGCAACATTCCTGTCAAATTTCGTTGAGAAATCTTCAATAGGAACCTAGTAATAATTTTTGGTTAATTGAGGGCGTCGCAGTAGTAATAATCTGCCCATATTTGGAATGCATGCTAGTACAGACTCAGTGATACATCTACAAATTTGTTTTCATATATCATCACAAAAGCATAGATAGGGTAATTGTCTTTAAGTGAGGTCCCCAAAGGTCATTATATGGGAAGGCGGCGTATTGTTCCTCTGATCGACCCCGAATCTTGTATACGGCTTTGTAGGGTCCATATACGTACTAATATAAAATTTCGTCCAAAAATATTGTATAGGTCGCAAGTTATAATAATATGTCCATAGTGGGCGTGGTTGTAGAAATAACACGCCCATTTTTTGTGTGGTGTGATTTTTGTTGAAAAATCTTTAATAGGAACCTAGTAATGATTTTTGGTTAATTGTGGGCGTGGCAGTAGTAACACTCTGCCCGTATTTGGAATGCCTGCTAGTACAGACCTAGTGCATACATCTACCAATTTGTTTTCATATATCATCACTAGAAGCTTAGATAGGGTAATTGTCTTTAAGTGAGGTCCCCAAAGGTCATTATATGGGAAGGAGGCGTATTGTTCCTCTGATCGACCCCGAATCCTTTATATGGCTTTGTAGGGTCCATATACGTACTAATATAAAATTTCGTCCAAAAATATTGTATAGGTCGCAAGTTATAATAATATGTCCATAGTGGGCGTGGCTGTAGAAATAACACGCCCATTTTTTGTGTGGTGTTTAATGTTAGTACCCGCAACATTCCTGTCAAATTTCGTTGAGAAATCTTCAATAGGAACCTAGAAATAATTTTTGGTTAATTGAGGGCGTCGCAGCAGTAATAATCTGCCCATATTTGGAATGCATGCTAGTACAGACTCAGTGTATACATCTACCAATTTGTTTTCATATATCATCACAAAAGCATAGATAGGGTAATTGTCTTTAAGTGAGGTCCCCAAAGTTCATTATATGGGAGGGAGGCGTATCCTTCCTCTGCTCTACACTGAATCTTGTATATGGATTTGTAGAGTCCATATACGTATGAATATAAAATTTCTTCCAAAAATATTGTATAGGTCGCAAGTTATAATAATATGTCAATAGTGGGCGTGGATATAGAAATAACACGCCCATTTTTTGTGTGGTGTTTAATGCTAGTACCCGCAACATTGCTGTGAAATTTCGTTGGAAAAGTCTTTAATAGGAACCTAGTAATGTTTTTTGGTTAATTGTGGGCGTGGCAGTAGTAAGAATCTGCCCATATTTGGAATGCATGTTAGTACAGACACATTATATACATCTACCAATTCGTTTGCATATATCATCACTAGAAGCATAGATAGGGTAATTGTCCTTAAGTGAGGTCCCCAAAGTTCAATTAATAGGAAGGAGGCGTATCCTTCCTCTGATCGACCCCGAATCTTGTATATGGCTTTGTAGGGTCCATATACGTACTAATATAAAATTTCGTCCAAAAATATTGTATAGGTCGCAAGTTATAATAATATGTCCATAGTGGGCGTGGCTGTAGAAATAACACGCCCATTTTATGTATGGTGTTTAATGTTAGTACCCGCAACATTCCTGTGATTTTTGTTGAAAAATCTTTAATAGGAACCTAGTAATGACTTTTGGTTAATTGTGGGCGTGGCAGCAGTAACAATCTGCCCATATTTGGAATGCATGCTAGTACAGACCCAGTGTATACATCTACCAATTTGTTTTCATATATCATCACAAAAGCATAGATACGGTAATTGCCTTTAAGTGAGGTCCCGAAAGTTAATTATATGGGAGGGAGGCGTATCCTTCCTCTGCTCTACACTGAATCTTGTATATGGCTTTGTAGGGTCCATGTACGTACTAATATAAAATTTCGTCCAAAAATATTGTATAGGTCGCAAGTTATAATAATATGTCAATAGTGGGCGTGGCTGTATAAATAACACGCCCTTTTTTTGTCTGGTGTTTAATGTTAGTACCCGCAACATTCCTGTGCAATTTCGTTGAGAAACCTTTAATAGGAGCCTAGTAATAATTTTTATTTAATTGTGGGCGTGGCAGAAGTAATAATCTGCCCATATTTGGAATGCATGCTAGTACAGACCCAGTGTATACATCTACCAATTCGTTTGCATATATCATCACTAGAAGCATAGATATGTTAATTGTCGTTAGTTGGGGTCCCCAAAGTTCATTATATGGGAAGGAGGCGTATACTTCCTCTGCTCTACACTGAATCTTGTATATGGCTTTGTAGGGTCCATGTACGTACTAATATAAAATTTCGTCCAAAAATATTGTATAGGTCGCAAGTTATAATAATATGTCCATAGTGGGCGTGGCTGTAGAAATAACACGCCCATTTTCTGTGTGGTGTTTAATGTTAGTACCCGCAACATTCCTGTGATTTTTGTTGAAAAATCTTTAATAGGAACCTAGTAATGATTTTTGGTTAATTGTGGGCGTGGCAGTAGTAACACTCTGCCCGTATTTGGAATGCCTGCTAGTACAGACCTAGTGTACACATCTACCAATTTGTTTTCATATATCATCACTAGAAGCTTAGATAGGGTAATTGTCTTTAAGTGAGGTCCCCAAAGGTCATTATATGGGAAGGAGGCGTATTGTTCCTCTGATCGACCCCGAATCTTGTATATGGCTTTGTAGGGTCCATATACGTACTAATATAAAATTTCGTCCAAAAATATTATATAGGTCGCAAGTTATAATAATATGTCAATAGTGGGTGTGGCTGTAGAAATAATACGCCCATTTTCTGTGTCGTGTTTAAAGTTAGTACCCGCAACATTCCTGTGAAATTTCGTTGAGAAACCTTTAATTGGAACCGAGTAATAATTTTTGGTTAATTGTGGGCGTGGCAATAGTAATAATCTGCCCATATTTGGAATGCGTGCTAGTACAGACCCAGTGTATACATCTACCAATTCGTGTTCATATATCATCACTAGAAGCATAGATAGGGTAATTGTCTTTAAGTGAGGTCCCCAAAGTTCATTATATGGGAGGGAGGCGTATCCTTCCTCTGATCGACCCCGAATCTTGTATATGGCTTTGTAGGGTCCATATACGTACTAACATAAAATTTAGCCCAAAAATAGTGTATAGGTCGCAAGTTATAATAATATGTCAATAGTGGGCGTGGCTGTAGAAATAACACGCCCATTTTTTGTGTGGTGTTTAATGTTAGTACCCGCAACATTCCTGTCAAATTTCGTTGAGAAATCTTTAATAGGAACCTAGTAATAATTTTTGGTTAATTGAGGGCGTCGCAGTAGTAATAATCTGCCCATATTTGGAATGCATGCTAGTACAGACTCAGGGTATACATCTACCAATTTGTTTTCATATATCATCACAAAAGCATAGATAGGGTAATTGTCTTTAAGTGAGGTCCCCAAAGGTCATTATATGGGAAGGAGGCGTATTGTTCCTCTGATCGACCCCGAATTTTGTATACGGCTTTGTAGGGTCCATATACGTACTAATATAAAATTTCGTCCAAAAATATTGTATAGGTCGCAAGTTATAATAATATGTCCATAGTGGGCGTGGCTGTAGAAATAACACGCCCATTTTTTGTGTGGTGTTTAATGTTAGTACCCGCAACATTCCTGTCAAATTTCGTTGAGAAATCTTCAATAGGAACCTAGTAATAATTTTTGGTTAATTGAGGGCGTCGCAGCAGTAATAATCTGCCCATATTTGGAATGCATGCTAGTACAGACTCAGTGTATACATCTACCAATTTGTTTTCATATATCATCACAAAAGCATAGATAGGGTAATTGTCTTTAAGTGAGGTCCCCAAAGTTCATTATATGGGAGGGAGGCGTATCCTTCCTCTGCTCTACACTGAATCTTGTATATGGATTTGTAGAGTCCATATACGTATGAATATAAAATTTCTTCCAAAAATATTGTATAGGTCGCAAGTTATAATAATATGTCAATAGTGGGCGTGGATATAGAAATAATACGCCCATTTTCTGTGTCGTGTTTAAAGTTAGTACCCGCAACATTCCTGTGAAATTTCGTTGAGAAACCTTTAATTGGAACCGAGTAATAATTTTTGGTTAATTGTGGGCGTGGCAATAGTAATAATCTGCCCATATTTGGAATGCGTGCTAGTACAGACCCAGTGTATACATCTACCAATTCGTTTTCATATATCATCACTAGAAGCATAGATAGGGTAATTGTCTTTAAGTGAGGTCCCCAAAGTTCATTATATGGGAGGGAGGCGTATCCTTCCTCTGATCGACCCCGAATCTTGTATATGGCTTTGTAGGGTCCATATACGTACTAACATAAAATTTAGCCCAAAAATAGTCTATAGGTCGCAAGTTATAATAATATGTCAATAGTGGGCGTGGCTGTAGAAATAACACGCCCATTTTTTGTGTGGTGCTTAATGTTAGTACCCGCAACATTCCTGTCAAATTTCGTTGAGAAATCTTTAATAGGAACCTAGTAATAATTTTTGGTTAATTGAGGGCGTCGCAGTAGTAATAATCTGCCCATATTTGGAATGCATGCTAGTACAGACTCAGTGATACATCTACCAATTTGTTTTCATATATCATCACAAAAGCATAGATAGGGTAATTGTCTTTAAGTGAGGTCCCCAAAGGTCATTATATGGGATGGAGGCGTATTGTTCCTCTGATCGACCCCGAATCTTGTATACGGCTTTGTAGGGTCCATATACGTACTAATATAAAATTTCGTCCAAAAATATTGTATAGGTCGCAAGTTATAATAATATGTCCATAGTGGGCGTGGCTGTAGAAATAACACGCCCATTTTTTGTGTGGTGTTTAATGTTAGTACCCGCAACATTCCTGTGATTTTTGTTGAAAAATCTTTAATAGGAACCTAATAATGATTTTTGGTTAATTGTGGGCGTGGCAGTAGTAACACTCTGCCCGTATTTGGAATGCCTGCTAGTACAGACCTAGTGCATACATCTACCAATTTGTTTTCATATATCATCACTAGAAGCTTAGATAGGGTAATTGTCTTTAAGTGAGGTCCCCAAAGGTCATTATATGGGAAGGAGGCGTATTGTTCCTCTGATCGACCCCGAATCCTTTATATGGCTTTGTAGGGTCCATATACGTACTAATATAAAATTTCGTCCAAAAATATTGTATAGGTCGCAAGTTATAATAATATGTCCATAGTGGGCGTGGCTGTAGAAATAACACGCCCATTTTTTGTGTGGTGTTTAATGTTAGTACCCGCAACATTCCTGTCAAATTTCGTTGAGAAATCTTCAATAGGAACCTAGTAATAATTTTTGGTTAATTGAGGGCGTCACAGCAGTAATAATCTGCCCATATTTGGAATGCATGCTAGTACAGACTCAGTGTATACATCTACCAATTTGTTTTCATATATCATCACAAAAGCATAGATACGGTAATTGTCTTTAAGTGAGGTCCCCAAAGTTCATTATATGGGAGGGAGGCGTATCCTTCCTCTGCTCTACACTGAATCTTGTATATGGATTTGTAGAGTCCATATACGTATGAATATAAAATTTCTTCCAAAAATATTGTATAGGTCGCAAGTTATAATAATATGTCAATAGTGGGCGTGGATATAGAAATAACACGCCCATTTTTGTGTGGTGTTTAATGTTAGTACCCGCAACATTGCTGTGAAATTTCGTTGGAAAAGTCTTTAATAGGAACCTAGTAATGTTTTTTGCTTAATTGTGGGCGTGGCAGTAGTAATAATCTGCCCATATTTGGAATGCATGTTAGTACAGACACATTATATACATCTACCAATTCGTTTGCATATATCATCACTAGAAGCATAGATAGGGTAATTGTCCTTAAGTGAGGTCCCCAAAGTTCAATTAATAGGAAGGAGGCGTATCCTTCCTCTGATCGACCCCGAATCTTGTATATGGCTTTGTAGGGTCCATATACGTACTAATATAAAATTTCGTCCAAAAATATTGTATAGGTCGCAAGTTATAATAATATGTCCATAGTGGGCGTGGCTGTAGAAATAACACGCCCATTTTATGTATGGTGTTTAATGTTAGTACCCGCAACATTCCTGTGATTTTTGTTGAAAAATCTTTAATAGGAACCTAGTAATGACTTTTGGTTAATTGTGGGCGTGGCAGCAGTAACAATCTGCCCATATTTGGAATGCATGCTAGTACAGACCCAGTGTATACATCTACCAATTTGTTTTCATATATCATCACAAAAGCATAGATACGGTAATTGCCTTTAAGTGAGGTCCCGAAAGTTAATTATATGGGAGGGAGGCGTATCCTTCCTCTGCTCTACACTGAATCTTGTATATGGCTTTGTAGGGTCCATGTACGTACTAATATAAAATTTCGTCCAAAAATATTGTATAGGTCGCAAGTTATAATAATATGTCAATAGTGGGCGTGGCTGTATAAATAACACGCCCTTTTTTTGTCTGGTGTTTAATGTTAGTACCCGCAACATTCCTGTGCAATTTCGTTGAGAAACCTTTAATAGGAGCCTAGTAATAATTTTTATTTAATTGTGGGCGTGGCAGAAGTAATAATCTGCCCATATTTGGAATGCATGCTAGTACAGACCCAGTGTATACATCTACCAATTCGTTTGCATATATCATCACTAGAAGCATAGATATGTTAATTGTCGTTAGTTGGGGTCCCCAAAGTTCATTATATGGGAAGGAGGCGTATACTTCCACTGCTCTACACTGAATCTTGTATATGGCTTTGTAGGGTCCATGTACGTACTAATATAAAATTTCATCCAAAAATATTGTATAGGTCGCAAGTTATAATAATATGTCAATAGTGGGCGTGGCTGTAGAAATAATACGCCCATTTTCTGTGTCGTGTTTAAAGTTAGTACCCGCAACATTCCTGTGAAATTTCGTTGAAAAACCTTTAATAGGAACCTAGTAATAATTTTTGGTTAATTGTGGGCGTGGCAATAGTAATAATCTGCCCATATTTGGAATGCGTGCTAGTACAGACCCAGTGTATACATCTACCAATTCGTTTTCATATATCATCACTAGAAGCATAGATAGGGTAATTGTCTTTAAGTGAGGTCCCCAAAGTTCATTATATGGGAGGGAGGCGTATCCTTCCTCTGATCGACCCGAATCTTGTATATGGCTTTGTAGGGTCCATATACGTACTAACATAAAATTTAGCCCAAAAATAGTGTATAGGTCGCAAGTTATAATAATATGTCAATAGTGGGCGTGGCTGTAGAAATAACACGCCCATTTTTTGTGTGGTGTTTAATGTTAGTACCCGCAACATTCCTGTCAAATTTCGTTGAGAAATCTTTAATAGGAACCTAGTAATAATTTTTGGTTAATTGAGGGCGTCGCAGTAGTAATAATCTGCCCATATTTGGAATGCATGCTAGTACAGACTCAGTGTATACATCTACCAATTCGTTTGCATATATCATCACTAGAAGCATAGATATGTTAATTGTCGTTAGTTGGGGTCCCCAAAGTTCATTATATGGGAAGGAGGCGTATACTTCCACTGCTCTACACTGAATCTTGTATATGGCTTTGTAGGGTCCATGTACGTACTAATATAAAATTTCATCCAAAAATATTGTATAGGTCGCAAGTTATAATAATATGTCAATAGTGGGCGTGGCTGTAGAAATAATACGCCCATTTTCTGTGTCGTGTTTAAAGTTAGTACCCGCAACATTCCTGTGAAATTTCGTTGAAAAACCTTTAATAGGAACCTAGTAATAATTTTTGGTTAATTGTGGGCGTGGCAATAGTAATAATCTGCCCATATTTGGAATGCGTGCTAGTACAGACCCAGTGTATACATCTACCAATTCGTTTTCATATATCATCACTAGAAGCATAGATAGGGTAATTGTCTTTAAGTGAGGTCCCCAAAGTTCATTATATGGGAGGGAGGCGTATCCTTCCTCTGATCGACCCCGAATCTTGTATATGGCTTTGTAGGGTCCATATACGTACTAACATAAAATTTAGCCCAAAAATAGTGTATAGGTCGCAAGTTATAATAATATGTCAATAGTGGGCGTGGCTGTAGAAATAACACGCCCATTTTTTGTGTGGTGTTTAATGTTAGTACCCGCAACATTCCTGTCAAATTTCGTTGAGAAATCTTTAATAGGAACCTAGTAATAATTTTTGGTTAATTGAGGGCGTCGCAGTAGTAATAATCTGCCCATATTTGGAATGCATGCTAGTACAGACTCAGTGTATACATCTACCAATTTGTTTTCATATATCATCACAAAAGCATAGATAGGGTAATTGTCTTTAAGTGAGGTCCCCAAAGGTCATTATATGGGAAGGAGGCGTATTGTTCCTCTGATCGACCCCGAATCTTGTATACGGCTTTGTAGGGTCCATATACGTACTAATATAAAATTTCGTCCAAAAATATTGTATAGGTCGCAAGTTATAATAATATGTCCATAGTGGGCGTGGCTGTAGAAATAACACGCCCATTTTCTGTGTGGTGTTTAATGTTAGTACCCGCAACATTCCTGTGATTTTTGTTGAAAAATCTTTAATAGGAACCTAGTAATGATTTTTGGTTAATTGTGGGCGTGGCAGTAGTAACACTCTGCCCGTATTTGGAATGCCTGCTAGTACAGACCTAGTGTACACATCTACCAATTTGTTTTCATATATCATCACTAGAAGCTTAGATAGGGTAATTGTCTTTAAGTGAGGTCCCCAAAGGTCATTATATGGGAAGGAGGCGTATTGTTCCTCTGATCGACCCCGAATCCTTTATATGGCTTTGTAGGGTCCATATACGTACTAATATAAAATTTCGTCCTAAAATATTGTATAGGTCGCAAGTTATAATAATATGTCCATAGTGGGCGTGGCTGTAGAAATAACACGCCCATTTTTTGTGTGGTGTTTAATGTTAGTACCCGCAACATTCCTGTCAAATTTCGTTGAGAAATCTTCAATAGGAACCTAGTAATAATTTTTGGTTAATTGAGGGCGTCGCAGCAGTAATAATCTGCCCATATTTGGAATGCATGCTAGTACAGACTCAGTGTATACATCTACCAATTTGTTTTCATATATCATCACAAAAGCATAGATAGGGTAATTGTCTTTAAGTGAGGTCCCCAAAGTTCATTATATGGGAGGGAGGCGTATCCTTCCTCTGCTCTACACTGAATCTTGTATATGGAATTGTAGAGTCCATATACGTATGAATATAAAATTTCTTCCAAAAATATTGTATAGGTCGCAAGTTATAATAATATGTCAATAGTGGGCGTGGATATAGAAATAATACGCCCATTTTCTGTGTCGTGTTTAAAGTTAGTACCCGCAACAATCCTGTGAAATTTCGTTGACAAACCTTTAATTGGAACCGAGTAATAATTTTTGGTTAATTGTGGGCGTGGCAATAGTAATAATCTGCCCATATTTGGAATGCGTGCTAGTACAGACCCAGTGTATACATCTACCAATTCGTTTTCATATATCATCACTAGAAGCATAGATAGGGTAATTGTCTTTAAGTGAGGTCCCCAAAGTTCATTATATGGGAGGGAGGCGTATCCTTCCTCTGATCGACCCCGAATCTTGTATATGGCTTTGTAGGGTCCATATACGTACTAACATAAAATTTAGCCCAAAAATAGTGTATAGGTCGCAAGTTATAATAATATGTCAATAGTGGGCGTGGCTGTAGAAATAACACGCCCATTTTTTGTGTGGTGTTTAATGTTAGTACCCGCAACATTCCTGTCAAATTTCGTTGAGAAATCTTTAATAGGAACCTAGTAATAATTTTTGGTTAATTGAGGGCGTCGCAGTAGTAATAATCTGCCCATATTTGGAATGCATGCTAGTACAGACTCAGTGATACATCTACCAATTTGTTTTCATATATCATCACAAAAGCATAGATAGGGTAATTGTCTTTAAGTGAGGTCCCCAAAGGTCATTATATGGGAAGGAGGCGTATTGTTCCTCTGATCGACCCCGAATCTTGTATACGGCTTTGTAGGGTCCATGTACGTACTAATATAAAATTTCGTCCAAAAATATTGTATAGGTCGCAAGTTATAATAATATGTCAATAGTGGGCGTGGCTGTAGAAATAACACGCCCTTTTTTTGTCTGGTGTTTAATGTTAGTACCCGCAACATTCCTGTGCAATTTCGTTGAGAAACCTTTAATAGGAACCTAGTAATAATTTTTATTTAATTGTGGGCGTGGCAGAAGTAATAATCTGCCCATATTTGGAATGCATGCTAGTACAGACCCAGTGTATACATCTACCAATTCGTTTGCATATATCATCACTAGAAGCATAGATATGTTAATTGTCGTTAGTTGGGGTCCCCAAAGTTCATTATATTGGAAGGAGGCGTATACTTCCTCTGCTCTACACTGAATCTTGTATATGGCTTTGTAGGGTCCATGTACGTACTAATATAAAATTTCATCCAAAAATATTGTATAGGTCGCAAGTTATAATAATATGTCAATAGTGGGCGTGGCTGTAGAAATAATACGCCCATTTTCTGTGTCGTGTTTAAAGTTAGTACCCGCAACATTCCTGTGAAATTTCGTTGAAAAACCTTTAATAGGAACCTAGTAATAATTTTTGGTTAATTGTGGGCGTGGCAATAGTAATAATCTGCCCATATTTGGAATGCGTGCTAGTACAGACCCAGTGTATACATCTACCAATTCGTTTTCATATATCATCACTAGAAGCATAGATAGGGTAATTGTCTTTAAGTGAGGTCCCCAAAGTTCATTATATGGAGGGAGGCGTATCCTTCCTCTGCTCTACACTGAATCTTGTATATGGATTTGTAGAGTCCATATACGTATGAATATAAAATTTCTTCCAAAAATATTGTATAGGTCGCAAGTTATAATAATATGTCAATAGTGGGCGTGGATATAGAAATAACACGCCCATTTTTTGTGTGGTGTTTAATGTTAGTACCCGCAACATTGCTGTAAAATTTCGTTGGAAAAGTCTTTAATAGGAACCTAGTAATGATTTTTGGTTAATTGTGGGCGTGGCAGTAGTAATAATCTGCCCATATTTGGAATGCATGTTAGTACACACACAGTATATACATCTACCAATTCGTTTGCATATATCATCACTAGAAGTATAGATAGGGTAATTGTCCTTAAGTGAGGTCCCCAAAGTTCAATATATATAAAGGAGGCGTATCCTTCCTCTGATCGACCCCGAATCTTGTATATGGCTTTGTAGGGTCCATATACGTACTAACATAAAATTTAGCCCAAAAATAGTGTATAGGTCGCAAGTTATAATAATATGTCCATAGTGGGCGTGGCTGTAAAAATAACACGCCCATTTTTTGTGTGGTGTTTAATGTTAGTACCCGCAACATTCCTGTGATTTTTGTTGAAAAATCTTTAATAGGAACCTAGTAATGATTTTTGGTTAATTGTGGGCGTGGCAGTAGTAACGCTCTGCCCGTATTTGGAATGCCTGCTAGTACAGACCTAGTGCATACATCTACCAATTTGTTTTCATATATCATCACTAGAAGCTTAGATAGGGTAATTGTCTTTAAGTGAGGTCCCCAAAGGTCATTATATGGGAAGGAGGCGTATTGTTCTTCTGATCGACCCCGAATCCTTTATATGGCTTTGTAGGGTCCATATACGTACTAATATAAAATTTCGTCCAAAAATATTGTATAGGTCGCAAGTTATAATAATATGTCCATAGTGGGCGTGGCTGTAGAAATAACACGCCCATTTTTTGTGTGGTGTTTAATGTTAGTACCCGCAACATTCCTGTCAAATTTCGTTGAGAAATCTTCAATAGGAACCTAGTAATAATTTTTGGTTAATTGAGGGCGTCGCAGCAGTAATAATCTGCCCATATTTGGAATGCATGCTAGTACAGACTCAGTGTATACATCTACCAATTTGTTTTCATATATCATCACAAAAGCATAGATAGGGTAATTGTCTTTAAGTGAGGTCCCCAAAGTTCATTATATGGGAGGGAGGCGTATCCTTCCTCTGCTCTACACTGAATCTTGTATATGGATTTGTAGAGTCCATATACGTATGAATATAAAATTTCTTCCAAAAATATTGTATAGGTCGCAAGTTATAATAATATGTCAATAGTGGGCGTGGATATAGAAATAACACGCCCATTTTTTGTGTGGTGTTTAATGTTAGTACCCGCAACATTGCTGTGAAATTTCGTTGTAAAAGTCTTTAATAGGAACCTAGTAATGATTTTTGGTTAATTGTGGGCGTGGCAGTAGTAATAATCTGCCCATATTTGGAATGCATGTTAGTACAGACACATTATATACATCTACCAATTCGTTTGCATATATCATCACTAGAAGCATAGATAGGGTAATTGTCCTTAAGTGAGGTCCCCAAAGTTCAATATATAGGAAGGAGGCGTATCCTTCCTCTGATCGACCCCGAATCTTCTATATGGCTTTGTAGGGTCCATATACGTACTAATATAAAATTTCGTCCAAAAAAATTGTATAGGTCGCAAGTTATAATAATATGTCCATAGTGGGCGTGGCTGTAGAAATAACACGCCCATTTTATGTATGGTGTTTAATGTTAGTACCCGCAACATTCCTGTGATTTTTGTTGAAAAATCTTTAATAGGAACCTAGTAATGACTTTTGGTTAATTGTGGGCGTGGCAGCAGTAACAATCTGCCCATATTTGGAATGCATGCTAGTACAGACCCAGTGTATACATCTACCAATTTGTTTTCATATATCATCACAAAAGCATAGATACGGTAATTGCCTTTAAGTGAGGTCCCGAAAGTTAATTATATGGGAGGGAGGCGTATCCTTCCTCTGCTCTACACTGAATCTTGTATATGGCTTTGTAGGGTCAATGTACGTACTAATATAAAATTTCGTCCAAAAATATTGTATAGGTCGCAAGTTATAATAATATGTCAATAGTGGGCGTGGCTGTATAAATAACACGCCCTTTTTTTGTCTGGTGTTTAATGTTAGTACCCGCAACATTCCTGTGCAATTTCGTTGAGAAACCTTTAATAGGAGCCTAGTAATAATTTTTATTTAATTGTGGGCGTGGCAGAAGTAATAATCTGCCCATATTTGGAAAGCATGCTAGTACAGACCCAGTGTATACATCTACCAATTCGTTTGCATATATCATCACTAGAAGCATAGATATGTTAATTGTCGTTAGTTGGGGTCCCCAAAGTTCATTATATGGGAAGGAGGCGTATACTTCCTCTGCTCTACACTGAATCTTGTATATGGCTTTGTAGGGTCCATGTACGTACTAATATAAAATTTCATCCAAAAATATTGTATAGGTCGCAAGTTATAATAATATGTCAATAGTGGGCGTGGCTGTAGAAATAATACGCCCATTTTCTGTGTCGTGTTTAAAGTTAGTACCCGCAACATTCCTGTGAAATTTCGTTGAAAAACCTTTAATAGGAACCTAGTAATAATTTTTGGTTAATTGTGGGCGTGGCAATAGTAATAATCTGCCCATATTTGGAATGCGTGCTAGTACAGACCCAGTGTATACATCTACCAATTCGTTTTCATATATCATCACTAGAAGCATAGATAGGGTAATTGTCTTTAAGTGAGGTCCCCAAAGTTCATTATATGGAGGGAGGCGTATCCTTCCTCTGCTCTACACTGAATCTTGTATATGGATTTGTAGAGTCCATATACGTATGAATATAAAATTTCTTCCAAAAATATTGTATAGGTCGCAAGTTATAATAATATGTCAATAGTGGGCGTGGATATAGAAATAACACGCCCATTTTTTGTGTGGTGTTTAATGTTAGTACCCGCAACATTGCTGTAAAATTTCGTTGGAAAAGTCTTTAATAGGAACCTAGTAATGATTTTTGGTTAATTGTGGGCGTGGCAGTAGCCCATATTTGGAATGCATGTTAGTACACACACAGTATATACATCTACCAATTCGTTTGCATATATCATCACTAGAAGTATAGATAGGGTAATTGTCCTTAAGTGAGGTCCCCAAAGTTCAATATATAGAAAGGAGGCGTATCCTTCCTCTGATCGACCCCGAATCTTGTATATGGCTTTGTAGGGTCCATATACGTACTAACGTAAAATTTAGCCCAAAAATAGTGTATAGGTCGCAAGTTATAATAATATGTCCATAGTGGGCGTGGCTGTAGAAATAACACGCCCATTTTTTGTGTGGTGTTTAATGTTAGTACCCGCAACATTCCTGTGATTTTTGTTGAAAAATCTTTAATAGGAACCTAGTAATGATTTTTGGTTAATTGTGGGTGTGGCAGTAGTAACACTCTGCCCATATTTGGAATGCCTGCTAGTACAGACCTAGTGTATACATCTACCAATTTGTTTTCATATATCATCACTAGAAGCTTAGATACGGTAATTGCCTTTAAGTGAGGTCCCGAAAGTTAATTATATGGGAGGGAGGCGTATCCTTCCTCTGCTCTACACTGAATCTTGTATATGGCTTTGTAGGGTCCATATACGTACTAATATAAAATTTCGTCCAAAAATATTGTATAGGTCGCAAGTTATAATAATATGTCCATAGTGGGCGTGGCTGTATAAATAACACGCCCTTTTTTTGTCTGGTGTTTAATGTTAGTACCCGCAACATTCCTGTGAAATTTCGTTGAGAAACCTTTAATA
This sequence comes from Clusia tigrina, assembly GCA_920105625.2. Lineage (NCBI taxonomy): Eukaryota > Metazoa > Arthropoda > Insecta > Diptera > Clusiidae > Clusia > Clusia tigrina. The sequence continues at coordinate 76,613,334 of OV050030.1, forward strand.
GGAGCCAAGTAATAATTTTTATTTAATTGTGGGCGTGGCAGAAGTAATAATCTGCCCATATTTGGAATGCATGCTAGTACAGACCAAGTGTATACATCTACCAATTCGTTTGCATATATCATCACTAGAAGCATAGATATGTTAATTGTCGTTAGTTGGGGTCCCCAAAGTTCATTATATGGGAAGGAGGCGTATCCTTCCTCTGCTCTACACTGAATCTTGTATATGGCTTTGTAGGATCCATGTACGTACTAATATAAAATTTCATCCAAAAATATTGTATAGGTCGCAAGTTATAATAATATGTCAATAGTGGGCGTGGCTGTAGAAATAATACGCCCATTTCCTGTGTCGTGTTTAAAGTTAGTACCCGCAACATTCCTGTGAAATTTCGTTGAGAAACCTTTAATTGGAACCTAGTAATAATTTTTGGTTAATTGTGGGCGTGGCAATAGTAATAATCTGCCCATATTTGGAATGCGTGCTAGTACAGACCCAGTGTATACATCTACCAATTCGTTTTCATATATCATCACAAAAGCATAGATAGGGTAATTGTCTGTAAGTGAGGTCCCCAAAGGTCATTATATGGGAAGGAGGCGTATTGTTCCTCTGATCGACCCCGAATCTTGTATACGGCTTTGTAGGGTCCATATACGTACTAATATAAAATTTCGTCTAAAAATATTGTATAGGTCGCAAGTTATAATAATATGTCCATAGTGGGCGTGGCTGTAGAAATAACACGCCCATTTTCTGTGTGGTGTTTAATGTTAGTACCCGCAACATTCCTGTGATTTTTGTTGAAAAATCTTTAATAGGAACCTAGTAATGATTTTTGGTTAGTTGTGGGCGTGGCAGTAGTAACACTCTGCCCGTATTTGGAATGCCTGCTAGTACAGACCTAGTGTATACATCTACCAATTTGTTTTCATATATCATCACTAGAAGCTTAGATAGGGTAATTGTCTTTAAGTGAGGTCCCCAAAGGTCATTATATGGGAAGGAGGCGTATTGTTCCTCTGATCGACCCCGAAACTCGTATATGGCTTTGTAGGGTCCATATACGTACTAATATAAAATTTAGCCCAAAAATAGTGTATAGGTCGCAAGTTATAATAATATGTCAATAGTGGGCGTGGCTGTAGAAATAACACGCCCATTTTTTGTGTGGTGTTTAATGTTAGTACCCGCAACATTCCTGTCAAATTTCGTTGAGAAATCTTTAATAGGAACCTAGTAATAATTTTTGGTTAATTGAGGGCGTCGCAGTAGTAATAATCTGCCCATATTTGGAATGCATGCTAGTACAGACTCAGTGTATACATCTACCAATTTGTTTTCATATATCATCACAAAAGCATAGATAGGGTAATTGTCTGTAAGTGAGGTCCCCAAAGGTCATTATATGGGAAGGAGGCGTATTGTTCCTCTGATCGACCCCGAATCTTGTATACGGCTTTGTAGGGTCCATATACGTACTAATATAAAATTTCGTCTAAAAATATTGTATAGGTCGCAAGTTATGATAATATGTCCATAGTGGGCGTGGCTGTAGAAATAACACGCCCATTTTCTGTGTGGTGTTTAATGTTAGTACCCGCAACATTCCTGTGATTTTTGTTGAAAAATCTTTAATAGGAACCTAGTAATGATTTTTGGTTAGTTGTGGGCGTGGCAGTAGTAACACTCTGCCCGTATTTGGAATGCCTGCTAGTACAGACCTAGTGTACACATCTACCAATTTGTTTTCATATATCATCACTAGAAGCTTAGATAGGGTAAATGTCTTTAAGTGAGGTCCCCAAAGGTCATTATATGGGAAGGAGGCGTATTGTTCCTCTGATCGACCCCGAAACTCGTATATGGCTTTGTAGGGTCCATATACGTACTAATATAAAATTTCGTCCAAAAATATTGTATAGGTCGCAAGTTATAATAATATGTCAATAGTGGGTGTGGCTGTAGAAATAATACGCCCATTTTCTGTGTCGTGTTTAAAGTTAGTACCCGCAACATTCCTGTGAAATTTCGTTGAGAAACCTTTAATTGGAACCTAGTAATAATTTTTGGTTAATTGTGGGCGTGGCAGTAGTAATAATCTGCCCATATTTGGAATGCGTGCTAGTACAGACCCAGTGTATACATCTACCAATTCGTTTTCATATATCATCACTAGAAGCATAGATAGGGTAATTGTCTTTAAGTGAGGTGCCCAAAGTTCATTATATGGGAGGGAGGCGTATCCTTCCTCTGATCGACCCCGAATCTTGTATATGGCTTTGTAGGGTCCATATACGTACTAACATAAAATTTAGCCCAAAAATATTGTATAGGTCGCAAGTTATAATAATATGTCAATAGTGGGCGTGGCTGTAGAAATAACACGCCCATTTTTTGTGTGGTGTTTAATGTTAGTACCCGCAACATTCCTGTCAAATTTCGTTGAGAAATCTTTAATAGGAACCTAGTAATAATTTTTGGTTAATTGTGGGCGTGGCAGTAGTAATAGTCTGCCCATATTTGGAATGTATGTTAGTACAGACACAGTATATACATCTACCAATTCGTTTGCATATATCATCACTAGAAGCATAGATAGGGTAATTGTCCTTAAGTGAGGTCCCCAAAGTTCATTATATGGGAAGGTGGCGTATCCTTCCTCTGATCGACTCCGAATCTTGTATATGGCTTGGTAGGGTCCATATACGTACTAATATAAAATTTCGTCCAAAAATATTGTATAGGTCGCAAGTTATAATAATATGTCCATAGTGGGCGTGGCTGTAGAAATAACATGCCCATTTTTGTGTGGTGTTTAATGTTAGTACCCGCAACATTCCTGTGAAATTTCGTTGAGAAACCTTTAATAGGAGCCCAGTAATAATTTTTGGTTAATTGTAGGCGTGGCAATAGTAATAATCTGCCCATATTTGGAATGCGTGCTAGTACAGACCCAGTGTACCAATTCGTTTTCATATATTATCACTAGAAGCATAGATAGGGTAATTGTCTTTAAGTGATTTCCCCAAAGTTGTATATGGCTTTGTAGGGTCCATATACGTACTAACATAAAATTTAGCCCAAAAATAGTGCATAGGTCGCAAGTTATAATAATATGTCAATAGTGGGCGTGGCTGTAGAAATAACACGCCCATTTTTTGTGTGGTGTTTAATGTTAGTACCCGCAACATTCCTGTGATTTTTGTTGAAAAATATTTCATAGGAACCTAGTAATGATTTTTAGTTAATTGTGAGCGTGGCAGTAGTAATAATCTGCCCGTATTTGGAATGCCTGCTAGTACAGACCTAGTGTATACATCTACCAATTTGTTTTCATATATCATCACTAGAAGCTTAGATAGGGTAATTGTCTTTAAGTGACGTCCCCAAAGGTCAGTATATGGGAAGGAGGCGTATCCTTCTTCTGATCGACCCCGAATCTTGTATATGGCTTTGTAGGGTCCATATACGTACTAAAATAAAATTTTGTCCAAAAATATTGTATAGGTCGCAAGTTATAATAATATTTCAATAGTGGGCGTGGCTGTAGAAATAACACGCCCATTTTGTGTGTGGTGTTTAACGTTAGTACCCGCAACATTCCTGTGATTTTTGTTGAAAAATCTTTAATAGGAACCTAGTAATGATTTTTGGTTAATTGTGGGCGTGGCAGCAGTAACAATCTGCCCATATTTGGAATGCATGCTAGTACAGACCCAGTGTATACATCTACCAATTCGTTTTCATATATCATCACTAGAAGCATAGATAGGGTAATTGTCTTTAAGTGAGGTCCCCAAACTTCATTATATGGGAGGGAGGCGTATCCTTCCTCTGATCGACCCCGAATCTTGTATATGGCTTTGTAAGGTCCATATACGTACTAACATAAAATTTCGTCCAAAAATATTGTATAGGTCGCAAGTTATAATAATATGTCCATAGTGGGCGTGGCTGTAGAAATAACATGCCCATTTTTGTGTGGTGTTTAATGTTAGTACCCGCAACATTCCTGTGAAATTTCGTTGAGAAACCTTTAATAGGAGCCCAGTAATAATTTTTGGTTAATTGTAGGCGTGGCAATAGTAATAATCTGCCCATATTTGGAATGCGTGCTAGTACAGACCCAGTGTACCAATTCGTTTTCATATATTATCACTAGAAGCATAGATAGGGTAATTGTCTTTAAGTGATTTCCCCAAAGTTGTATATGGCTTTGTAGGGTCCATATACGTACTAACATAAAATTTAGCCCAAAAATAGTGCATAGGTCGCAAGTTATAATAATATGTCAATAGTGGGCGTGGCTGTAGAAATAACACGCCCATTTTTTGTGTGGTGTTTAATGTTAGTACCCGCAACATTCCTGTGATTTTTGTTGAAAAATATTTCATAGGAACCTAGTAATGATTTTTAGTTAATTGTGAGCGTGGCAGTAGTAATAATCTGCCCGTATTTGGAATGCATGCTAGTACAGACCTAGTGTATACATCTACCAATTTGTTTTCATATATCATCACTAGAAGCTTAGATAGGGTAATTGTCTTTAAGTGACGTCCCCAAAGGTCAGTATATGGGAAGGAGGCGTATCCTTCTTCTGATCGACCCCGAATCTTGTATATGGCTTTGTAGGGTCCATATACGTACTAAAATAAAATTTTGTCCAAAAATATTGTATAGGTCGCAAGTTATAATAATATTTCAATAGTGGGCGTGGCTGTAGAAATAACACGCCCATTTTGTGTGTGGTGTTTAACGTTAGTACCCGCAACATTCCTGTGATTTTTGTTGAAAAATCTTTAATAGGAACCTAGTAATGATTTTTGGTTAATTGTGGGCGTGGCAGCAGTAACAATCTGCCCATATTTGGAATGCATGCTAGTACAGACCCAGTGTATACATCTACCAATTCGTTTTCATATATCATCACTAGAAGCATAGATAGGGTAATTGTCTTTAAGTGAGGTCCCCAAACTTCATTATATGGGAGGGAGGCGTATCCTTCCTCTGATCGACCCCGAATCTTGTATATGGCTTTGTAAGGTCCATATACGTACTAACATAAAATTTAGCCCAAAAATAGTGTATAGGTCGCAAGTTATAATAATATGTCCATAGTGGGCGTGGCTGTAGAAATAACACGCCCATTTTTGTGTGGTGTTTAATGTTAGTACCCGCAACATTGCTGTGAAATTTCGTTGGAAAAGTCTTTAATAGGAACCTAGTAATGATTTTTGGTTAATTGTGGGCGTGGCAGTAGTAATAATCTGCCCATATTTGGAATGCATGCTAGTACAGACCCATTGTATACATATACCTATTTGTTTTCATATATCATCACAAAAGCATAGATAGGGTAATTGTCTTTAAGTGAGGTCCCCAAAGTTCATTATATAGGAAGGAGGCGTATCCGTCCTCTGCTCTACACTGAATCTTGTATATGGATTTGTAGGGTCCATGTACGTACTAATATAAAATTTCGTCCAAAAATATTGTATAGGTCGCAAGTTATAATAATATGTCAATAGTGGGCGTGGCTGTAGAAATAACACGCCCATTTTTGTGTGGTGTTTAATGTTAGTACCCGCAACATTCCTGTGAAATTTCGTTGAGAAATCTTTAATAGGAACCTAGTAATAATTTTTGGTTAATTGTGGGCGTGGCAGTAGTAATAATCTGCCCATATTTGGAATGCATGTTAGTACAGACACAGTATATACATCTACCAATTCGTTTGCATATATCATCACTAGAAGCATAGATAGGGTAATTGTCCTTAAGTGAGGTCCCCAAAGTTCATTATATGGGAAGGAGGCGTATCCTTCCACTGATCGACTCCGAATCTTGTATATGGCTTTGTAGGGTCCATATACGTACTAATATAAAATTTCGTCCAAAAATAGTGTATAGGTCGCAAGTTATAATAATATGTCCATAGTGGACGTGGCTGTAGAAATAACACGCCCATTTGTGTGTGGTGTTTATTGTTAGTACCCGCAACATTCCTGTGAAATTTCGTTGAGAAACCTTTAATAGGAGCCTAGTAATAATTTTTGGTTAATTGTGGGCGTGGCAATAGTAATAATCTGCCCATATTTGGAATGCGTGCTAGTACAGACCCAGTGTATACATCTACCAATTCGTTTTCATATATCATCACTAGAAGCATAGATAGGGTAATTGTCTTTAAGTGATTTCCCCAAAGTTGTATATGGCTTTGTAGGGTCCATATACGTACTAACATAAAATTTAGCCCAAAAATAGTGTATAGGTCGCAAGTTATAATAATATGTCCATAGTGGGCGTGGCTGTAGAAATAACACGCCCATTTTTTGTGTGGTGTTTAATGTTAGTACCCGCAGCATTCCTGTGATTTTTGTTGAAAAATATTTCATAGGAACCTAGTAATGATTTTTGGTTAATTGTGGGCGTGGCAGTAGTAACACTCTGCCCATATTTGGAATGCATGCTAGTGCAGACCCAGTGTATACATCTACCAATTTGTTTTCATATATTTCACTAGAAGCATAGATAGGGTAATTGTCTTTAAGTGAGGTCCCCAAAGTTCATTATATGGGAAGGAGGCGTATCCTTCCTCTGCTCTACACTGAATCTTGTATATGGATTTGTAGGGTCCATATACGTATGAATATAAAATTTCTTCCAAAAATATTGTATAATATGTCAATAGTGGGCGTGGATATAGAAATGAGACGCCCATTTTTTGTGTGGTGTTTAATGTTAGTACCCGCAACATTCCTGTGATTTTTGTTGAAAAATATTTCATAGGAACTTAGTAATGATTTTTGGTTAATTGTGGGGGTGGCAGCAGTAACAATCTGCCCATATTTGGAATGCATGCTAGTACAGACCCAGTGTATACATCTACCAATTTGTTTTCATATATTTCACTAGAAGCATAGATAGGGTAATTGTCTTTAAGTGAGGTTCCCAAAGTTCATTATATGGGAAGGAGGCGTATCCTTCCTCTGCTCTACACTGAATCTTGTATATGGATTTGTAGGGTCCATATACGTATGAATATAAAATTTCTTCCAAAAATATTGTATAATATGTCAATAGTGGGCGTGGATATAGAAATAAGACGCCCATTTTTTGTGTGGTGTTTAATGTTAGTACCCGCAACATTCCTGTGATTTTTGTTGAAAAATATTTCATAGGAACCTAGTAATGATTTTTGGTTAATTGTGGGCGTGGCAGCAGTAACAATCTGCCCATATTTGGAATGCATGCTAGTACAGACCCAGTGTATACATCTACCAATTTGTTTTCATATATCATCACAAAAGGATATATACAATAATTGCCTTTAAATGAGGTCCCCAAAGTTCATTATATGAATCTTGTATATGGCTTTGTAGGGTCTATGTACGTACTAATATAAAATGTCATCCAAAAATATTGTATAGGTCGCAAGTTATAATAATATGTCAATAGTGGGCGTGGCTGTAGAAATAATACGCCCATTTTCTGTGTCGTGTTTTAAGTTAGTACCCGCAACATTCCTGTGAAATTTCGTTGAGAAACCTTTAATAGGAACCTAGTAATAATTTTTGGTTAATTGTGGGCGTCGCAATAGTAATAATCTGCCCATATTTAGAATGCGTGCTAGTACAGACCTAGTGTATACATCTACCAATTTGTTTTCATATATCATCACTAGAAGCATAGATATGGTAATTGTCGTTAGTTGGGGTCCCCAAAGTTCATTATATGGGAAGGAGGCGTATCCTTCCTCTGATCGACCCCGAATCTTGTATATGGCTTTGTAGGGTCCATGTACGTACTAATATAAAATTTCGTCCATAAATATTGTATAGGTCGCAAGTTATAATAATATGTCAATAGTGGGCGTGGCTGTAGAAAAATTACGTCCATTTTTTGTGTGGTGTTTAATGTTAGTACCCGCAATATTCCTGTGAAATTTCGTTGAGAAATCTTTAATATTAACCTAGTAATGATTTTTGGTTAATTGTGGGCGTGGCAGTAGTAATAATCTGCCCATTTTTGGAATGCATCCTAGTACAGACCCAGTGTAGACATATACCAATTCGTTTTCATATATCATCACTAGAAGCATAGATAGGGTAATTGTCTTTAAGTGATTTCCACAAAGTTCATTATATGGGAGGGAGGCGTATCCTTCCTCTGATCGAGCCCGAATCTTGTAGGTTCTTTGTAGGGTCCATATACGTACTAATATAAAATTTCGTCCAAAAATATTGTATAGGTCGCAAGTTATAATAATATGTCAATAGTGGGCGTGGCTGTAAAAATAACACGCCCATTTTGTGTGTGGTGTTTAATGTTAGTACCCGCAACATTCCTGTGATTTTTGTTGAAAAATCTTTAATAGGAACCTAGTAATGATTTTTGGTTAATTGTGGGTGTGGCAGTAGTAATAATCTGCCCATATTTGGAATGCATGCTAGTACGGGTGTACCACATAATCCCCAAAATCAAAATCCCCAAATCAAAATCCCCAAATCAAAATCCCCAAACACAAAATCCCCAAACTCAAAATCCCCAAACACAAAATCCCCAAACACAAAATCCCTAAACACAAAATCCCTAAACACAAAATCCCCATTTTCTGTTTGAAATACATTAAAATTAGGATTTAAATCGCGCGATTTTAAACCTAATTTTAATGTATTTCAAACAGAAAATGGGGATTTTGTGTTTAGGGATTTTGTGTTATTGTATTTCAAACAGAAAATGGGGATTTTGTGTTTGGCATTATTGAAAATAAATAGTATGATGAGTTCACAAATATTTATTAGGTATGTCGTGAACAGTAGTAAACTAAAACTAAAATATATAACATTAAGGGGAAAACAAGAAGATTTCGTTATAAAAATAGTTCAGTTTGAAATTAAATTTTAACGAAATTATATGATGAATTCACAAATATTTACCAATGAAAAAAAAACAATAATTTTTCTTTATCAAAAGAGTTTCCACATAAGATGAAATTTACAACATGTTTTAAAAGCTTTAATTGCAAAGTGAAATATTATGAGATATAGAAGACAAATAAGTTATTTTATCTAAATCAGTTCGAGATTGAACAACTTTTTTAATTTTCTTAAGACGCTCAACATTTTTTTTATTTTTTTTTATACCTATGCCTGAGTGTATCTTCTCTATGTTTGCTTTAATTTCTATAAATTCTTTCCCTAACTCTTTTATAATTTCATAAACGCCACATTTTTTTTTTCCTACAATAACTGTAAACCTACGGTGCCAAGCCTCAATAGAGTTTTGAGTGCGCGGAAAATTTTCCTTAAAAGAACCCGAAACACACCAAAATTTGGGGTCATATTTAGGGGCCCCCGACTTTGTTGTTCCGCTAATATAATTTTGCTTAAACCAAACACTAATTTTTTTAAAATCTTTATCTTTAGAGCTGCCATTCAGTTCTGTATAATAATCTAATACACTTTCGGGCGGAACAAATGATAAGCTTTTGAGCATACGAATTGCAATGCTGAAAGCTTCATTATTGCCATATTTTTGAGCAAGTCCTTCTTTTTGAACTCGTCTCCAAATAATCTGGCCAAAATGAAATACTTATACTGGGCACCAGGGAAATACTCTTTTGCCACAGACGAGATGGTTTGCTCACAATCCGTAATTATTCTTTGCGGATTTAAATTAATGTTTTGTGATAGAGCCATATGGAACAATTGGTGAAAAAACTCGGTGTATGTCTGCTTAGATTTTTTGCTCATAAGGCAAAAAACTAGAGGCATGAATTGACCATCAATTACACCTTGAATGGTGAAAAGCTGTCGGAAAACTTTTGGAACAACATAAAATGTTCCATCCATCACCCAGCACGGTGACATCCCTAATACTTTCAATGAACTCGACGTGCCCAAAATGATATTTTTTTCACCGCTGAAATCCCAGTCACTTAATACAAAAAGTTCACCCTCCAAGTATTTTATGTTCTCTGGAATGCATATTTCTGCTAAATTAAGCGGCTCTGGCAGCGTATCCGTTGCTTTTCGCCTACGATTTATTTTCATTTTTTGTGCTCGTTTCGACGGCTGGTACACACGGTGGTCTTGTTGACAATCTACAATTGCTTCCCTAATTATTTGGGAAGGTTCCAGTGCAGATGAGCTGCTCATATCTTTCACTTTATTATTTGCAGATGCTAAGTTATAGTAACACCCACTAAAATAATATAAAAATCGCGTTTTAATCTTTTTCCTTATCTAAATTAACCAAATTGCATTTTCGCTCCTACAGACAAGTTCCGTAGAAACGAAAACGCACTTCAAATTCTAAAGAATTGCTTACAACCAATTTTGCCAATTAATAAATAAACCTAAACTTACCAAATTGCATTTCCGTTCACATAGAAACGAAAATGCATAATTCCAAAGAAATGTTTACGATTAAATTTTTAATAAATAATTTTAATGAACTCTTCGCATCCAATTTTGCTAATCAATGCATTTCCGTTCGAACAGACAAAGTTCTATAGAAACGAAAATGCATTGACCCAAACCCAAAATAAACAAACAATTCCAAAGAATTGTTTATTGCTAAAACTTACAGACGGAGAATGCAAGATCAGCACTTTCATTAGTATAAATACCACCTAAGAAATTATTGTACCTCAGTCTTAAGATAGATTCACAATAAAGAACTAACGGTTTAAAAAATTTGTTTTTTTTTATTCTTCGTTAAATTCAAACTTGTTTCTGGCGCAGTCGGTAGGATGTGCTAAAAAAGGACAGTGAATAAATAAAATCCTTTTGTGTATTTTAATACTTAATGGCACAACATTTTTTCCAAAGAAAGAAAAATAAAAACTCAAAAAAATAAAAACATTTGTGCAAATAAAATCAAAATTTTATAACAATATTTTTTTTTCCAAAGAAGGAAAAATAAAAACACTTGTGTAAATATAATCAAAGTTTTATGAAAATTTAAAATAAAAAAATAAAAATCACCTGTGCAAATGAAGTCAAAGTTTCAACATTAATTCCACCGATACTAAGCAGCAAATAATACCAGCAACAGAGAGCGACATAAGCATCGACACCAACATAACCCAAAGAAGCACAACTTAGCATTGACGGAAACACAAATTAGAAGTTTCAACATTAATTCCACCGATACTAAGCAGCAAATAATACCAGCAACAGAGAGCGACATAAGCATCGACACCAACAGAACCTCAAGAAGTACAATATAGCATCGACGGAAACACAAGTTATAAGGTAGAATTAATTTTATTTTTATGGAAAATTATTATCAAACACAAATTGAATTATATTCCTTTGGAACTCAGCAAGAAGAAAATAGGAAATTACTACAATTAATTATAGAACTCAAGGCAAAAGCTAAAAGAAAATTTAAACTGTGTAACAAAAAACCAAAGATAATTATAATATAGAATTACTGTTTTTCTTACGTTTTCCTTTAAAAATTAATATAAAAATGCCTAACTCAGAACCCAATAGATTAGTTATAAACCCTTTGAAATATCTTAATAACCTACCTGAATTCAACGGTGACCGAAAAGACCTACAAATCTTCCTCACCCTAGTAGAGAGAATATATCCACATTTACAAACATATGACGAATTATCTCAACTACTATTTTCAGACGTTATTAAAAGCAAATTTAAAAAAAAGGCCAGACAAGCCATAGAAATAAATTGCCATGCCACATCCTGGGAACAAATAAAAAACGTCCTACAAAACAATTTTGGCGATAGGTTTTCATTAGAAGAACTTTACGACCAACTCAGGGCAGTAACTTTTAAAAACAATACAATAGAATTCTTTAATGAAATCAAAGAAAAACTGTGTAGACTTAATAATAAAACATTCAACATGTTAGGCGAAGGAGTAGCTGTGAAACAAAGTGTAGAAAACAATAAACACGCCGCTTTGAACATTTTCAAAAGCAAAATGCCCGAACCCATGAAGACAATATTATTTTGCAGACATCCAGACAACTTAGAAACAGCCATGGAAATTCTGTTCCAAGCAGGATACGCATACACAGGATTATATAATACTATAATGCATAAGCCAAGAGACGAAAGACAAAACAAAGACAGACGTCACCATCAAACTGGACAAAATACCCACGACCCACAACAAAACAGATATCATAGCCAAAATTTTATTCCAAAGAATTCGCAACAAGCACAACAATATAGACAAAACTACAAACCAAACTTTCCTCGACAGAATAATCAACAAAATTACCCGTCAAACTTTTCCCGACAGAATAACCAACAAAATTACCAGTCAAACTTTTCGCGACAAAACAACCAGCAAAATTATCAACCAAATTTCTCTCGACAGACTAATCAACCATTTTCCCAACCAAATCAGAATTCTTATCAATCCAATAGACAAAATTTTAATTTTCCCCAACAATTTAACAACAATGCCCAGCATCAGTTACCAGCACCCGAACCAATGGATATAAACAATCATGAAACAACCAATAACCATAATGCCCGTGTCATATCCGAAAATTTTCAGGACAAAGCCTCGGAAGGAAATTACCATATATAAAAGTCAAAACTAGATTAGGATATATCAGATTAATAATTGACACAGGTGCCACTAATTCACTCCTTAACCCTAACATTTGTCATCCAAAATGGATACAAAAAACTATCCCTATCTCCATTAAAACTTTACAACACACAATTTATTTAAACGAAATAGCAAAAATTCCAACTTTTGAGAATTCGGAACAGGACTCGACGAAATCGAGTTTTATATCACAAAATTCCATGAGTTTTACGATGGACTAATAGGCAACGATTTGTTAAGACCTTTAAAAAGCAAGATTAATTATGAGAATAATACAATTCAATTTAGAGAACGTACATTGCAGTTTTTTTTCAAAGGAGAAGAGGGCCTTGAAAAAGAAGTACACAAATTCCAAAATATTGAAGTAAACTACTTAAAAGAATTACGAGAAAACAAAGTTTTTAACATTGAAAATAATAAGTTAGAATTGAATTTTGCAATTGAAGATGTAGGAAATACATCTATAAAAGATCAAATCCGAATTGGACACCTTAACGTTGAAGAAAAAACTCAGTTAATGAATATTATAAACAAGTACAAAGATATTTTTTATCAAGAAAATAGACCACTTACTTTTACATCTGCTATAAAACATAGGATAAGAACAACTGACAACGTCCCTATATATACCAAATCTTACAGGTATCCATATATACACCAGAAAGAGGTTGAAGACCAAATCAAAGAAATGCTTCATAATAACATAATCAGACATAGCAGTTCTCCATACTCTGCACCCATTTGGATTGTGCCTAAGAAGGCCGATGCCAGCGGTAAAACTAAATGGAGACTTGTCATCGATTATCGTAAACTCAACGAAGTGACGATAGATGACAAGTACCCCATACCGAATATAGATGAGATCCTAGATAAGCTGGGAAGATGCCAGTACTTTTCTACACTCGATTTGGCGAAAGGATTTCACCAAATAGAAATCCAAGAAAATGATATTCATAAAACCGCCTTCAGCGTGGAAGGAGGATACTATGAATTTCTGCGAATGCCGTTTGGGTTAAAGACAGCCGCAGCGACATTCCAAAGATTAATGAACAACATTTTGAAAGATTACATAAATAAAATCTGCCTTGTTTACTTAGATGATATAATCATCTTTTCTACATCCTTACAAGAACACATTAATTCCATTAATCTAATTTTTAACTGCTTACAAAAGGCAAATTTAAAAATCCAACTTGATAAATCAGAACTTTTAAAAAAGGAGACAGAATTTTTAGGTCATATAGTGACATCCAACGGTATAAAACCTAATCCAAAAAAGATAGAATGCGTCCAAAATTTTCCAATCCCTAAAACACCAAAACAAATTAAGCAATTCTTAGGCTTAACCGGATACTACCGGAAATTTATCAAGGACTACTCATCTATCGCGAAACCAATGACATTATACTTGAAAAAAGATGCAAAAATAAACATATTTGACCCACGATACCAAGATAGCTTTAACACTCTTAAAACAATCTTGACAAATTACCCAATTCTTGTATATCCTGACTTTACGAAGAAATTTACCCTGACAACAGACGCAAGTAATTATGCACTAGGTGCAATACTCTCCCAAGATAACCACCCAATAAGTTATGCTAGTCGCACGCTTAACGAGCATGAAATAAATTACAGTACTATAGAGAAGGAACTATTGGCCATTATATGGGCCACGAAATATTTCCGACCTTACCTTTTCGGAAGGAAATTTCTAATCGAAACCGACCACAAGCCCTTAACATGGCTTTTTTCTATCAAAGAACCTAACTCTAAGCTAGTTAGGTGGAGGCTCAGATTATCAGAATTCGACTATGAGATCAAGTATAAAAAAGGTACAAAGAACAGCAACGCAGATTCATTATCAAGGATCGAATCTGAACCTCTAGTAATTAACACATTGGAACCGTCCGAAACGAACTTAAGAGAAACTGAGTCTGCAATAAACTTATTTAAAAATCAGGTTATCATCAAGAAAATTCATTCAGGATCAACAAAAATAAGAAATGAAAAAGTGTTTAATAACAATCGTAAAACAATTTACATGAAAAACCTTGACAGGGAATCTATCATAACCTTGTTAAAAAACCATTTCAACCCGACTCAATTAAATGCAGTTTTAATAGATGAAACGTTTTATAACATGTTTAAGACTACTTACGAGGAAGTCTTTTCAAATAACAAAAATTTTCGAATCATAAGATGTTTCAAGAAATTAGACGATATCGAGGACGAAGCCAAACTAACCGAACTAATAGAAAAAGAACACTTAAATAAACACCATAGAGGCATACAAGCGGTATTTGAAGAACTCAAGACACAAATTTATAATCCTAAACTTAAATTGAGAATTACACAATTTATCAACAACTGTGAAATTTGTGCATTAGAAAAATATGAGAGACACCCACCAAAAATCCCTTTTAAGCTAACGGATACACCTTCGAAACCCCGCGAAATATTACACATTGACGTTTTTTATACGCTAGACAAAAACCTTTTTATGACCACTATTGACAAATTCACAAAATTCGCTGTAGCTTATAAAATTAACGGAAGGACATGGACGGAATTCAAAACCAAATTACTTCAATACATTAACACTTACGGAAAAATAGAAAAAATCATCGTCGATAACGAGCTAGGCTTCAAAGCAATACCAATGCTCCAATTCCTAAGCGAAGAACATATTGACATACATTACACTTCTAATAGTAATCATACATCTAACGCGGACATTGAACGACTTCATAATACTATAAATGAACACATAAGACTTTTAAGACACGACGACAGAAATAAAGATGAACCCATTGAAGATAAAATGTTAAGAATCATAGGTTTTTACAATAACACAATCCATAGTACAACAAACATAAAACCGATTGACTTCTTAAATGGAAAAATCCACGAGGACAAATACCCAGAAATCCATGACATTATATTAAAAAAGAAAGAAAAATATATAGACCGCTGAATAAAGACAGAAATAACACACAAATACAAGAAGGAGTAAACTATATTATAAAGAATTATTATATTTATTTCCATATAAACATCTAGTTTTGTCAATTTGAAGACAACACGTCTTATTGGTGCAAGAACTGTTTAATGATTGCCTTCTTTAGTGCTTTACAAAAGTTACTATATCTAGAGACCGCGTAACTGCGCCGCCAGTGACGCCGGCAGAGGAGCGGTCTGCGCTTATGTATAAATGTATGCTTATGTATAAATGAATGAATATAAGTAAGTGCTGATAATGCTAATAGTCGCTGCGGCAGAAAGGAGGCATCATGTTCACATGGTGACAGAACCGTCGCGCATGTCAAAGATGCCGACTCAGCACTGTCCAGTCCCATTGAACTCAAGGGCGGTCATATTACCAGGCGCCTGAGAAACTGCTTGGGTCTTAGGTTTGCATATACATTGTAGCCAAGTGCTACAATGTGTTTGTGATAATATTTATGCATAACACTGAGTACAGTGTGCATTCTATATGTGAACATACTACATCTCCCTCCTTTAGAAAAATAACGTAATTATATGAAGTTATTTTCTTAGTATTGTTATTTGTATAGTAAAGATTTGAGATTTTTATTTATACTTTTTTTTTAAATTTATTTTTTTTATTTTTTTTATTTTTTTTATATTTTTTATATATATATATTGAATATTCCAATTAAGGTTCTTATTCTATGTATGGCCATACTTGAAATGTTTTATAAGAGAAATAAAGTGATTATGAAATAAAAATTTTTAACCTATCTTTATGTACTTTTTGTTTCTTATTTTTATTATTTGAAATTATTATATTGTCATTTTCTTCTATACTTTCTACTTTATAGGGTCCAGTATATTTAAAATCTAGCTTATGTCCTGTTTCATTTTTCAATAAGACCTGATCTCCTATTTTTAAATTAAAATTTAAAGTATTTTTGTCATAGTTAATTTTTTGTTTTTGCTTATTTGCTTCTAACATTAATCTAGCTCTCTTAAATGCTTGCTCCAATCTGAATTTAGATTCTTTAGCATAGTCTTCTATATTATATAGGGGTTTTATCTTATCTATACTATTAAATTGTTTAGGCAAATTTGATGTTTTACCAAAGACTAACTCATATGGACAGTAGTCATGTGCCATAGAGGGTGTTGTGTTAAAGCAATATACGAAGTATTGTAGCCATACATCCCAATCTGTTTTGTCAACTGAGATGTATGAGCGGATGAACTCATTAAGTGTTCTGTGGCTTCGCTCCACGGTACCTAAAGTCTGGTGATGATGTGCGGTAGAAGTTATGTTTTTGATATTCAAATTTTTGCATAAATCTTCAATTATTGAATTTTTATATTCTGTTCCCATGTCCGTAATGAACGTCTTCATTATTATTATTATTATTATTATTATTATTATTATTATTAATTTGCGTTCACCTTGGGACATTAAGGCAAAACCTTGTAAGATTGTCCCAATAACATGAAATGATACATTTAGTACAATAATCCGGACTTAGTTTAAACTTATACTATAAAATACAATAGCTCACAGAGTACAAAAACAGAACATTACAATATGAATTTCAACAATTCATCTTTCAATACAAAACAGCTTTGAATCAATAAAAATGTACAGCTTTAAATTTGTTATTAGTCACAAAAGGATGCATACATATAAACAGTGTACGCGGTCACACACAATCCATAGCACAACCCAATTCAGCTCATAAATTCATTGCCCCTGGAAGTGTTTATTAAGCTCAATTTTGAATAGATTAGCATTGCCAATACCTTGAATCCGTACAGGCAGTGAATTCCAAAGTCTCACAGCATTAACGAAAAATTGACGATCAGACATAAGTGAGGAATGTCTTAACGGGACAAGCCGATTAGAACGGCCAGAGCGAGTAAATTTAAGGCGCCTAAACAAATATGGAGGCTCCCGAGTGCAAATAATCTTATGCAACAATAGAATACTTCGAGTGTCAAGAAGCTGATCGAATGTGATGTGAAAAAGTTCTATTGCGCGCCTAGACACATGATCTCTTCAACTTAAACCATAAATGTACCTCGTTATAGTGTTAAATAACACATTGAGTTTTCGTTTACTTACTGCATCACAGTTCCCAAATATTTCACAACCATATAACATAGTTGGGAGAAGGTAGGACTTGGCTAGTATCATTCTAATCCTGAAAGGCGTAAAATATTGCGTAGCCCATAGGGATCGTAGCATACCATAGACTTTACCAACCGTTACTGCAATATGATTATTCCACGATAGAGCACCATCAAATATGACCCCCAAATTTTTAATCACATTTACATAATTAATTGCCGATGAATGCATAAATATCCCAGGGAGGCCCGCGGTTACGATGTGTTTCTTGTAGATCACCAAACACTTAGATTTAGCCGGATTAAGACACAAACCATTCCTTCCTGCCCATACATATATATTATTCAGGTCTTTATTAATTTTGGTGACACAATCGGCAACTTCGTTCGGTGTACAACTGATGTAAATCTGAACATCGTCAGCATACATTTGAATATTACAATATTGTAAGACAGTCGGCAAGTCATTTATGTATATGCAAAAGAGAAGTGGACCCAAAATGGAGCCCTGTGGCACACATCGAGCCACAGAAAGAAAATTAGATGCCACAACAGTACTGCTACACGGTTGGTAAACCGCCTGTGTTCTATCTGTGAGGTACGATTTTAATAACTTTACCGCAGTGGGTGAGAAGTTATACATTTTCGATAGTTTTGTACATAAAATATCATGGTCAACACAGTCAAACGCTTTAGAATGGTCCAACAGTGTCAAGAAACACATCCTATTAGAGTCAAGTGTCACCCGAATATCTTCCACTACATCAATTAGGGCCGTTATGCAGCTCCGCCTTGGTGTAAAACCAGACTGTCTTTCAGTGATAATCCCATTTCCCGATAAAAATTTCCTCATTTGTTTAGCCATAAGTAATTCAAATACTTTAGACAAATATGGCAAAATAGCAATTGGTCGATAGTCATTGTCTGACTTTGGTGTGGGCAGAATTTTTGCCACCTTCCAACATGTTGGAAATGTTGATGTCATTATCGCTGTATTAAAAATATGGGTAATGACCGGAAGCAGCCCAGGAAGAAGTGCCTTAACAAAAACGGGATGAATCTCATCAGTACCACAAGCATTCGACTTTACACTCAAAAAACACTCCAACACATCCGACTCCTCTACACCACCAAAACCAAACATACACTCAGAAGACACAAGACTACAATAATCTAAATAACTATTCCCATGCACTGGTTCGATCGGGAGGTTAACAAACCTCTGATTCAGCTCGTTAAGATCAGAATCAATATTTGGAAGTGCACCGCTCTTCCCCAAGCCAATACCCCGAATATGTCTCCACGTCTGATTGCTACTTACAGCATTAGAGAATTTACCCTCATAATATTTACATTTAGCAATCCTAACCTCCTTTATGACCTGTCTTCTAAAGTTTCTATATGTTTCGTGAAAAAGAGGTATCTTGTAACGTTTCCATCGTTTATATGCTGCGTCACGTAAGTCTATTAATGTCTTTATTTTATTGTTAAACCAAGGCCGCACTCCATGGCGTATAGAGAGCACTTTTTCCGGAACAAATTCATCGAAAAGTTGCTTTATGTTAGAATGCAGGTACTCCACTTTGTCATTTATTGAGGTCATCAGCAGGATTGAATCCCAATCGACACTGTCGAGCTTAGTACATAAATGTTGGTAGTCAATATTATTGAAGTCACGATAACTTATAATATTTGGCGTAATTTTAAGTTTAAAATCAATTGTCAGAAAAATTAAGTCATGTTTAGAGAAACAAGTGGCTGAGAGCTGTTCATACAGTTTAACCTTCCCTCTATCGTCAACAAAATATAAATCCAACAGTGAACTGTTAGTTTTTGTAAAGTGAGTCGGTGACAATAAATTTACCGAGACCAAACCCAATGCAGACATTTCAGATATCAATCCATTCTCAATCAAGAGATTGCTGTTGAAGTCCCCTGAAACCACAATACTTTGAAAATTCAACGAAATCCCCCGAAGATGGTCTAGAAACAATTGCATATCAATTCTACAATTTGGTCTATAAACACAACCAACAAGTAGACTCTCAACACCATTGCAAACACTTAAGAATACATATTCAATTTCACTATCAATACCCGATTTACTGTGGATGTGGCAAGCAATGTCATCCCGCACAAAAATAGCTACCCCCCCAGCATGGCTCACTCTATCAGATCGAAACAGCCTGTAACCATTAACTCTGAACAAGTTGTTCTGCATTGATGGCACAAACCAAGTTTCCGAGACACAAATCAGATCTACCTCTGACCCCTCAAACAAGTATCTAAATTCATCAATTTTGCCAACCAAGCTCTGTGCATTAATATGACATATCTTTGTTCCCATTTCAATTCGGCTAAGAATACGAATCATATCAAAGTTAGTTTCATTGGAATTCACTGAAGACTTAATTAAAGCATTCATATTTGTAGCAAGCAAGTAAAGGCATGGCAATACCGGCACTATTGTTAATCTCTATGCCCAAGAGTAGCTTCCAAAAGAATTTGAAGTAGCGCAACGAACTGTGGATAACCGTGCAAACTAGTGACTGACTTAAAACTATATATATGAATTTTACATCAGAACACTCAAAATAGTACAAATTAAAGAGTAAATAAACAATACAGCAATTTAAACTTACATCTACAAAAATTTGTTGAGAGAAATCAATTATGCAGCAGTAAAAATTGTGAGAGCTATTGATCCTCTCCACGAAAAAAACTGCTCATCTGCTGAATTGAGTCTATGTGCTTTGCCCCTTCACTCTCTGTGCTCTTTACATAAACCAAGCCCCTCAAAGTAAAAACCGCGAACAGTTGTTTTTGCTTTTTCAAGCGGACTGCCGCACGCATTATATCATAATTTACCTTTGTGAGACATTCGTTCATATAAATTGGGACAGTAGAGTCGAATCCAGCATGCTGTAATTGTAAGGTACCATGTGTCTCACGTTTAAAGTTCGCAATAGACTTTAATACGAAGTTCTTGTCGTAGGGTGTTGCCAGTTTTACCATTATAACAGGATCACCGGTAGAGTTTTTGTTGTCAACGCGTGTCACTCTATAAGCCGCCCTTACTACAGGCGGCGTGATACCAACTGATGTACATATGGTATCAAATATTCCAGGTAGATCCTCCTGTGGACTGCATGGGATACCGCATAACCGTAAGTTACAGGCAATAGCGGCATTGTCCTGTTTTGCCACCTGAGATTTTAAGGCCTGAACTTCGGCCCTAAGACCTGGAATAATGCTAGAGTGAGTTTTTGTCTCACACTGCTTCACTCGCTGACACACTGCATCCAGCTCCCCTCTCAATGTCGTGACCTCCAGGCAAACTGTCTCAACAGCAGCAATTCTTTTTTCAAATTGCAGAAGCGAAGCTTTGATGTTCGAGATCACCGCGGCTGTTTCCTAGACACATTGGACCGTACTTTAGAATAAAATTTTCAAATATAGCTTTTGCTACTGTTTTTGCACTTTTGTTTTTAATTGGTATTGCTACGAGGTATTTTGTTAGATCGCAGATTAAGGTTACTGCAAATTCATTTCCTTGTTCAGATTTGGGTAGTGGACCGATCGTATCCACAATTACCCTGTCAAAAGCCACTTGTGGCGTTTCAGTAATAGTCAATGGAGTGTTTGTATGCTTAGTCGTTTTCGACTTTTGGCACTTGGGGCATTTTCTTATATACTTTGATATATCCCGTGTCATGTTTTTCCAATAATAATACCTTTTTATTTTAGCTAATGTTCTAGCTATTCCTGTATGACCTCCTTGTATTGGATCGTCATGGAATGTAAACAGTATTGCTTCTTTTTCTTTTTCATTATTTAATAATAGGGTCACCGTCACCGGCTTGAGTAGCGCTACTCTTAGAGATTTTAATATTTTATTGCCCATTATTTTAAAAGATTCTATTGAGACTGTGTCAAAGATCTTTTTGCTCGGTGCCACTTTGAGTTGGCTGATATTAAGTACACCGGCTTCTTTTTCAAGCCTTTGAAAGAACTGACCTAAGTCGAGACTTCCATTGGTGTACATATCGCCAACATCAATTCTTGCCATAACTTTTTTTTCATGTTTTAGTAAGCATAGTGAATCTGTTATTCGCAAGGTCACTACTTTTCGTACCTCATCATTTACAATGACTTCGTATACGTTGGGCTGAGAAGCTTTATTTCGAGTTTGCTTATGCAAATCTAGTTGTTCTTTTCCTGCGCAGGAGTTTTTCTGTTTACTTTGGTTTCTGGTAGTGACTTTCAGAATTTTATTATTTGTTTGAATATTTTTCAAGTCCGTGATAGTAATTCTTGATAGCGCATCGGCTACATAATTATCTTTACCCTTTAGATACTCTACTGTAAAATTATATTCCTCTAATTCAAGTCTCATGCGTGTAAGTTTGGAACTGGGGTTTACCATTGAAAATAAAGTAAAGTAAGTGCTCTGTGATCTGTTTTGACAGTGAAGTGTCTACCATAAATATATGGCCTGAAATGTGTTATTGCCCAATGAATAGCTGATAGTTCTTGTTCTGTTGTACTTTTGTTGCTTTCGCCTTTTGTAAATGATCTTGATGCGTATGCAACTGGAAGCTGGAGTCCATTTTTGTTTTGAGTTAGAACTGCTCCACACGCTTGCTTACTAGCATCTGTAATAATGCAAAATTCTTTGCTGAAATCTGGGTATTGTAAAAGAGTTGGGTTCATTAGTGCCAATTTTAGATGTTCGAAGGCGTTTTGGCAGTCAGCTGTCCATTCGAATTTTACATCTTTCTTACATAATCTTGTTATGTGACGAGAGTAGTCGGCAAAATTTCTTATGAACCGTCTGTAGTAGTTACAAAATGCAACAAATCTTCTAGCGATGTCCGCATCATGTGGGACTGGATAATTTTGACTGACGTCGCATTTTTTTGTCGTCGGGCAAGATTCCTTTGTCTGTGCATTTATGTCCTAGGAAAGTGACTTCATGCATAAAAAATGAACATTTTTCGGGATGTAACTTTAGGTTATGTTGCCTACATTTCTCAAAAACATCTGTTAAGTTTTTGAGCATATGTTTTTCGGAACAACCAATGACTATTAAGTCATCCATATAAAGGAATGCTTGCGAAGGTTCAAGTCCAGAGAAAGCTATAGTCATCATTCTCTGAAATGAATTTGGCGCTATTTTTAAGCCGAATGGTAATCGCGTGAAGCGATATGAACCATTGCTTGTTGAAAAGGACGTTATGTCTCGTGAACTTTTTTCGAGTTCAATGTGATGAAAACCTGACATTAAATCAAGGCATGAAAAGTATTTTACTCTACCTAGTTGATCTAAAATATCATCAATTCAAGGGAGCGGAAATTTATCATACGACAGTTTTTTATTAATCTGGCGATAGTCAATTACTAATCGCCATTTTTTCTTTTCAGAATTTGTAAGGGACTTTTTTGGTACTAATAAAAGTGGGCTATTATAAGCAGATACAGATGGTTCGACTATTTTGTCATTAATTAGTTTTTGGACTTGTTCCTGAATTTCATCTTTTTGACTATGAGGACTTCTATAATTTTTTATGTATATCGGTTCATCATCCTTCAATCTCAGTTTCTGTTTATAAAAATTATTCGTAGTTATCGATTCGGTTTCCAGTCCGAATACATCGCTATATTGTGTGCATAATGTTGTTAGTTGTGTATGAAATTGTGGCGGGAAATTTTTCGAAAGTTGGCTTAACACAGATTTTTCTCTGTTTCCTAAATCTGTTTTAACTACATCGTAGTTTGAAAGTGGTTCATATTTTAAGTTATTTATACTGACTACTTGATCCGTGTTTGTTGTATTTAGTAATCTTATGAATGCATTTTGGGATGTTGCTATGGTATTTGCTATATATATACCATGCTGAATTTCCTGGTTCGGAATCAATATACTGTCTTCTACTAAGGTTAGTTCAATTTTTCGGACAACTTGGGATCTTGCTGGCAGAATTATGGAGTTGTTGCCAGAACTGTATGTTATTGGAACATAAATCGGATATTTTAAATTATTTGGTCTAATTATAAGCCAGTCTTCAGATGGCTTGAAATCTAATTGACAGTTATATTTTTTAATGAAATCGATTCCTAGTATTCCATCACAAGGAATAGCGAATTGTAAATTTACGATATGAAAATCGTGTGGAATTATATATTTAGAAGTTTGTATTTCGATAGAAATTAGACCTTTTGATTTGGTAACTTCTTGACTTATTCCCTGTATATTGATTGTATGATTAGTTTGGATGTATTGAAAAACATCAGAATTTTCTTTTAATATGGATAAATCTGCACCTGTGTCTATTAAAAAGACTAGTTCTTTTCCCGTTGCTACATTTATAAAAGTAACGAATGTGTTTTGGCTGAGATTGATGGTGTGAATTTTAATGTTTTTTACTGCTGAGCACCCAAAGGTTGTTGGGAGTTTCCCGAAGCGTTTTGGGCTACTCTAACATTGTTGTTGTAATTATTGTTATTATTAGGGCAACCAAAAAATTGCACGAGCAAGTTTTTTTTAAACACAGATATGACAAAGTTATTCAATTACAAACATGTTTTAGACATTTTTGAATGATTTGGGCTATATATGTTAGAGCCAATTTTTGCCAAATTTGCAATAAATGCAAATTTTTGCCAATTCTGGTAATAAATGCTAATTCTGGTAATAAAAGCTAATTTTTGTCAATCTTAGTTATGAACGCTACTTTGTACATGCATGTTAAAAAAGAACACAAATACAGTTGATCAAAGAAGTCGAGGAAGCAATTGATAAAGGGCAATGTACGGAGATTAAAGAGAAGCTTATATCAGTTTTATCTAAAAACAAAGGTTTCATTGAAATAAAAAAAATTGCAGCCCAAATTGAAGGAAAAAAGTTAATTCTCCTTGTCACAATGCCACATACACTATTTCCGAAACGCAGGCTTTTAAATATGCGCCTATTACGTCCGTAGATGTAGAGCGAACGTTTTCAATGTATAAGAGCCTATACCGCGAAAACAGGCACAGTTTTCTGTTCAATAATTTGGCGGAAATATTTGTTGTGTACTGCAATAACAACCTCACTTAATTTTTTAATTAAATTTTTATGCTTTGAAATGTTTACTATTGAAGTAATGTTCTTTTAGTTATACGCCTTTTTTCGTGGTTTTTTGTTTTAATGTTTTCTCGACTGAATGATAATATGTGAGTAAAAGTGAATTATTGTACCTTTTTTTTGTTTTAAAAAATCAAATAAAAAATGAATAAAAATATAAATTTTAACTAAAAACTATTTATTTTAAATAACATTTTAAATGCCAATTTTAGTTGCCAGTTTTTAAGATTTTATGGCAAGTTTTTAGCGCTGAAAAACTATTTTTTAGTGCCATTTTTTGGTTGCCCTAGTTATTATTATTAGGGTTATAACCTCCATTTTGGCGGTTATTTCCTCTATAACTTCCTCTATT
Organism: Clusia tigrina; assembly: GCA_920105625.2. NCBI lineage: Eukaryota > Metazoa > Arthropoda > Insecta > Diptera > Clusiidae > Clusia > Clusia tigrina. The sequence goes on from OV050030.1 coordinate 76,638,527, forward strand.
GTTTCCTCTATCATTACCTCTATTGCTTCCTCTGTAATTGTTATTGTAGTTATAATTTTGGCCGTTATTGCGATTATAATTATTATTATAATAACCGCGACCATTGCCTCTACCTCTTTGAGGATAGTAACTACCTCCTCTATTATTGCGGCCTCGATGAAATAATACTGTACTTGCACCTCCAGTCATTTCTGTGCTGCAATGGATATATTTACCCATTACATCATTGAAAGTAACGAAGTTACCAGCTTCCAGTACTACTTTCAGTTTCTCATGCTCACAATTTTTAATCATTGCAGAAATAGACTCGTTTGTTGAGAATTTTTCTGCATTGTTTGGGTCTAGTCCGTCATCAATAAAGGCTGCCTCCAATTGCTTTCGCAAATTGTCCATTTCGGTTGCATACTGGGAAGCAGTTTTGCCTTTTTGTTCTATATTCAGTAATTTAGCTTTTAATACGTCGGGAGATTCTCCTTTTACGTTATCTTTAAGCTTATTTATTATTCCGGATATAGTAGATTCATTTTGTACTTTGTACAGAGTTGTGCCAGTTATTTTTGATTTAATAACCTCAACTGCTATATCCTCCTGGTTGCTTTTAGTTCTTTCCACAATGCGTAAAGCAGTTAGGAATCTGTTTAATGATAGCTTTTTACCATCAAATTCAGGGACTGAAGAGGAAACCTGCTTCACGTATTCCCTGTCTAAGGCTACCTGGTTAGTCATTGTTTCTGTATTTTCTTGGAGCGTTTCAATGTCACTATCAATATCAATATAAATATCTGGATTGATTATTGGTTTAGACTCATCCAAATCCTCTAACTGGTTCTCGTTGAATTCAGCCAGCAGATTTGGATCTTCTGGGATTGTTATTACAATACTCCGTCTAATACCAATATTATGTAATCTGGTTTTTAAACTTTTTACAATTTTCTGACATTTATTTTTATGCTCCTGCGTTAATCTATCATTAACTTTGTTTATTGTAGTTACTATGTTATTATATTGAGCTGTTAATATCTGCGCGTGATGTACCAATGTATCTGACTTTATTGTTTTATCAGAATTGATACATTTGTATGATTTTTCGAACTTGTCTTTATAATCATTTATTTTCTTCGCTAATGCATTCCATTCCATTGCTTATCATATTATATCATTTCTAAATTGTCTGCTCTACTTGCATATCTTTTCTTTATGCATTTATTGTGCAACTTATATAATTTAGTTAGTACATTTGCCAACAAAAGAACAACAATTATTACAAGCATGACCGTTATTACTTTTAAATCTACTGAGACAGTTTCGACATTATTAATTACATTTGCGGTTGAATCCGCTACTTTCGATTCGTGGTCTAACATATTTTCTAATTCTAATATATTATCGTATTTTGATATTGAATTCGAAAGCATCAAATTTGAATTTTGGATTAATTGTTTTTGTTTTTTTTTTTATTTGTAGTATTTTTTTTTTATTTTTTTTTTACAGTATTCTACCTATTTGTTCGTATAGCTTTACGGGCTATACTGCTATCGGACAGATAAGGTTCCGCTCGATTTCACATTAGTTCAAATAGTTTCAACTCATATCTATAAATAGTTAAATCACATAGTTTAAAGAAAAATTTTTTTTTTCGCGTCGTCCTTCTTGGCTGCATCAGATGGTTATCGCCTGTTGACTCGCCGATGTTCCTTCGTAGGCGTAAGAGGCGGCCTGCCCCTCACGCTTGTTGGTTCAGCTGCTGTTGTCCTGGGCCTATGGGCTCAGGCGGTACCGGTGCTGGTCATCGCACAGGCTCCTTTGCGCAGGTAGCTACGCAAAAAGGGCTTTCCAGAGGTCCCGGGCAATCTTTCGGGCACGTTTTTAGTTTCCTTGGTATCTGCTTAGGGAGTGGAGGTGGTGTAATTATTTTTCCAGTTTTAATTGTCTTTATCACTGAGTGAGGTGGAGTTAGTGCCTTTTTTTGTGTAAAGCTTGTCTTGCGAAAGTCAAGTTCCTCTTGTAATTTTTGGGCTGTTGCCCAGGGGGGTGGGGATTTGTTTTTAAATAGCAGCCACTTTATGTGTGCTATTCTTTGATTTATTTTACTTTTCACGCCCCCACGATTACCCATAACTCCATCTCTACTCACTCAGTTTTACAGTGTAGATATTATTGATGTTCCCTCAAATTGTTGTTGTTGTTGTTGTTCCATGCAGAATGTCCATGTAGAAAGGGCTTTGAGTCCGTGTTACTTTGAGTTCGTGTGACATTAAGCCACGGTCGCCATATAAAGAATTATTATATTTATTTCCATATAAACATCTAGTTTTGTCAATTTGAAGACAACACGTCTTATTGGTGCAAGAACTGTTTAATGATTGCCTTCTTTAGTGCTTTACAAAAGTTACTATATCTAGAGACCGCGTAACTGCGCCGCCAGTGACGCCGGCAGAGGAGCGGTCTGCGCTTATGTATAAATGTATGCTTATGTATAAATGTATGAATATAAGTAAGTGCTGATAATGCTAATAGTCGCTGCGGCACAAAGGAGGCATCATGTTCACATAGTGACAGAACCGTCGCACATGTCAAAGATGCCGACTCAGCACTGTCCAGTCCATTGAACTCAAGGGCGGTCATATTACCAGGCGCCTGAGAAACTGCTTGGGTCTTAGGTTTGCATATACATTGTAGCCAAGTGCTACAATGTGTTTGTGATAATATTTATGCATAACACTGAGTACAGTGTGCATTCTATATGTGAACATACTACAATATAAAAGAAATTAGAGGAGGTAAAAATCATAGAAAATACAGAAAAATAGAAGCTAGGAAAATTGACGAAGACCATATTGAGAATATCAAAACAGGACATAAATACTATAAGTGTCATGTGAAACAAAAAAGAAAATTACAAGACTATGCAAACCCAACAGTAAAAGCCAACAAATTACGATAACATATTATACTTTCAGATGATCGTAGCAACGTTAGTATTAGTCTTCGTTACAAGCGTAAGTACACAAACCCTGGAAATCCAAGACCTGACGAAGTAAATAATGATATCTCACTATTAAAGGACCACATAGATGACGTTGGACAAATTATCTTTTCTAGTAAACTTGGAATAATCCCCACAGATATTTTAACAAAAACTGAACTCGACCTAATTACTGACTTTGACAGTTATACTAAGATTAAAGTTGCCGTTGTTCTTCAAGAAAATAACCTTGTTATAGTTCTTCTAATCCCAGAATATTAAAAAATATTTTTTCGAAAATCAAATTCGAACCTATCCCTAATAATAAGAATAAATCGATTATATTGAACACTTATGAAATATTAATGGATTCAGATAATACTATTTATGATCCCCAAACACAAAATCCCCAAACACAAAACCCCCACACTTTTTTGGAGATAGTGTCACAAAATCCCCAAACAGAAAATACCCAAATACAAAATCACCATATTTTTACGATATTGCCGACAAAAGCGCAATGCAGTAAGAATGTATTTCTCATTGCTTTCCATTTATTTATTTTGTTATTTATAAAACTTCTCTCTCAATAATCACTACAACCTCTTCATTGTGTAGTCTTGTTCTATTTTTAAACATTAACCGTTACACATAGTTTCATAAGTTCGATATGATTTTCGTGTAAAGTTGACATTAACAAGCTTGAATATTCACTGTGTATCCAGAGTGGAAATAATAAAGACTCATTTTAAAATAACACAATTCGTTTCATTTCAAAGTTATAACACTTGCATTTGCTTGTAACTGTAATTCTTAAAAGACTGAAGTGAACATTGTGCCAAAAATTATTTAACTTTTCAAATAAAATGGAAGTATCCCTTAAGAAATCAAGGCAAGGAGAAATTATATGTGGATGGATATGATTACCATTTTCATTCGAAAAATAAAAAAGGCGAGTTTCGTTGGTCTTGTGCGCAAAGGAAATCAACGCTGTGCAAAAGTGTCGTAATAACAACGGAAACCAGTGACGAACATATTGTTAAACGGGCTCCTACCGCACACTATCACGACCCAAAGGCGTATTGTGCATCTGTAGCATAGAAACGAGTTTGAATTTAACGAAGAATAAAAAAAAACAAATTTTTTAAACCGTTAGTTCTTTATTGTGAATCTATCTTAAGACTGAGGTACAATAATTTCATTTATACTAATGAAAGTGCTGATCTTGCATTTTCCGTCTGTAAGTTTTAGCAATAAACAATTCTTTGGAATTGTTTGTTTATTTTGGGTTTGGGTCAATGCATTTTCGTTTCTATAGAACTTTGTCTGTTCGAACGGAAATGCATTGATTAGCAAAATTGGTTGCGAAGAGTTCATTGAAATTATTTATTAAAAATTTAATCGTAAACATTTCTTTGGAATTATGCATTTTCGTTTCTATGTGAACGGAAATGCAATTTGGTAAGTTTAGGTTTATTTAGTAATTGGCAAAATTGATTGTAAGCAATTCTTTAGAATTTGAAGTGCGTTTTCGTTTCTACGGAACTTGTCTGTAGGAGCGAAAATGCAATTTGGTTAATTTAGATAAGGAAAAAGATTAAAACGCGATTTTTATATTATTTTAGTGGGTGTTACTATAACTCCCCCACCGTTAGTTTGAGGCTCCGACGAAATATGCAAGATTGAAAATTTTTCTTTCGTTTTAAATATAAAGATTATTACAAAAAATATGATTGTAAGTATGATTATGACATTGATACTTAAATTAATTTTGTTTGAATTATCATTTCGATTTATTATTTGATTTATAGATTCTTCGTGTTTTAATTGTTTCAGATACAAAGATTCTAATTTTATATCTGCTATCGTTACATTTGATTCTTCTTTAATTTTTGTAATAAAATTTGGTAAAATAAATTTATCGTATAATTTAATTTTTACATTGGTAAAAGTTTCATTGAGTGTATGAATTTCACAATTTTAAAATTTTAATAGAAAATTTCCCTTTATTTTTATTTTCATTTTATTACAATTATGATAGATATTATGTGCAAAGTTTTTAAATATAAGAATACCAGGAAGTAATTCTGTCACATAGGGTTGTGTTAATGTTTGCATGTCGTAAAATGCTTCCTCAAAATTAAGGATGTTTGATAAGCATTTATCAGTAATTTTTATCAAGTTTTTTCCTAAGTTTTCCTTCACATTTATATCATAAATAGTATTATCTGAATCCATTAATATTTCATAAGTGTTCAATATAATGGATTTATTCTTATTATTAGGGATAGGTTCGAATTTGATTTTCGAAAAAATATTTTTTGAATATTCTGGGATTAGAAGAACTATAACAAGGTTATTTTCTTGAAGAACAACGGCAACTTTAATCTTAGTATAACTGTCAAAGTCAGTAATTAGGTCGAGTTCAGTTTTTGTTAAAATATCTGTGGGGATTATTCCAAGTTTACTAGAAAAGATAATTTGTCCAACGTCATCTATGTGGTCCTTTAATAGTGAGATATCATTATTTACTTGGTAAATTTTTCCCATAAATGTAATTTCATCTTCTAGAGTTGAAATTTTATTACCCAAAGTATCTTTGAATTTATTCAAGTAATCTCCTATTATTGTCTGTTGGTGGTTTATGTGGTTCGTTATATTGATTATTTGTAGGGACATAAATTTGTTAATTTGTGTAAGGTAGTTAAGTTTGTTGTCTAAGATATCATTATTTTCATAAAGTAGCTTAAGTGATTTGCTTATCTGTGCCTCGTCATCGCTGTCCATCGTTCCTGCTATAAACTTCAGTCCTTTACCTACTATGTTAACTAGTCCTCGCTTGGTTCTAAAATGTGGGTTCAATGCTTCCACTTTGGCTTTTAGCAAAAATAAATTTTTAGTTATGGTGTTGAGTAGCGATTTTGATTCCACTGTAGTTGTCCTCAGTGTCTTTATGTTGTCTTGGATCAGTTCTAATGTTTCTTTGTACATAGTCGTATTGATGATATGAAGAATTTTGTTATAGTGTTCTATTGGTCTGAATTATCCTGTCTTTATTGGTACATATCCATTGTTGTTCGTCAGGTCTTGGATTTCCAGGGTTTGTGTATTTACGCTTGTACCGAAGACTAATACTAACGTTGCTACGATCATCTGAAAATATAATATGTTATCGTAATTTGTTGGCTTTTACTGTTGGGTTTGCATAGTCTTGAAATTTTCTTTTTTGTTTCACATGACACTTATAGTATTTATGTCCTGTTTTGATATTCTCAATATGGTCTTCGTCAATTTTCCTAGCTTCTATTTTTCTGTATTTTCTATGATTTTTACCTCCTCTAATTTCTTTTATATTGTAGTATGTTCACATATAGAATGCACACTGTACTCAGTGTAATGCATAAATATTATCACAAACACATTGTAGCACTTGGCTACAATGTATATGCAAACCTAAGACCCAAGCAGTTTCTCAGGCGCCTGGTAATATGACCGCCCTTGAGTTCAATGGGACTGGACAGTGCTGAGTCGGCATCTTTGACATGTGCGACGGTTCTGTCACTATGTGAACATGATGCCTCCTTTCTGCCGCAGCGACTATTAGCATTATCAGCACTTACTTATATTCATACATTTATACATAAGCATACATTTATACATAAGCGCAGACCGCTCCTCTGCCGGCGTCACTGGCGGCGCAGTTACGCGGTCTCTAGATATAGTAACGTTTGTAAAGCACTAAAGAAGGCAATCATTAAACAGTTCTTGCACCAATAAGACGTGTTGTCTTCAAATTGACAAAACTAGATGTTTATATGGAAATAAATATAATAATTCTTTATATGGCGACCTTGGCTTAATGTCACACGAACTCAAAGTAACACGGACTCAAAGCCCTTTCTACATGGACATTCTGCATGGAACAACAACAACAACAACAATTTGAGGGAACATCAATAATATCTACACTGTAAAACTGAGTGAGTAGAGATGGAGTTATGGGTAATCGTGGGGGCGTGAAAAGTAAAATAAATCAAAGAATAGCACACATAAAGTGGCTGCTATTTAAAAACAAATCCCCACCCCCCTGGGCAACAGCCCAAAAATTACAAGAGGAACTTGACTTTCGCAAGACAAGCTTTACACAAAAAAAGGCACTAACTCCACCTCACTCAGTGATAAAGACAATTAAAACTGGAAAAATAATTACACCACCTCCACTCGCTAAGCAGATACCAAGGAAACTAAAAACGTGCCCGAAAGATTGCCCGGGACCTCTGGAAAGCCCTTTTTGCGTAGCTACCTGCGCAAAGGAGCCTGTGCGATGACCAGCACCGGTACCGCCTGAGCCCATAGGCCCAGGACAACAGCAGCTGAACCAACAAGCGTGAGGGGCAGGCCGCCTCTTACGCCTACGAAGGAACATCGGCGAGTCAACAGGCGATAACCATCTGATGCAGCCAAGAAGGACGACGCGAAAAAAAAAATTTTTCTTTAAACTATGTGATTTAACTATTTATAGATATGAGTTGAAACTATTTGAACTAATGTGAAATCGAGCGGAACCTTATCTGTCCGATAGCAGTATAGCCCGTAAAGCTATACGAACAAATAGGTAGAATACTGTAAAAAAAAAATTAAAAAAAAATACTACAAATCAAAAAAAAAACAAAAACAATTAATCCAAAATTCAAATTTGATGCTTTCGAATTCAATATCAAAATACGATAATATATTAGAATTAGAAAATATGTTAGACCACGAATCGAAAGTAGCGGATTCAGCCGCAAATGTAATTAATAATGTCGAAACTGTCTCAGTAGATTTAAAAGTAATAACGGTCATGCTTGTAATAATTGTTGTTCTTTTGTTGGCAAATGTACTAACTAAATTATATAAGTTGCACAATAAATGCATAAAGAAAAGATATGCAAGTAGAGCAGACAATTTAGAAATGATATAATATGATAAGCAATGGAATGGAATGCATTAGCGAAGAAAATAAATGATTATAAAGACAAGTTCGAAAAATCATACAAATGTATCAATTCTGATAAAACAATAAAGTCAGATACATTGGTACATCACGCGCAGATATTAACAGCTCAATATAATAACATAGTAACTACAATAAACAAAGTTAATGATAGATTAACGCAGGAGCATAAAAATAAATGTCAGAAAATTGTAAAAAGTTTAAAAACCAGATTACATAATATTGGTATTAGACGGAGTATTGTAATAACAATCCCAGAAGATCCAAATCTGCTGGCTGAATTCAACGAGAACCAGTTAGAGGATTTGGATGAGTCTAAACCAATAATCAATCCAGATATTTATATTGATATTGATAGTGACATTGAAACGCTCCAAGAAAATACAGAAACAATGACTAACCAGGTAGCCTTAGACAGGGAATACGTGAAGCAGGTTTCCTCTTCAGTCCCTGAATTTGATGGTAAAAAGCTATCATTAAACAGATTCCTAACTGCTTTACGCATTGTGGAAAGAACTAAAAGCAACCAGGAGGATATAGCAGTTGAGGTTATTAAATCAAAAATAACTGGCACAACTCTGTACAAAGTACAAAATGAATCTACTATATCCGGAATAATAAATAAGCTTAAAGATAACGTAAAAGGAGAATCTCCCGACGTATTAAAAGCTAAATTACTGAATATAGAACAAAAAGGCAAAACTGCTTCCCAGTATGCAACCGAAATGGACAATTTGCGAAAGCAATTGGAGGCAGCCTTTATTGATGACGGACTAGACCCAAACAATGCAGAAAAATTCTCAACAAACGAGTCTATTTCTGCAATGATTAAAAATTGTGAGCATGAGAAACTGAAAGTAGTACTGGAAGCTGGTAACTTCGTTACTTTCAATGATGTAATGGGTAAATATATCCATTGCAGCACAGAAATGACTATTTCATCGAGGCCGCAATAATAGAGGAGGTAGTTACTATCCTCAAAGAGGTAGAGGCAATGGTCGCGGTTATTATAATAATAATTATAATCGCAATAACGGCCAAAATTATAACTACAATAACAATTACAGAGGAAGCAATAGAGGTAATGATAGAGGAAACAATAGAGGAAGTTATAGAGGAAATAACCGCCAAAATGGAGGTTATAACCCTAATAATAATAACTAGGGCAACCAAAAAATGGCACTAAAAAATAGTTTTTCAGCGCTAAAAACTTGCCATAAAATCTTAAAAACTGGCAACTAAAATTGGCATTTAAAATGTTATTTAAAATAAATAGTTTTTAGTTAAAATTTATATTTTTATTCATTTTTTATTTGATTTTTTAAAACAAAAAAAAGGTACAATAATTCACTTTTACTCACATATTATCATTCAGTCGAGAAAACATTAAAACAAAAAACCACGAAAAAAGGCGTATAACTAAAAGAACATTACTTCAATAGTAAACATTTCAAAGCATAAAAATTTAATTAAAAAATTAAGTGAGGTTGTTATTGCAGTACACAACAAATATTTCCGCCAAATTATTGAACAGAAAACTGTGCCTGTTTTCGCGGTATAGGCTCTTATACATTGAAAACGTTCGCTCTACATCTACGGACGTAATAGGCGCATATTTAAAAGCCTGCGTTTCGGAAATAGTGTATGTGGCATTGTGACAAGGAGAATTAACTTTTTTCCTTCAATTTGGGCTGCAATTTTTTTTATTTCAATGAAACCTTTGTTTTTAGATAAAACTGATATAAGCTTCTCTTTAATCTCCGTACATTGCCCTTTATCAATTGCTTCCTCGACTTCTTTGATCAACTGTATTTGTGTTCTTTTTTAACATGCATGTACAAAGTAGCGTTCATAACTAAGATTGACAAAAATTAGCTTTTATTACCAGAATTAGCATTTATTACCAGAATTGGCAAAAATTTGCATTTATTGCAAATTTGGCAAAAATTGGCTCTAACATATATAGCCCAAATCATTCAAAAATGTCTAAAACATGTTTGTAATTGAATAACTTTGTCATATCTGTGTTTAAAAAAAACTTGCTCGTGCAATTTTTTGGTTGCCCTAATAATAACAATAATTACAACAACAATGTTAGAGTAGCCCAAAACGCTTCGGGAAACTCCCAACAACCTTTGGGTGCTCAGCAGTAAAAAACATTAAAATTCACACCATCAATCTCAGCCAAAACACATTCGTTACTTTTATAAATGTAGCAACGGGAAAAGAACTAGTCTTTTTAATAGACACAGGTGCAGATATATCCATATTAAAAGAAAATTCTGATGTTTTTCAATACATCCAAACTAATCATACAATCAATATACAGGGAATAAGTCAAGAAGTTACCAAATCAAAAGGTCTAGTTTCTATCGAAATACAAACTTCTAAATATATAATTCCACACGATTTTCATATCGTAAATTTACAATTCGCTATTCCTTGTGATGGAATACTAGGAATCGATTTCATTAAAAAATATAACTGTCAATTAGATTTCAAGCCATCTGAAGACTGGCTTATAATTAGACCAAATAATTTAAAATATCCGATTTATGTTCCAATAACATACAGTTCTGGCAACAACTCCATAATTCTGCCAGCAAGATCCCAAGTTGTCCGAAAAATTGAACTAACCTCAGTAGAAGACAGTATATTGATTCCGAACCAGGAAATTCAGCATGGTATATATATAGCAAATACCATAGCAACATCCCAAAATGCATTCATAAGATTACTAAATACAACAAACACGGATCAAGTAGTCAGTATAAATAACTTAAAATATGAACCACTTTCAAACTACGATGTAGTTAAAACAGATTTAGGAAACAGAGAAAAATCTGTGTTAAGCCAACTTTCGAAAAATTTTCCGCCACAATTTCATACACAACTAACAACATTATGCACACAATATAGCGATGTATTCGGACTGGAAACCGAATCGATAACTATTAATAATTTTTATAAACAGAAACTGAGATTGAAGGATGATGAACCGATATACATAAAAAATTATAGAAGTCCTCATAGTCAAAAAGATGAAATTCAGGAACAAGTCCAAAAACTAATTAATGACAAAATAGTCGAACCATCTGTATCTGCTTATAATAGCCCACTTTTATTAGTACCAAAAAAGTCCCTTCCAAATTCTGAAAAGAAAAAATGGCGATTAGTAATTGACTATCGCCAGATTAATAAAAAACTGTTGTCTGATAAATTTCCGCTCCCTTGAATTGATGATATTTTAGATCAACTAGGTAGAGCAAAATACTTTTCATGCCTTGATTTAATGTCAGGTTTTCATCAAATTGAACTCGAAAAAAGTTCACGAGACATAACGTCCTTTTCAACAAGCAATGGTTCATATCGCTTCACGCGATTACCATTCGGCTTAAAAATAGCGCCAAATTCATTTCAGAGAATGATGACTATAGCTTTCTCTGGACTTGAACCTTCGCAAGCATTCCTTTATATGGATGACTTAATAGTCATTGGTTGTTCCGAAAAACATATGCTCAAAAACTTAACAGATGTTTTTGAGAAATGTAGGCAACATAACCTAAAGTTACATCCCGAAAAATGTTCATTTTTTATGCATGAAGTCACTTTCCTAGGACATAATTGCCCGACGACAAAAAAATACGACGTCAGTCAAAATTATCCAGTCCCACATGATGCGGACATCGCTAGAAGATTTGTTGCATTTTGTAACTACTACAGACGGTTCATAAGAAATTTTGCCGACTACTCTCGTCACATAACAAGATTATGTAAGAAAGATGTAAAATTCGAATGGACAGCTGACTGCCAAAACGCCTTCGAACATCTAAAATTGGCACTAATGAACCCAACTCTTTTACAATACCCAGATTTCAGCAAAGAATTTTGCATTATTACAGATGCTAGTAAGCAAGCGTGTGGAGCAGTTCTAACTCAAAACAAAAATGGACTCCAGCATCCAGTTGCATACGCATCAAGATCATTTACAAAAGGCGAAAGCAATAAAAGTACAACAGAACAAGAACTATCAGCTTTTCATTGGGCAATAACACATTTCAGGCCATATATTTATGGTAGACACTTCACTGTCAAAACAGATCACAGAGCACTTACTTTACTTTATTTTCAATGGTAAACCCCAGTTCCAAACTTACACGCATGAGACTTGAATTAGAGGAATATAATTTTACAGTAGAGTATCTAAAGGGTAAAGATAATTATGTAGCCGATGCGCTATCAAGAATTACTATCACGGACTTGAAAAATATTCAAACAAATAATAAAATTCTGAAAGTCACTACCAGAAACCAAAGTAAACAGAAAAACTCCTGCGCAGGAAAAGAACAACTAGATTTGCATAAGCAAACTCGAAATAAAGCTTCTCAGCCCAACGTATACGAAGTCATTGTAAATGATGAGGTACGAAAAGTAGTGACCTTGCGAATAACAGATTCACTATGCTTACTAAAACATGAAAAAAAAGTTATGGCAAGAATTGATGTTGGCGATATGTACACCAATGGAAGTCTCGACTTAGGTCAGTTCTTTCAAAGGCTTGAAAAAGAAGCCGGTGTACTTAATATCAGCCAACTCAAAGTGGCACCGAGCAAAAAGATCTTTGACACAGTCTCAATAGAATCTTTTAAAATAATGGGCAATAAAATATTAAAATCTCTAAGAGTAGCGCTACTCAAGCCGGTGACGGTGACCCTATTATTAAATAATGAAAAAGAAAAAGAAGCAATACTGTTTACATTCCATGACGATCCAATACAAGGAGGTCATACAGGAATAGCTAGAACATTAGCTAAAATAAAAAGGTATTATTATTGGAAAAACATGACACGGGATATATCAAAGTATATAAGAAAATGCCCCAAGTGCCAAAAGTCAAAAACGACTAAGCATACAAACACTCCATTGACTATTACTGAAACGCCACAAGTGGCTTTTGACAGGGTAATTGTGGATACGATCGGTCCACTACCCAAATCTGAACAAGGAAATGAATATGCAGTAACCTTAATCTGCGATCTAACAAAATACCTCGTAGCAATACCAATTAAAAACAAAAGTGCAAAAACAGTAGCAAAAGCTATATTTGAAAATTTTATTCTAAAGTACGGTCCAATGAAGACGTTCATTACGGACATGGGAACAGAATATAAAAATTCAATAATTGAAGATTTATGTAAAAGTTTGAATATCAAAAACATAACTTCTACCGCACATCATCACCAGACTTTAGGTACCGTGGAGCGAAGCCACAGAACACTTAATGAGTTCATCCGCTCATACATCTCAGTTGACAAAACAGATTGGGATGTATGGCTACAATACTTCGTATATCGCTTTAACACAACACCCTCTATGGCACATGACTACTGTCCATATGAGTTAGTCTTTGGTAAAACATCAAATTTGCCTAAACAATTTAATAGTATAGATAAGATAAAACCCCTATATAATATAGAAGACTATGCTAAAGAATCTAAATTCAGATTGGAGCAAGCATTTAAGAGAGCTAGATTAATGTTAGAAGCAAATAAGCAAAAACAAAAAATTAACTATGACAAAAATACTTTAAATTTTAATTTAAAAATAGGAGATCAGGTCTTATTGAAAAATGAAACAGGACATAAGCTAGATTTTAAATATACTGGACCCTATAAAGTAGAAAGTATAGGACAATATAATAATTTCAAATAATAAAAATAAGAAACAAAAAGTACATAAAGATAGGTTAAAAATTTTTATTTCATAATCACTTTATTTCTCTTATAAAACATTTCAAGTAAGGCCATACATAGAATAAGAACCTTAATTGGAATATTCAATATATATATATAAAATATAAAAAAAATAAAAAAAATAAACTAAAAAAAAAAGTATATATAAAAATCTCAAATCTTTACTATACAAATAACAATACTAAGAAAATAACTTCATATAATTACGTTATTTTTCTAAAGGAGGGAGATGTAGTATGTTCACATATAGAATGCACACTGTACTCAGTGTTATGCCTAAATATTATCACAAACACATTGTAGCACTTGGCTACAATGTATATGCAAACCTAAGACCCAAGCAGTTTCTCAGGCGCCTGGTAATATGACCGCCCTTGAGTTCAATGGGACTGGACAGTGCTGAGTCGGCATCTTTGACATGCGCGACGGTCCTGTCACCATGTGAACATGATGCCTCCTTTCTGCCGCAGCGACTATTAGCATTATCAGCACTTACTTATATTCATTCATTTATACATAAGCATACATTTATACATAAGCGCAGACCGCTCCTCTGCCGGCGTCACTGGCGGCGCAGTTACGCGGTCTCTAGATATAGTAACTTTTGTAAAGCACTAAAGAAGGCAATCATTAAACAGTTCTTGCACCAATAAGACGTGTTGTCTTCAAATTGACAAAACTAGATATTTATATGGAAATAAATATAATAATTCTTTATAATATAGTTTACTCCTTCTTGTATTTGTGTGTTATTTCTGTCTTTATTCAGCGGTCTATATATTTTTCTTTCTTTTTTAATATAATGTCATGGATTTCTGGGTATTTGTCCTCGTGGATTTTTCCATTTAAGAAGTCAATCGGTTTTATGTTTGTTGTACTATGGATTGTGTTATTGTAAAAACCTATGATTCTTAACATTTTATCTTCAATGGGTTCATCTTTATTTCTGTCGTCGTGTCTTAAAAGTCTGTTCATTTATAGTATTATGAAGTCGTTCAATGTCCGCGTTAGATGTATGATTACTATTAGAAGTGTAATGTATGTCAATATGTTCTTCGCTTAGGAATTGGAGCATTGGTATTGCTTTGAAGCCTAGCTCGTTATCGACGATGATTTTTTCTATTTTTCCGTAAGTGTTAATGTATTCATTTATAGTATTATGAAGTCGTTCAATGTCCGCGTTAGATGTATGATTACTATTAGAAGTGTAATGTATGTCAATATGTTCTTCGCTTAGGAATTGGAGCATTGGTATTGCTTTGAAGCCTAGCTCGTTATCGACGATGATTTTTTCTATTTTTCCGTAAGTGTTAATGTATTGAAGTAATTTTGTTTTGAATTCCGTCCATGTCCTTCCGTTAATTTTATAAGCTACAGCGAATTTTGTGAATTTGTCAATAGTGGTCATAAAAAGGTTTTTGTCTAGCGTATAAAAAACGTCAATGTGTAATATTTCGCGGGGTTTCGAAGGTGTATCCGTTAGCTTAAAAGGGATTTTTGGTGGGTGTCTCTCATATTTTTCTAATGCACAAATTTCACAGTTGTTGATAAATTGTGTAATTCTCAATTTAAATTTAGGATTATAAATTTGTGTCTTGAGTTCTTCAAATACCGCTTGTATGCCTCTATGGTTTTTATTTAAGTGTTCTTTTTCTATTAGTTCGGTTAGTTTGGCTTCGTCCTCGATATCGTCTAATTTCTTGAAACATCTTATGATTTGAAAATTTTTGTTATTTGAAAAGAGTTCCTCGTAAGTGGTCTTAAACATGTTATAAAACGTTTCATCTATTAAAACTGCATTTAATTGAGTCGGGTTGAAATGGTTTTTTAACAAGGTTATGATAGATTCCCTGTCAAGGTTTTTCATGTAAATTGTTTTACGATTGTTATTAAACACTTTTTCATTTCTTATTTTTGTTGATCCTGAATGAATTTTCTTGATGATTCCAATGTGTTAATTACTAGAGGTTCAGGTTCGATCCTTGATAATGCATCTGCGTTGCTGTTCTTTGTACCTTTTTTATACTTGATTTCATAGTCGAATTCTGATAATCTGAGCCTCCACCTAACTAGCTTAGAGTTAGGTTCTTTGATAGAAAAAAGCCATGTTAAGGGCTTGTGGTCGGTTTCGATTAGAAATTTCCTTCCGAAAAGGTAAGGTCGGAAATATTTCGTGGCCCATATAATGGCCAATAGTTCCTTCTCTATAGTACTGTAATTTATTTCATGCTCGTTAAGCGTGCGACTAGCATAACTTATTGGGTGGTTATCTTGGGAGAGTATTGCACCTAGTGCATAATTACTTGCGTCTGTTGTCAGGGTAAATTTCTTCGTAAAGTCAGGATATACAAGAATTGGGTCATTTGTCAAGATTGTTTTAAGAGTGTTAAAGCTATCTTGGTATCGTGGGTCAGATATGTTTATTTTTGCATCTTTTTTCAAGTATACTGTCATTGGTTTCGCGATAGATGAGTAGTTCTTGATAAATTTCCGGTAGTATCCGGTTAAGCCTAAGAATTGCTTAATTTGTTTTGGTGTTTTAGGGATTGGAAAATTTTGGACGCATTCTATCTTTTTTGGATTAGGTTTTATACCGTTGGATGTCACTATATGACCTAAAAATTCTGTCTCCTTTTTTAAAAATTCTGATTTATCAAGTTGGATTTTTAAATTTGCCTTTTGTAAACAGTTAAAAATTAGATTAATGGAATTAATGTGTTCTTGTAAGGATGTAG
Source organism: Clusia tigrina (assembly GCA_920105625.2). NCBI lineage: Eukaryota > Metazoa > Arthropoda > Insecta > Diptera > Clusiidae > Clusia > Clusia tigrina. Next base: position 76,654,976 of record OV050030.1, read on the forward strand.
AAAAGATGATTATATCATCTAAGTAAACAAGGCAGATTTTATTTATGTAATCTTTCAAAATGTTGTTCATTAATCTTTGGAATGTCGCTGCGGCTGTCTTTAACCCAAACGGCATTCGCAGAAATTCATAGTATCCTCCTTCCACGCTGAAGGCGGTTTTATGAATATCATTTTCTTGGATTTCTATTTGGTGAAATCCTTTCGCCAAATCGAGTGTAGAAAAGTACTGGCATCTTCCCAGCTTATCTAGGATCTCATCTATATTCGGTATGGGGTACTTGTCATCTATCGTCACTTCGTTGAGTTTACGATAATCGATGACAAGTCTCCATTTAGTTTTACCGCTGGCATCGGCCTTCTTAGGCACAATCCAAATGGGTGCAGAGTATGGAGAACTGCTATGTCTGATTATGTTATTATGAAGCATTTCTTTGATTTGGTCTTCAACCTCTTTCTTGTGTATATATGGATACCTGTAGGATTTGGTATATATAGGGACGTTGTCAGTTGTTCTTATCCTATGTTTTATAGCAGATGTAAAAGTAAGTGGTCTATTTTCTTGATAAAAAATATCTTTGTACTTGTTTATAATATTCATTAACTGAGTTTTTTCTTCAACGTTAAGGTGTCCAATTCGGATTTGATCTTTTATAGATGCATCTTCAATTGCAAAATTCAATTCTAACTTATTATTTTCAATGTTAAAAACTTTGTTTTCTCGTAATTCTTTTAAGTAGTTTACTTCAATATTTTGGAATTTGTGTACTTCTTTTTCAAGGCCATCTTCTCCTTTGAAAAAAAACTGCAATGTACGTTCTCTAAATTGAATTGTATTATTCTCATAATTAATCTTGCTTTTTAAAGGTCTTAACAAATCGTTGCCTATTAGTCCATCGTAAAACTCATGGAATTTTGTGATATAAAACTCGATTTCGTCGAGTCCTGTTCCGAATTCTTCAAAAGTTGGAATTTTTGCTATTTCGTTTAAATAAATTGTGTGTTGTAAAGTTTTAATGGAGATAGGGATAGTTTTTTGTATCCATTTTGGATGACAAATGTTAGGGTTAAGGAGTGAATTAGTGGCACCTGTGTCAATTATTAATCTGATATATCCTAATCTAGTTTTGACTTTTATATATGGTAATTTCCTTCCGAGGCTTTGTCCTGAAAATTTTCGGATATGACACGGGCATTATGGTTATTGGTTGTTTCATGATTGTTTATATCCATTGGTTCGGGTGCTGGTAACTGATGCTGGGCATTGTTGTTAAATTGTTGGGGAAAATTAAAAGTTTGTCTATTGGATTGATAAGAATTCTGATTTGGTTGGGAAAATGGTTGATTAGTCTGTCGAGAGAAATTTGGTTGATAATTTTGCTGGTTGTTTTATCGCGAAAAGTTTGACTGGTAATTTTGTTGGTTATTCTGTCGGGAAAAGTTTGACGGGTAATTTTGTTGATTATTCTGTCGAGGAAAGTTTGGTTTGTAGTTTTGTCTATATTGTTGTGCTTGTTGCGAATTCTTTGGAATAAAATTTTGGCTATGATATCTGTTTTGTTGTGGGTCGTGGGTATTTTGTCCAGTTTGATGGTAACGTCTGTCTTTGTTTTGTCTTTCGTCTCTTGGCTTATGCATTATAGTATTATATAATCCTGTGTATGCGTATCCTGCTTGGAACAGAATTTTCATGGCTGTTTCTAAGTTGTCTGGATGTCTGCAAAATAATATTGTCTTCATGGGTTCGGGCATTTTGCTTTTGAAAATGTTCAAAGCGGTGTGTTTATTGTTTTCTACACTTTGTTTCACAGCTACTCCTTCGCCTAACATGTTGAATGTTTTATTATTAAGTCTACACAGTTTTTCTTTGATTTCATTAAAGAATTCTATTGTATTGTTTTTAAAAGTTACTGCCCTGAGTTGGTCGTAAAGTTCTTCTAATGAAAACCTATCGCCAAAATTGTTTTGTAGGACGTTTTTTATTTGTTCCCAGGATGTGGCATGGCAATTTATTTCTATGGCTTGTCTGGCCTTTCCTTTTAATTTGCTTTTAATAACGTCTGAAAATAGTAGTTGAGATAATTCGTCATATGTTTGTAAATGTGGGTGAGGAAGATTTGTAGGTCTTTTCGGTCACCGTGGAATTCAGGTAGGTTATTAAGATATTTCAAAGGGTTTATAACTAATCTATTGGGTTCTGAGTTAGGCATTTTTATATTAATTTTTAAAGGAAAACGTAAGAAAAACAGTAATTCTATATTATAATTATCTTTGGTTTTTTGTTACACAGTTTAAATTTTCTTTTAGCTTTTGCCTTGAGTTCTATAATTAATTGTAGTAATTTCCTATTTTCTTCTTGCTGAGTTCCAAAGGAATATAATTCAATTTGTGTTTGATAATAATTTTCCATAAAAATAAAATTAATTCTACCTTATAACTTGTGTTTCCGTCGATGCTATATTGTACTTCTTGAGGTTCTGTTGGTGTCGATGCTTATGTCGCTCTTTGTTGCTGGTATTATTTGCTGCTTAGTATCGGTGGAATTAATGTTGAAACTTCTAATTTGTGTTTCCGTCAATGCTAAGTTGTGCTTCTTTGGGTTATGTTGGTGTCGATGCTTATGTCGCTCTCTGTTGCTGGTATTATTTGCTGCTTAGTATCGGTGGAATTAATGTTGAAACTTTGACTTCATTTGCACAGGTGATTTTTATTTTTTTATTTTAAATTTTCATAAAACTTTGATTATATTTACACAAGTGTTTTTATTTTTCCTTCTTTGGAAAAAAAAATATTGTTATAAAATTTTGATTTTATTTGCACAAATGTTTTTATTTTTTTGAGTTTTTATTTTTCTTTCTTTGGAAAAAATGTTGTGCCATTAAGTATTAAAATACACAAAAGGATTTTATTTATTCACTGTCCTTTTTTAGCACATCCTACCGACTGCGCCAGAAACAAGTTTGAATTTAACGAAGAATAAAAAAAAACAAATTTTTTAAACCGTTAGTTCTTTATTGTGAATCTATCTTAAGACTGAGGTACAATAATTTCTTAGGTGGTATTTATACTACTGAAAGTGCTGATCTTGCATTTTCCGTCTGTAAGTTTTAGCAATAAACAATTCTTTGGAATTGTTTGTTTATTTTGGGTTTGGGTCAATGCATTTTCGTTTCTATAGAACTTTGTCTGTTCGAACGGAAATGCATTGATTAGCAAAATTGGTTGCGAAGAGTTCATTGAAATTATTTATTAAAAATTTAATCGTAAACATTTCTTTGGAATTATGCATTTTCGTTTCTATGTGAACGGAAATGCAATTGGGTAAGTTTACGTTTATTTATTAATTGGCAAAATTGGTTGTAAGCAATTCTTTAGAATTTGAAGTGCGTTTTCGTTTCTACGAAACTTGTCTGTAGGAGCGAAAATGCAATTTGGTTAATTTAGATAAGGAAAAAGATTAAAACGCGATTTTTATATTATTTTAGTGGGTGTTACTATAACTTAGCATCTGCAAATAATAAAGTGAAAGATATGAGCAGCTCATCTGCACTGGAACCTTCCCAAATAATTAGGGAAGCAATTGTAGATTGTCAGCAAGACCACCGTGTGTACCAGCCGTCGAAACGAGCACAAAAAATGAAAATAAATCGTAGGCGAAAAGCAACGGATACGCTGCCAGAGCCGCTTAATTTAGCAGAAATATGCATTCCAGAGAACATAAAATACTTGGAGGGTGAACTTTTTGTATTAAGTGACTGGGATTTCAGCGGTGAAAAAAATATCATTTTGGGCACGTCGAGTTCATTGAAAGTATTAGGGATGTCACCGTGCTGGGTGATGGATGGAACATTTTATGTTGTTCCGAAAGTTTTCCGACAGCTTTTCACCATTCAAGGTGTAATTGATGGTCAATTTATGCCTCTAGTTTTTTGCCTTATGAGCAAAAAATCTAAGCAGACATACACCGAGTTTTTTCACCAATTGTTCCATATGGCTCTATCACAAAACATTAATTTAAATCCGCAAAGAATAATTACGGATTTTGAGCAAACCATCTCGTCTGTGGCAAAAGAGTATTTCCCTGGTGCCCAGTATAAGTATTTCATTTTGGCCAGATTATTTGGAGACGAGTTCAAAAAGAAGGACTTGCTCAAAAATATGGCAATAATGAAGCTTTCAGCATTGCAATTCGTATGCTCAAAAGCTTATCATTTGTTCCGCCCGAAAGTGTATTAGATTATTATACAGAACTGAATGCTAGTTCTAAAGATAAAGATTTTAAAAAAATTAGTGTTTGGTTTAAGCAAAATTATATTAGCGGAACAACAAAGTCGAGGGCCCCTAAATATGACCCCAAATTTTGGTGTGTTTCGGGTTCTTTTAAGGAAAATTTTCCGCGCACTCAAAACTCTATTGAGGCTTGGCACCGTAGGTTTAAAGTTATTGTAGGAAAAATAAAATGTGGCGTTTATGAAATTATAAAAGAGTTAGGGAAAGAATTTATAGAAATTAAAGCAAACATAGAGAAGATACACTCAGGCATAGGTATAAAAAAAAATAAAAAAAATGTTGAGCGTCTTAAGAAAATTAAAAAAAATGTTCAATCTCGAACTGATTTAGATAAAATAACTTATTTGTCTTCTATATCTCATAATATTTCACTTTGCAATTAAAACATGTTGTAAATTTCATCTTATGTGGAAACTCTTTTGATAAAGAAAAATTATTGTTTTTTTTCATTGGTAAATATTTGTGAATTCATCATATAATTTCGTTAAAATTTAATTTCAAACTGAACTATTTGTATAGCGAAATCTTCTTGTTTTCCCCTTAATGTTATATATTTTAGTTTTAGTTTACTACTGTTCATGACATACCTAATAAATATTTGTGAACTCATCATACTATTTATTTTCAATTTTTATTTCAATAAAGCCAAACACAAAATCCCCATTCTCTGTTTGAAATACATTAAAATTAGGTTTTAAATCGCGCGATTTTAAACCTAATTTTAATGTATTTCAAACAGAAAATGGGGATTTTGTGTTTAGGGATTTTGTGTTTGGGGATTTTGTGTTTGGGGATTTTGAGTTTGGGGATTTTGTGTTTGGGGATTTTGATTTGGGGATTTTGATTTGGGGATTTTGATTTTGGGGATTATGTGGTACACCCCTCCCGATTCACACAACGTATGAATGCAATGATATACAGAAACCTAGTGCGAAGCGGATTGTCGCCCTCAGTAGAGATTGTAACCGGCAGAGTTTGCCGTTGGTTACGCTATTGTTTGGTGCTGTTCTGTAACTAAGCCTAGTTAAGAGCACCGAGAGAAGAAATGAGAAATCTAATGCAGGATTGCAGTTTTAGAAGTTCCGATTAATTCTGGTTTATTTGGTGGCTCGCTGGCCCTTTTATATTATTGAATTCTTATTGTTTTCTTATTCTAACTAACATAAAATATATCTATCTTATTTCCACTAGTTACAAATCATAATCCCGAAATTTGTCTCAAGTATCGGATTACCGATATTAGTCATTGACGAATCATCGTCTTTGTTTATATTAATAATTTTGAGTGCAAGTTCAGGGCTAAAGTCACTGCACTGTCCAATATGCATACGCTGCAATATAGGCAGCATGTGTTATTGCACCATCAAAATGCTAGTCTAGCATATTTGGGTATTGAGTGCAATTGCACACGTTGCGCTATTGTCAGTTTGTTTGCATATGCGACTTGCTGCTGTGCTTATGACGATGTGTGGTCGTCAGTGTACACTTGTGTGGTACACTACACACACAACTGCCACGGAGTCGCCCGTAGAGGAGTACAATGTAAGACTGACCCCGATTAATTTTCCTCAATAAGCATTTTCCTAGGACATACCAACCCCATATCTCCACTCCATATGGGGGCTCCCATACAAATTTGAAGATTTTACGAAATTGTTAAAAATGGGCCGCCACAGTTTCCAGGTTGCAACTAGGGGTATAAAATGTATGACTCACTTCCATTATTTTTTCACCACAAATCTTTTTTCAGAACATACCTGCCCCTTATCTCCACTCCATATGGGGGCTCCCATACAAAATTTATATCACAGACTGAAAAATTATAGGATTAGTATATTAATTTCACCCATTAAACATTTTATAAGCACATACCTACCCCCTATCTCCCTACTAAGATAATATTAGAAAACACAGCGTTTGTCTTCAGTCAGCTAAAATAACATAGATGAAGTTTGTTTTAAATAAATTTTTATTCTATTAAATTAATTATTAAAAGGATTTAAAAAAAATAGCATAAATTAATTCTTATTAAAATTAATAAAAAAAAATATCAAAATGAATTCAGTTCAAATTCAAGAAAAATTATACAAGGAAAAGTCAGATTTTGTTTCAAATGTTGGCATATTTTTTCTGGATTGAATCCTTGCTCTTTTAAATCCATCTCTGGCCTCCTCTCCATATACCGACTGCGATGCTTCAGTTACCAACTTAACGCAACGTTCAATTGCTTGCGTGTGACAGGGCAATTTAAGTATTGTTTCACTAAGACCAGAACCGGACTTCTTTGAATTTATCCTCCAACAAATTTTTAGTTAAAGGAGGTTCAGTCACTTCTATACTTTCCCAGCTAACAAGATCAATGTAGTCTTCAGCTTCAATATTTATTTTAAGTAAAATAAACCTTCGAATGCCAGCTCGTGCTTCTGTTCTAGCTTTTAAAATTTTTGAGCAGGCAAATTGACGAATTTCCTTCCTTTCATCAGCAAGCATACACAATAAAATATTTTCCACATGGCCAAAATATCCATTTCTTTGGATAACAGGACTTACAATTTTTCTCAAATCTTCGTTAAGACCGCGAATCAATTTGATTTGCAACCAAAGATGATATGATCCTTTGGTACATGACGTATTTGATTTTATTTCAAACTACATTCTGCCGGTATACTTTCATTATAAATTTTGTCAGTATTTGCAAACCTTCTGTCATTTCTTGCATTGACACATAAAGTCGTAAAATTCTATTTGCTGTTGTGAGCCATCTAGAGTGATTTAATTGACCAGGACTATTGTTCGCTAAGTCAGTGCAAATCGAACCCGAAGAGATCGCAGTCATATTTTCCAAAAGATACTTTTGATCTGTGCTCAACTCATTTATGTTTGTACATTGTGGCAGCGTTGTTTCAATAGGGTCGAAATTAAGTATTGGCAAATATTCGCAATTTTGTAATTGCTTGCCAATTGGTCCTGAAACCCCACGTGGACTCTTCGTTTGACCATCCAAATGTTGGAGCATATGGCGTAACGGGAGCTCATTGGCGTGTATTTGGCATATAAACCACTGCAAGGTTTTTCAAATTCCTCTTCCAATAGTATTTACTTCTCAAAATTAATACATAAAGATTTAAATTAATTTTGTAAACAATATAACTATAACAACAAAAGCGTTTAGAGAAATTTTCACATCTTTTTGGAAAAAATATTTTTTTTGTAATTTTCTATGGTTTTGAGCCGCCTTAAAACATAAAGCTAGAAACGAAATATTTTGCACAGCTATTATTGAAGTCATTGGTCAACTTTCCCCAGGTATTCCATTTGGATTATCTGAATTTGAAATTTTTACTCCGTTAATTATATTAATCCTATAATTTTTCAGTCTGTGATATAAATTTTGTATGGGAGCCCCCATATGGAGTGAGATAAGGGGCAGGTATGTTCTGAAAAAAGATTTGTGGTGAAAAAATAATGGAAGTGAGTCATACATTTTATACCCCTAGTTGCAACCTGGAAACTGTGGCGGCCCATTTTTAACAATTTCGTAAAATCTTCAAATTTGTATGGGAGCCCCCATATGGAGTGGAGATATGGGGTTGGTATGTCCTAGGAAAATGTTTATTGAGGAAAATTAATCGGGGTCACTCTTACATTGTACTCCTCTACGGGCGACTCCGTGGCAGTTGTGTGACTTTGTGTAGAGTTTTACCCATTTACCCTCAACTTTGACCCCGTTGAGGCACCTTAGAACGTAATGCTAGAAACTCCTATTTTTGTAAAAGTTTATATGTACTATCAGGTCATCTTTTGGTAACTATTCCATTTTAAAATGCTGAAAAAAAAATTACCCCATACAAGTTCACTCCGCCCTAACCCACGTCCAGAAGTAGGAGGTTCAAAACCAAATAACGTATTTGCTGGAACAATATGCCTAACTTATTCTCCATGAAGTGCATTGAATTGGATCATGCCAAAAAGAAGGGCGCAAGCGGGAGGAGGCGGTTGATAATCGACTACCGGAAGCTCTACGAGCTCCCCTACTGACCGCTATCCCTTATCATACTTCAACGAGATTCTGGACAATTTAGAAAGATCATTAATCTTCTGCACTTTTGATTTCAGAAATAGCTTGCACTAGCGCAAGTTGGGCACAAACACAAAAAGTGGTCCTCACTTTCATCTTTCTCTCCAGTCCGCGAATGGTACCCTTCACTATAACCATTCATTTTTAATACACACCAGACATAACTCCTATACTTCCAAGAAAACACCAAAATGACGCCAGTGAGCCACTGAAAAGGGCCCTCTATCCACCACCCGGGGTTGATGGTCAAATTCACAGGGATAAAAAACAAATCGTATAAAAAACAATACATAAATCAATTACCAGACAAGAGCTTTGAATATATTGTGTTTTGTTATGCTATTACAAAACAAGCTTATATGCAAAATAACAACAATTTATGTTTGCTAATAAAATTGTTATTATTTACCTATAAAAGTTTCCACACAAGGTATTTACCATTCTGTATTTTAGCCTGTCACATATCATTCGATTTATGAAAAAAAGACTAATAAAATAACATTAAGCATAAAAGAGCTCAAACTTTGCTTATTTTTTAAGTTTTTTTGTATAAAAGTTGTCACACAAAGTATTTACCGTTCTGTATTCTAGCCTGTCACATTTCATTCGATTTAATACACACACTTGGATAGATATCTACAACAGTATGAAATAAAAAAGAATAATAAAATAGCGTTAAGCATAAAAGAGCTCCAACTTTGTTTATTTTTAAAGTTTTTATTGTTATTTAAATTTTTTCATGTTTCAATAAAAATGTCCATGCTTAACAAGGGAAAAGGAAAAGAATAACATAATTTCTATTGCACAAATAATATAATAAACTTATTATATTATCTCCATGATAGCTTAGATATTAGTTTCTGTCAGAATTTTTGTTCTGATTATTGCTAACTAACTTCTGCTCTTAAAAAGTTAATTCATTTTATTTCTGTTGGTTCTTATGTAATAAGTGTTAGCTTTCCCTACGTAGATGCTGGGCTCAAGTAATGTTTTATACTGCGCGAGAGCTTGCGCACTTAGTTCTCGGCGCCTTAAGGCAGCCAAATGTTTTTGAGTTTGAAGCGACTTAAGTCTGCTCCTTAGAGTTCAAACAAAGTTGAGATATGTTTTAGAACTGAATCTTTATTCTTAAAACTACGCTCTTTTATACCTATTTCAACTTTACAATTTAGTTTCAACCAAGTTCAATTTCCATTCCATATTTCCAAAATCTCATGTGTCATCAAATTCACATATGCAACATATGCAAGCAATAAAATATGAATGTGCAATTCTTGCCTACTGCAGACCTGTGAGGTTCGAATTGCACATGACCTATTTTGAGTGCATTGCTTTGGGATAGAGGAAAGGTTTGAAAGTGTGGAGTGAGTGTGTGTGTGTGATCATGCTGCGCGTGCACTTCATATTTCTTTGGTGCATTAAGTTCTCTTAGTGATCGCAGGCATTCGTATGGTATGCATGACTTTCATGATACACTACACTTATAATCTTTTTTTTTCATTTCATTAACCTAGAAATTCGAATAGTGTGCGTGTTATTTATAATGGTGCCTGGGCTAAACCAGTTTGCTCTACTTGCTGATGGACCTAAAGCAAAAAAGAAACGCTAAATCAATATATCGAACTTTGAGTTCCCCCAACTCCCTAAAATTGCAGCCCTTTACCCTAAATATGTGGTCATTACAGCTGCCGACTCATCAAAGACAATTTGGGAATACTCATTTTTTCTCATATACAAATCATTGCACTCTATTAGCAAAAAAATTCTAAAAATAACTCTTTTACACGATGGAAGTTTTTTGTTATTTGTAAAAAACAGCAACATTGCACAAAATTTGTTTCTGCTAAAAGTTACAAAATGTTTAGTCAATAAAATGCATATTACATGAATCATTAAATTATACTTCCTTATCTATATAAGATACCAAAGAGCGAAATCATTACGGTATTAAAATCCAAAACGTGGTTGATTTCTACAAGCTTAAAAACACTTAGATGGCAAATAAATCCCATCTGTAGTGGTCCTCTTAACTTGTGATTTATTCCACCTTCCAAGTTCTGTCAATATATGCTGGTATAATGCAAAAGTACGTGAGTTTATACCAAACCAAAAAATTGCCAACTATTAGGACACACTGCAAAAAGTTGTAGAAATAACCCAACCTGTGTCATTTGAAACTTCCCCCTGCACCAACCTATTGATTGTACAAGCATATTTTGCGCAAATTGCTCTGAAAAACATCCTGCATCGTCGCCAAATGTACAAGATTTATTCAAATAAAAGAGGGCTTATCTATTCAAAGTTAGCAAAAATGTACTAAATGTGAAGCCCAAAGCATTTATAAAAATCAACTGTCTATTGCCTCCAACATTATATTCGCCGAAACTCTTCGCGAAAGACATTTCACAAAAGAGCGTAAATAACATAGGCACACCAAACAACAATAACATTTCAAACAAACAACAAACAATGTAAGAAAGAAATGGAAATTACTCACTTATTTCCTACTAACCTCCCTACTCAAAAATATCTCTCAATAGAATCCATTAGTGACACTGAATTGGAAATTCACCACCACAAAACGGAAATAGATTCAACAAAAACAAAAAACTAAACAAACTTAATTAAACTTAATCAAACTTACTTTTCTGCGTACAGGAACTCATCAGTTCCTATCCATATCCTATCCATATCCATATCCATATCAGTTAAGTTGGAACCGCATATTCTTAAAAGTTAGTAGATGCTCAATGCTCTTCAGTGGAATATTCGTTGATATCTTAATAACTATATTACCTAACAATTACTTATAAATAACTATATCTAAAAGAAACACATTCTAACCATAATTCCACTCCTCTAACTCCAAAAAAATATACATATTTTAATTATTATTTTTTACATAACATCCAAACAAGTTACATGTATGCTTATAAGTAAATATTCAACCCACAAACAATTACATGTAAACTCTATAATTTTGTTAATAAACATTGAAATTTTTCCCGAAAAATTTACAATCCTTTCAGATTACATCCCACCACAACAATCCTTCAATATATCTGATTTGTATCATCTCAGAAATCCAATATACTCCCTAATACTGATTCGAGGTGATTTCAATCTCTGAAGTTATCTTTGGGGTCCCCGAAAACCAATAATAGAGGTACTGTAATAGAAAACTTAATTCTGGCTTCTAAACTTGTCATACTAAACGATGGCTGGCCAACCCACTTTAGTACACGAAAAACCCTCACCCATGTAGATCTCTCATTTTGCTCCACAGATATTTTTCCTAGTCTCAAAAGGCTCTAAGACTTATAAATTAGAGACCACCTCTCTATTTAAGTTCGTATGGGCAGCAAGAATACATCAAATGGAGCTAAACTCAATAAATTTAAGACTAAGCGCGTTAACTGGACTCTGTTCGGAGACAAAATTCTCCATTATAATGATCTCCATCCAGTCACTAGCAATATTTATAAAGAAGCAAAGACAGTCCCTTGGTAGTCACAAGAGCTCAAAAAAATGAGAAATGAAAGACATGTTGGGGCCCGTGCTGGTTGGTGTCCTCGGGAGCGTCCTCTTGCTGCCTGTACTGAGCGCGCGTGCAGCTGCAACCTAGCACTTTTACACAGAATAAATAACACTCACTAGTTTGACTAGAAAAACAACCAGAAGCTTTATTCTTAAAATACAAATTCTTATATACTATTTACAAAAAGCACTTTCAGTCTGCGTACTGACCTTTCTGGTGTTCCAGTTCCGCACCTGTTAATTGGTGTCAGTTAGTCAAGCCAACTGACCTACGGTAAAAGTGTCGCCGGTGCATTCTAAATTTCAATGCCCTTCGTCGACTCGACTGCGGAACTGTAACACCCTAAAGTTTACATAATCATTATTACATAAATTCTGGTTACTTATAATACTTGCACCCTGAAAATATGTGCTTTCTTACTTAACTTACACCAAATGTGTAGTATCTGTTAGGAGTCGGTGCTGTGAGTCAACTACTCGCAGGCAGCTTGATTCTAACTCACGATAGACATGATGCTTAGCACACTAACAGTCGTAATATGACTTTAGACAATTTTTCAAATTATAGAAGGAACGAGTAAAGAAATCTGAAGTCAGCTTAGACCGACTTCGAAATACCCTTTACCTTTCCTTGTGCGTGGAAGTTCAACAATGGGGATATTTTCTTCATTTTCGGTAGGGTACCTTGAGTGGACTATAATGGAGGACCCGTGGCCTCTATTGATAGACCCCACTTTTTGTGTATGGCTTTGTGGCAATATACATACATATTAATATAAAATTTCTCTCAAAAATATTGTAGAGGTTGTAAGTTACAAAAATATGTCAATAGTGGACGTGGCTGTGAAAACAACCCGCCCATTTTTTGCTTGGTGTTTAACGTCAGTACCTTTAAGCTTCCTGTGAAATTTCGTTGATGAATATTCAATAGAAACCTAGTAATCATTTTTGATTAATTGTGGCCGTGGCAGTAGTAATAGTCTGCCTATTTTTGGCATGCATGCTAGTGCGGACCTAATAAATACTGCTATCAATTTGTATTCATATATCATCATTAGAAACATAGATAGGGAGAATTTTTTTGGGGTCCCCAAAGTTCATTATATGGGAGGGAGGCGTATTCTTTATTTGATCGACAAATTTTCTTGAGTGTAGCTTTCTAGAGTCAATATACGTACTAATGTAAAATTTCTCCCAAAAATATTGTATGCATTGTAACCTGAAAAAATGTTACAATAGTTTGAATCCGCCTTTTTTTGTGGGGTGTTTATTGTTAATACCATTACACTTCCTGTAAAATTTTGTTTTTAAATCTTCGATGGGTATCTAGTAATGATTTTTGATTAATTGCGGATGTGACAGTAGTAGTATAATCCCCACATTTTGCACACGCGCTGTTATGGACCTCATGTCATTACTGCCAATATTTATTCCAATATGGCATCAATACGAGCATAGGAAGGGTAATTTAAATTTTGGCTGTTAGGTTTTTAACGTCCACATGTTACTTCTCATAAAACTTCGTGCATAAATCTCTAATAATCTTCAGTAATGAATATTTGTTAATAGTGGGCGTGGAAGGTAATATATAGCTCCCACTTTTTGAATAGTATTTAATAGTATCCACATCTACATAACTACCAAATTGTGTCACTGTTCCATCTATTGGACCGAAGTTATAGTCATTTTAAAGAAGGTGAAAAAAGTTCCTTATATGGGAAGAAGGTGTAGTTTTTGTCCAAATCAGCTCATATAGCAATCTGGTTCTGTATTTTCGTTGAGACTATATTTTTCATAAAAATAGCTCTAACGGAGTAAAAAATGTGGCAACAGACAGACAGGTGAACAGGCGAACAGTGGCACAAATTGTTCAGAAAGTGATTCTGATCATATCTGTATATACTCGTATATGTCTGTGCCCACTATATCTTCTTCTTCTAGTTGAAAACCCTTTCAGCCGCACAAGCTTAGTTTACTCTTTTCACCTTTTTTAAAGGTAAAAGGTATTAAAAAGTGCAATATTACCTAAATTTGAAAAAAATCGTTAAAACGACTGGTGGCAAGAATTCACAAATACAATCAATTCTTTATCCTCTATTTCTAAACTATGGACAAATATCTAATCTATCGTCTAATTTCAGGAGAATACACTTCACACAAACAAAATATAATCAAATTCGATAGCACAGAAGCCACAGACCCTGCTCAAGTACCGCAATCCTTCTCAGAATACTTTCACATGACTGCTTTTTAAAAAGTTTCCGAACTGCCAAATCATAATTCAATAATATTCGTCACAGGCTTATCGCTTCTAAAAAAGCTCTGCCGCTTGATGATGACTTCTCTCTTGCTTAATTCTCTTCTCTCTTAAATCCAATGAAAAACAGCCAGGTAATGATAACATTACATATCCATTGCTACCAAATACGCCAAAAATCGTTTAAAGAAGAATTATCTACAGAAAAGATATCATACCACTAAGCTTTAAAAATGCAGTCATCGTACCAGTACAGAAACCGAACAACCCTATAGAGCAAATTGATTCTTTCATTGCTCCCATGCTTGAGCAAAATATTAGAAAAAATTATATCCAAGCGTGTAATGTTGTTTTCTAGGAAACACAAACAATAAATCAAGTACGTTTTCAGAAAGGTCGCAATATTATTTTCCGATCATATTATTTGCAAAAGTCTATTTTCAAAAAGCCATTTCACAATTCTTTCTTTAGACTTTATCCAAGCATTCGAAAAAATTGGCATTCCATCAGGTTCTTAATTAGCTTAAAACTGGTCAATTGGCGCCAAAATGTTTCATTTCATCAAATCGTTCCTTAGAATTAGAAAATTCTGCCCCGGAGTTAATAGTGTCACATCTTTAATTCATCCCCAATATACTGGTATACCACAACGATCACTTTTGACGGTTGCCTTATTCATAATGGCATTTGTTGATTTAAGCCGTTTTATTTGAAATAACAACAAACTCGATTATTGTACGCAACGATCTATACATAATAGTTTAAAAGTACGACAACGACGAGGTAAGCAGGAACTTCCAAAGCGTTCTTCACGAAATCGACATGTGGCCAGACACTTCTGGACCAGTCTTATAATTGGAAAAATGGAAGCATCTACATATTTTTAATAAGAGAAGCTACTCCATAATAATATCCCTTTAGAAAACGGCAAGAATTGAAAAATTTTGGGCATATACTTTGACTGTAAATATAACTTCAATCATCGTTGTAAGTAACTAAAGCAAAACTTAGCTGACAGATCGAATATAATAAACGTTTTTTTTAATCAAAGCGAAAGCGTAATAAGCCTGTTTTGCGAGGCGCTAACACTTGTAACGACTCAAATTTCCGCCGGGGTAAGCTCGCCGGATAACCAGGTATCGTATAAAGAAATATACCCAGAAGCCTCAAGGATCCTTGAAGTTCTTCGTGGGTCCTTGAATGTCCTTAGTTACAACAAGTCCTTGAATTATCCTTGGATATTATTTATTTCTTCGACTTGATAATTTCTTTGCGTTATCTCTGATTTTATTTCCTGTGTAACGAACTTTACTATGTTCTGCAAAGCACTTTTCAGAGCTGAGGTAAAAACTCAGCGGCTTTCAGGGGTCGTATACATAAATTATTAATAAAAAATCCTGCGAGTTAAATTTGCTCGGTGTATTTATTTAGAATACCGATTGTGGAGTGTTTTCTATATTTCAGCTCTCTATTCTTGCAATGACCCCCCTCGCTACTGCGCGTTTTTTTCGACTTTATAGTTTTTTGTCGCCTTCTTTCTTTTTCAAATTTGGAGCAAGTAAAAGGTTTGTGTGAGTGAAATTTGTCAGTGGACAAATTTCATCATCACAAACTATGTCTTCAAATGTAGTTGCATCAGCTGCTAAGTTTGGGCCTTCTCTTAAATATTCTCTTACGCCCACTGTTTCCGATACGGTAACAAAGCCTGTTCAGGATTTGTCATCAGTTGGAAATCTGCCAGTTAATATAGACCCTTCTCCAAATTTGTCTAATTGGCTATTCCGGCTGATTGCAATCAATTAGTATTCAGTCCCTTGGTATTAAATTCTTCTAAGTCTGTTGTGAGCAAAACATATGTTAGCATTGCTTCATCCTCTTTTTCAACTGTAAGTGTAGGTTATTCGGTTAGTGGTATGTCTGAAAAGGATAAAAGGGTAGTTGGGACAAAATTAATTGTAGTAGCCCCGATCAAAGCTGTATTTGTTTCGAGATTCTTTGCCGATACAAAGGAGGACGTCATACGATTACGATTTCATATCGAATCTGGTCTTCCCCCATCTTCTAAAGTTAACTTGAAAATTTCTATGTTTAAGTTTAAATTTGTTAGGTATACCTCGCCTTTCAAATTATGGTACCTACAGACTTATTTGAAACTATTGTTGATCCAGTATTCTGGCCTCTAAATGCAATGGTGCGTGAACATGAGTTACCAAAATATATACGGGGTTCAAATACAAAGCTTACAAAAGTTTTGCTAGCCAGTTCTGCTTTCGTATATGATGTAATTGCATTTTCGGAAATATGACTTCGCCCATATACCCTTTCGTCAGAGATTTTTGTTCCTATTTTCATAGTATATAGGAAAGACAGGGCCTCTGATTTTTCAGTGTCTACTCTAGGAGGGGGGGTTCTAATTGCAGTAATCATGCCCCTGTGCTCGGAAGAATTAGTATTCTTGAAAGCTGTTAGTATTGAAATATGTTGCTTTCAATTCTGAGTAGCAACCGTGAATATTTATGTATCTTCTTCGTATATCCCACCGCAATCTTCTCCGGAAATATACGATTATAATCTTCACTTAGATGTTATC
Organism: Clusia tigrina; assembly: GCA_920105625.2. NCBI lineage: Eukaryota > Metazoa > Arthropoda > Insecta > Diptera > Clusiidae > Clusia > Clusia tigrina. The sequence goes on from OV050030.1 coordinate 76,671,725, forward strand.
TCCTTATTGGCTAAGAAACTAAAGCCAAATGATAAAATCCTAATTTTGCGTGAGTTTATTTTGCCAACTCTGTGTTGGGAACATTTAAGTGATGACCCCATTAGAATCTTCCCATTTTCAAATGATACTGAGTTTATAAACTCTATTTTCAGTTTAGACGTCTCGCAGATAAATTCAATCAATAATAAAATGGGTAGACTTCTTGATCTAGTCTTTGTGGAAGAAATGGAATTTATTTAAATTTCCTTTGTTGATCCTTTGGTGTTTCCTGAAGACCCTCACCATCCAAGTTTGGAAGTGCCTGCCAGATTGCCTTTATTAAAGTCAAGTTATGTAGATCATTTATCTGTCTAATCTTTGGATTATAAGCGGGCTGACTGGTCTGCTCTTTTGGAGATATCCTCTCCTCAGTCCCCATGCGAGATTAATAGTGCAGTGGTTTTGTTTAACCGGATCTTGTGAAATGCAATCGAGCAATATATTCGTAAACGTCTGGGTGGTGCTTCTTCCTCCCCAATTTGGTTTACTGATAGGCTCCGCAGGCCACGTAACTTACAAGTTAAATATTATTTTAGATACAAATTTTCAGCTAAGCCGATTTTAAGTCCTACATATCCATTAATAGCACCAAAACCTTTGAAAATCCGCTTGACTTGATACCTATTTGACTAAAGTTAAATTCAACTTAAAAGTTGACTATAAATCATTCTGGAGGTTTATAAATTCAAAACGTAAGACTAGTTCGCTGCCGTCTTCGATAAAGTATAATGACAAAGTCTCCAGTGGTGATTTGAGTATCTGTAATCTTTTCGCTGATTATTTTCAGTCCAACTACTCTACTGGATAATATAAAATGGCCGATTATCCCTTCTCTTATACAACCCGCCATAGTGAATCAACCTATTATTGATGAGGACATTGTGCTAAAGCATTTGTCTCAGCTGAAATCATCTGTTACTCCAGGTCCCGAATTAATCCCTTCATTTAATCTTAAGCAGTGTTGTCTTAAGCTTGTCTCCGATTACTTCGCTTTTTAGTGCTTCTCTTATATATGGTCATTTTTCCGATATGTGGAAAAAGTCATATATTTCACCGCTGCATAAATCGAGTGAATCTGCAATATCCAATTACCGTGGGATTGCGCAACTTAGTATTCTTTCTAAGTTACTGGAAGCAATCGGAACATCCGAAATTTCGTATTATGCTCATACGTTTATCAGTTCCCAAAAAAGCATTGTTTCCTGAATGGAAAGTCAACTAATCTGCTAGAATTTTCCTGCCACATGTTGGCTTTGCTAAGGGTATGAAAACAGATGTTATTTATACTGACTCTAGCAAGGCATTTGATGTAACAAACCATAGACTTCTCCTCCTTAAACTCTCCAGGTTTGGTTTCCCACAATTACTTTTAAAATGGGTAACATCATATTTGTCACAACGTACCCAACAGGTGTTATTTAAAGGTGAAATTATTTGATGAATTTCATTCGTCTTCTGGCGTGCCGCAAGGTAGCCACCTTGACCCTTTAGTATTTAAAATTTTTATAACCGAGTTTCCTTCACGTATATCCCATTGCAACATTCGTATGTTTGCTGATGAAGTAAACATTTTTCATTCATTTAATAACCGTAGTGAATCGCAGTTGCTTCAAGATGATTTAAATGTCCTTGGCGACTGGTCATATGTGTTTGTCGAGATCATCCCACTCTGGTCATCCTTACTTCATTGTCAATCAAACATTGATATACGTTGATCATATGTGCGACTTAGAAGTGACAAAGTCCAAATGACCAAAAACTTACTTTTGGTAATAATGTTAACAAAGCAACTATAGTTAACAAAGCTTCTCTGTCTCTAAGCTTCATAAAACGCTGGGCAAAGGAGTTTAAAGACCCCTTTATTACCAAACTTCTGTACACTTCCTTCCTCTTCCTCTCTTAAAACCATCTCTTAGAACTATGGTTAATGCATGTTTTGTGTTTAAACTCATGAGTGGTGAAATAAAAATTGTTTTTTTTTTGCTTGGCATACTCCACATTAATGCTCCTGCAAGCAGCACAAGGAATTTTACTCCCTTGTATCTCCATCCTTGTAATCGGAACTATTTAGTTTTTTTGCCGTTTCGTAGTGTGTGTTATGATTTCAATTTAGTTTCGGAGGTGATTTTTTTGAATGATTCCAAACATATGTGAAAGATCTGTTTGTATATCCTTGTACATATGCTTAATAATCTTCCTAAGTCGCTATCTGGCCTTTGAGGCTTAGCGTAAATGTTAGGTTAGGGAGGTGATTTTAGTGAGTAAAAATCTCACACTCTTGGGTGGTGCGTATCGTGTCTTTTTGAAGACACTCCCTAAGGAAAAAATACTACCACAAACAGCCTTTTAAATATATCCAATTCCCTACTTTTGTCTAAAATTGATTACTGTTTACTATCTAGTCCATTTGCAAAAAAACATATTTGCAAACCATACAAAGTATACAAAACACTGCAATAAGTCTAAGCCTGAACAACTCTAGTTAACAACATGGATATCGAAAGCGGAATCCATACGCCTCACATATAAAATACTTAGCCAAAATGGTACTATTCTATATAAGGCTGTCGGACAAAACATGAAGAGAAAACCAAAACTCTAAAAGGCCTAAGTGATCGCCAAAATAATTTCTATTTGCAAAAACTTTAAGTTGCGCAGTCAAAATCGCTTTAATGAGAAAAAAACGCCGTGAAAACTAAAGATCTGCACGAATGGTATTGACACGCGTTTCAACAAATTTCTCAACGTTCACTTACTTACTTCAGTGCACCCGCTTCTTCCAAAATGAATGAATGAGAATGGAGAGGTACTTGAAAAGAATGAACATAGAAACAAATGAGTATCGAAGCATACGAAAAAAAGTTCTTGTTAAAATGGGTAAAATATCGGGTGCAGCAAATTTGCGTACGTACTACGTAGTGACTATGCGAATTCTTACATTTGCATGGCATCTATGTGCATATCATCGGACAGTTGTCAAAAAGAGAAACTAATACACAATATTTGAACCAAAAATATATACATTTTGATATTTCATGTAAAAAGAAAATATGCATTTATACATACTCGTACATACATATATGTCAATATTATAGAATTCATAAGAAAAATTAAATAAAATAAATTTCTACCTTAATATCCGAATAAATAAAGTTTTAATTGTATTAATTTTTAGAAGGAACTACAGACTAAGAAGTTAAGAAATAAACTAATTGCAAATAAATCTTCACAAATCTTATTTTAGTCAATATTTGCATTTAAAAACACAATCTTATTAACTGAATTTGCACTAGAAGCAAAAAGAGATCGTTTATCAGATATTAAGTTTCGTGGTAAAGAAAAAAATGATCTCAGAAGCTACACTTCAGCGCTGCTCTCTTGCTGCTTAATAACTCTCTCCAGATACACACTATGAAACGCAGAGCGTATAGAATGATAATATAATTATTCTATACACTCTGTGAGTATATTCGTTGTTTATTGTGTGTATTTGGATCTCTTCTTGAATGCTAAAACTAAACAAATACAGCAGATACTTAATATAAAAATAGCGAAACAAAGAGAGTAAGTGCTTGATGGGTAGAACTGTTTCGAAAAGTGGGTGCACTGAAGTAGGTGCATTAGTAACCAAAACATGAGAAACCATTCGTGCAGACCTTTAGTGAAACTCGACCACAAGATTTTCATTAACGATTTGCTGCAGTTCAACAAGGAAGGTACGCCAGTTTCCATATTCAAACAAAACTTCCTCGAAATATGACAGATCGGTAAATGGACTTGTTGGAAATTAATATTCACTGATGGTTCCACGACGATCGAAACGGTAAGTTTTGCTGTAGTTGATGAAAAAGGAAGGATAATCTCCTACTGTCTATTACCATTGTGTGCATTAGTTTTTAGTGGCGAACCCGAAACCATCTTAGCTGCTCTAAAGATATATGAAATATCAAAATTGAAATATATTATAGCCACTGATAGTTCTTTGAATCAGCACAAAACATATTCAACAATGACGAATCCATCGATTCCATACTTGTCACATTAAACGGAATAGTGAAACTTATCTGGATACCTGGGCATACAGGAATCGCAGGAAACCAAGATGCAGATCTACAAGCAAAACGCATCGGTATCACTGCACCTCTAACTTTTATATCACTCTCCAAAAAAATCTATATAAGGAATATACTCGCGTCCTGGCAACAAAATAAATTAACCAGTTGGATCACTTAAAACTACGCCTACAAAGACATTAATAGTCATTTAGGTAGGTAGGTTGGTTGGGCAGCCGCATCACCAATAAAACAGTGATGCCACTTAGACCACTTAGTTGGGTTCGTTGTTAGCCGCGGATACGAGGCAAGGCTACACTTCCCCTTCCAGATTGAACCAACCTGAGCCTTTTATAAAGCAAAGAAGGTTGTGAGCACCTGACTAAATTATCTATAATTGTTAAGAATTGAAATCCTAGAAAACGTTCCCTATTTCCAGCAAAAGCTGAACATGTACAGAAGAGGTGCTGGACCGTTTCCAGTTGCTCTTCTTTCCTGCAGCTGCGACAGAAATCATGTTTATACTCCCATTCTTCTTGCATGATTTCCTATTAGACAGTTTCCCGTGTGGGTTCCTATTATAGTCCTAATTTGTTGTATATTGAGTCCAATGATATTATTATATAGACGCAGATTTAGCCTCGGCCATGTTTGCCTGGTGATTTCACAGTTAGTGGCACAGATCCACCTTAGATAGATAGAGTTAATTAGTGTCTCCCTTATTTGAAGCTTACAAGTTGGGAAAGGTATACCCATATGCTACTAATATTTGGCATACAAGTGCCGTCTCTCGCAGTTAATTAGCCTTGCAGTTCCCTGAAATATCCCTATGAGCTGGTACCCAGCATAAATGGATATGGAGTTGTTTAGCCACCTTATTAAAAGATCGGTGACAGTCTAAGACACTCCTTGATGTTATTTGGAATGCATCCGAAGCTCTTAGTAGAGCTTGGCTGGCTGTCTGATAAAATGCAGATATCCTTTCCAGTTACCTCGTTTATCTTCAACCAATTCAAGGCCTCGTAAATTGCCGTTATTTTCGCTTGAAAAACACCGTAGTGATTCATTAGTTTGATTGATTCACTGATAGAGGGCTTTTCGCAATAAATATCTTATCCTACACCGGTATTCACTTTTGATCCGTCTGTGTATATCTTGGTGGGAGTATCTGGTGATGGATCCCCCCGAGACATTCCTGTCTGGAAGGAATACTTGCCCAAGAATCTCTATCGAAATAAAGAGAAGAAGGAAGGTAATCAATATCACTGGGTATGTCCGTATAGGATTCTAATATGGTCGCATGTCCACACGGGACAGCTTTCCATTGTGAGCTCGTCTTGAGCAGAATGGCGGAATATGCCATCATAAATATTTGCAGAAGAGATCTAAGGGTGAAGGATGTAGTATGGTAAGCAATGGGAAAGTTGGCGTGGTTTTCATTTTGCCGCTTATTGCCAATTCTGCTGATCTCTTTGCCTTATTATGCACTTCGCAGGAAGCCATTTTCTTCATAGCAGTCCACGAGACAACATTTCCATTTAGGAGAATGGGTCTGTCAACTATAGTATAAAGTCAGTGGGTTACGCTAGGCATAATTCCCCAGGATTTACCTATAGGTCTTTTGCAGACATAAAAACCCACCCCAGCTTTCCTAGCTCTTTTTAGTGTGTTTGACTTCCAAGTAAGTTTCCTATCAATTATAAAACCCAAATGTTTCGTTTATTCTGAAATCCCTAGAGCTTTTCCCTTAAGCATAATCTAAATGAGGGATTTTATGTTTCCAAGTAAACAGAATGACTTGAATTTTATCCGGATTTGCTCCAAGACCGCAGTCCTCCGCATACTTTGCAAAATATCTAGAGTATTTTGCAACAATTCTCTCAGAGTAGATATGAATTTCTCAGAGACAACAAAAAAAACATCATCAGTATAAGCTATCTTCTTAGATCCCACCATCTCTAATCTTAACAGGAGTTTGTTAACAACTGTGTTCCATAGAAACGGTGAGAGGACACCTTGCGGTGTGCCCCTGCTCACCAACTTACGTAGGACCGATTCACCATGATTCGCCTTAATGATTCTGCTATTTAGCATTTTACCAATGAGGCCTACCAGTCCCGTTTCCACCCCAGGTACGTGACCCAAACTTAAAGCATCCTTCAAAGATTGCTAACAACTGTAGTTCAACTTGCTAAATACCATCAACCTTGAAACTTTAAGTGGCCCATAAGAGTCGATCTTCCGATAGTGAGTCTATCCTAACCTCCCGACTATTCGATGGATCTTCCCTCTCGTGCCCAGAGATATCTGTTCATTCTGGGAAATGCGTTGTGAGTATCCCTAGAGACTCCTTACTAATTGTAGTGAATGTGCCCTCCAGCAGCTCTTCTGTAGCAGCTCCTAGTTCAAAGAACTTTGTTCCAATATCTTACGAAGTCTGGAAGCCTCAGTCGCTCCCTCTAATTCTTCACAAAGGATTTCCAGGATTACCTTTGAGCAATTCTAACCTCCTTCTTATAGACTTTCAGAGCATCTCTATACACTTTCCAATCATTTTCAAGACGTGTATACTTCGCCTCGTTAAAAGCTTTCCTACTGTTTACCCGAAACTTGCTTAGCTGTTCAGTCCACCACCGAGCTTTCGGCTTGTCCCTCAGCTGCCTTATCGGCTTGTCCCTCAGCTGCCTTATCGACCAGCCTTCGGCCAAGTCCGCGTTCAGGCTGTCAGTAACAGGGACAACCATTTTTCCAGCCTTTCCATGTTTCCTGGTATACTAGATGGACTCACATTTAAGGTATTCCCAACTAAATCTACATATTTCTCCCAAAGCTAAGCCTGATATTTCTATCAGGCTTAGCTTTCTGTAGAATTTTCTTAATCTCAAATGAAATATATCTTTGATCAGAGAATGAGTATTCATCTAACACTACCCACTCCTTATTCTTCCCATAAGAGAGTCAGGGGCAAAGGTGGCGTATATTACTTCCTGCCGGTTGCTTATGACAAATGTAGGTTTAACACCCCTATTACAGATTTGGAGGTTAGTTCCTAAGCAAATAATAGACAAGGCACTCACCCCTCACATTAGTGTCCGCAGCAGTGATCAATTTAATCCTAGCCTTTGCGAATGCGTCACCAGATCCATTAAACTTGATCTTGGTAGCTCTTCATGATCGTGGGACAGGTAGCATGACGATAGCCGTATCAGCTCATCTCATGACTCCAGATTAACTGTCGTTTGTTCGGCATCGCAAAAGCATTTATAATAAATTAGCACACACGCACTAAATTTACCGTTGTTTCGTGTATAAATCAATTTGTATCTTTGAGCCCCTAGCCGGCTAACAAGACGATGTACAACCCATGGTTCTTGAATCGGGACAATATGGTATCTGTTCATTGACAGATGGGGTATAAGATTGGCGGAGGCAACCATGGAATGGTGAAGATTATTTTGGAGTACCCGAACATCAGGGTTACTGGACTCCACCTCCACCACCGTCTTATCAGCATCCTCTTCGTCCAATGCCAGTAGCTCTTCCTCACCAGTCAGAGTGGCTTGCGCTACCCTATCCGATAAGGAACAGATACTGGAATCGGCTGCTGCCCTGGGTTGCGCAACCACCTTCTCAGAACCAGAGCCAGGTTCCACCTTGCACGCTCCATCTCAGCCAGCAGAAGTGGTGTGAGCCTTCAGCAAGCTGAGAAGCGTCAGGGTGTACCTCAACTCCTACAGGGTCCATTGTGTTGGAGATATTCGCTCCTTTTTGTATATCTCAATGTTAAATACGAGCATCCATTAGCTCACGACACCTTCGGAACGCGACAGAGATCCAACGAGTCCGTGCTCACCACAAAAGTAGCATTTCCGTGACTTTCAATGATGAAGTCGGAAGTTCAAGATTACATACCCGTAACATCTCCAAAACCAGTCAGGTGGTTCAGCTGCTATCGCGACCCTCGCTCTTGGCAGGTTAGGGATATCCTCCCTCGAGATAACCTCTAGCTTAGATCCAGGCCAAACTTCCCCGATTCTGGAGATTGCTATTCGATATAAATCAGCTCGCTGCATGTCTTTGGTACGGGTGAAGTCTCATGACGTCGGGGGCTCTCAATAATGTTGGGGTTTCTGGGCGGGTCGTCCGACAGCTGACGTTTTGGCCGCAGGTTCGGTTTCGGAACCTGTGATAGTTCCTCCGTAAACCTCGTTGCCCAGCTAATAGAGGACTTTTGTTTTTCAGACATCTCTCCCTCCGGGACGCTTCTGAAACTTTCCATCAACTTCAAAGCAGCGCGTCTCTCCTTGTTGTTGTGCCATGCTCTACAAACGAAGAGGCATTAGTCGTTTTAGACCTCATTGGACTGTCACGTCTACCAGGGTCAATCCAAGTACCCGCCGTATAAACCTTAGACTTTGTCGTCAGAATTATTTTAGCACTGCTCTTTCCACTGGAACCAGGTTTGTCCCCGGTGCCAGCTTCTGCCGTACGAGATGTGCTAGCCGTGCTTGGCTTATTTGTATCGCCACTTCTACTAGGCTGTGTAGCCCCAGCTTCCACCGAATGAATTTGTGACTGGCTTGAGTCAGATTCAGAATTGGAGGCAATAGCCTCCGTTGCATTTAGTGACTGCTTGTCCAAAGAAATGTTCAAATTTTTGTTGTGGTCCCTCTTTTTCTTACGATCCACCGTCCACCGACACATGACATGGTGATCTACAATTTATAGGGGAAACATTATGGTCGACTGTAGGAGCGTCATGAATATACCTCGAGGTGACCCGGTATCGAGGTAGCTCCGTAAATATACAGCCGGTATTGCCCCCTGGCTGCAAACCAACTAATAGGCATAACATCTTGGAAAGGGGGTATTTTTACGAGAGTTTACTCCCTCCACCCAAACTATCTAAGCCAACCGTACATTAGATGGGCTGCGGGATCCATTGTCAGGAACGGATCGCTACTCACACCCAGTGCACAATTGTTACAAGCCGCTACCATGTGGAGGTGATAGACCCAACTTCCGCCGGAACTCAATTACTGCATATACTCATATACATGTTAGCCCTCTTGAGTAACTGACGGCACAACGACCAATAATAGTCACTTAAATTAAAATTGCTTGCTGTTGAACCGCTTAAAAACAAGATTTTTATCAGAATGCGGGTTATACACTTTAAGTTAAAGCATCATATTCTACTGAACACAGAATCTTTATTTTTTGCATTAATTTTCCCTTTACAGTAATACTTTCCTTAACAATTGTCCAAAACTATCATATACGTAATTCTATATTTTATTAAAAAAACTCTCAGAGCTTCTTAATCCCATCAACCAAAAATATCAATACAATCAATAACTATAGATTGTATTGATTGACCGGAGCCAATTCCTGCAAAGACGAAAACGGGAATTTAGTGACGGATGTCCAGAGCATACTCACGTTATGGAGGGAACACTTCTCGAAGCTGCTGAATGGTGACAGCGCTAATGATAACAATGAAGATGAACCCGACCCCACAGTTGCTGAGGACAAACATGAAGTAGCGCCCCCCGACTATGACGAGGTCTTGTTAGCTATTAGGCGGCTCAAAAACAACAAAGCCGCCGGAGCTGATGGTATACCAGCGGAGCTTTTCAAGGCTGGCGGCGATGAGCTCACGAAACGCATGCACCAGCTCATTTGCAAAATATGGTCGGAGGAATGCATGCCCAGCAACTGGAACTTAAGTGTGCTCTGCCCAATCCACAAGAAGGGTGATCCGGCAATCTGTGCCAACTACCGCGGTATCAGCCTTCTGAACATCGCATATAAGGTCCTGTCGAGCGTACTCTGTGAAAGGCTGAAGCCCATCGCCAATGAACTGATTGGGCCTTATCAGTGTGGCTTCAGACCTGGTAAAGGCAATGTTCACACTACGCCAAATCCTGGAGAAAACCCTAGAGAAGCAGATCGACATAGACCACCTTTTCATTGATTTCAAAACCGCATTCGACAGCACCGTAAGGAGTCAGCTGTACGCCGCTATGTCTGAATTTGGCGTCCCTGTTAAGCTAATTTGGCTGCGCAAAATGACGCTAAGCACCACCACTGGCTCAGTTAAAATCAGTAATGACTTGTCCGAGCCGTTTGTTACTGAGCGAGGATTCAGACAAAGTGACTCCTTATCGAGTGTTTTCTTCAATCTAATGTTGCAAAAAATCGTACGCGCAGCAGATCTAAATCGCACAGGCACTATTTTCTACAAGAGTGTCATGTTATATAGACATCATTGGCCATAACAGCCGCTCCGTGAGTGCTGCATTTTCCGGCTTGGAGAGAGAAGCGAGGCGAGTGGGTTTAGCGGTAAACGAGGGCAAAACGAAGTACTTGGTGTCAACACACAAAGAGTTGCAGCATCTTGGACAACACGTCACTGTTGGCGACAACAACTTTGAAGTTGGGAAGGAGAACGTTTATCTGGGAACCAGCATCAACACCACGAACGATGTCAGCAAGGAGATCAAGCGAAGAATCACTCTTGCCGACAGGTGTTACTTTGGGCTCAGTAGGCAATTGAGAGATCAGAGCCGTCTCTCGACGAACAAAAATTACGCTGTACAAGACCCTCATCCTTCCCGCCCTGCTGTATGGTGCCGAAACCTGGACGATGACAAACAACGATGAGCGAGCTTTGGGGGCGTTCGAGAGAAAAATTCTTCGAAGGATCTATGGTCCTATATGCGTCAACGGAGAGTATGGAATCAGATGGAACAACGAGCTGTATAAGCTGTACGCCGACATTGATATAGTTCAGCGCATTAAAACACAGCGGCTGCGCTGGCTGGGACATGTTGTGCGAATGGATGAAAGTGCTCCGGCGAAAAAAGTGTTTGAATCGATGCCGCCGGGTAGCGGACACAGGAGGGGGAGACCACCACTACGTTGGAAGGACCAGGTTCAAGAGGATCGGCTGCACTTGGTGTTTCCAATTGGCGCCAGCGTGCGCGAAGAAGGGACGACTGGCGAAGGCTAATAACTCGGCAATGATCAGAAATGGTTGTACGCCAATTATGATGATGATGAATCTATAACTATATAGGTTAGGTTAGGTTGGGAAGGCGTGTGCGGATACGCAGTACTCGGAGACATATATGTCCATTGTGACTGCCTTAAAAAAAATGCCAGGAGGAAGCATACTCGTCCTTACACTCGATCTCCATAAACATTGGAAGTTCCATCCCTATCAAACCATTTGGTTTTCCAGATGAAAGTGAGAAGATCCGATAAATCTACCTTCGTTATCTTGTCAAACTTGTGAAGAAGCGCGACCCCAAACATTGAAGTTGTTTCAACTGTAGTCTCGGACATTGACATAAAAAGTGATGAATCGACTCTGTCTCTTCTTCATCATGGCAACTCCTACATAGCCCGCTCGACGGCATACGAAAATGTTGAAGCATTGGTGCGATAGCACAATGCCCCGTAATGACCCACGTAAGCACTCTTACTGCAGGTTTGTTAAGCCCTAAGAGAACTTTCGTTCTCTTCATGTCTAACCTAGGCCATAAGGCCCTTGAAACTATATATGATAACTATATAAGTAAATTAAAAATGGTAAAAGAAATTTAACCGTTATAAAACAAAATTGGAAAAGTAAAAAATTCGCTATGAATATATGTAAATATTAATAGTATATATCTATATTTATTTATTTCATAAAGTTGATAGCCCTGGCTGCTAGAACTCTCGAGTTAAGTTTAACATAATATAAATTTTGTTACAATTAAATAAAAATTTTAATCTAATATATATAATTCTCGTGTCACGGTGTCGAACTCCACCGAAATGGCTCTACCGATTTTTATGAAATTTTTTGTGTATATTTCGTAGGGACGAGAAAATGATGTAAAGTATTTTTCACTCTCCTACCTGACAGGGTTTAAAGCGTGTTTTGTTTCCAAAAAATATTGTATGTACTCGTAAATAGTTCGGTATTTATTTAAATTACCATTGCGACAATGAAAAATAAACAGTGTTTTGCTAAAGTAGTCTTCTATTCTAATGAATTAATATGTCCAAATATTATATACGAATATTATGTTGAGCAAAAGTAATATATATACATATATATATATATATATATATATATATATATATATATATATATATATATATATATATATATATATATATATTAATATATATAGATATATATATATATATATATATATATATATATATATAGATATATATATATATATATATATATATATATAAATTTATTTGTTTATTTATTATTTTTTTTATTTCACTTTTTTTATATTTAGGAACAAAGGAGTGGAATTTGATTATTTTCTATGATTAGGCAACATTTCGAGCCGAATTAGAAAGCCTGCCAACCGGAACAAGTTTTCTTAGTCAATTATGCGATCAAGTTCATCAAAGGTCTACCTTGACGATCCTGGTCGACCATTTCGTGCAAACATAAGAAGAAACTCAAGCCAGACAATCTCTTCTCCTTCACCTCTTCTATATAAAGAAAGTGCACACGAGAGGGGCGCTAGAACTTATCGCCAATATTCGTCATTCGTTGTTTGCAATTCTGTACTCTGAGTACGCTACAAAGATTTGTCAGACCATCGACAAAGTGCATTCCAATGAGGAACATGTCCGGAATTTGCTGAAGGCACACATATCGATAATGAATTCAACGATCAACACAATGAAGCAGCATAAAAACGGGCAAAGATCAAATTAGGAATGATCGAGCATCAAATTGAAGAAGTCGCTATATGAATCATAATCAGCCCACAACAATGGCGACAGGAAATAATGAGCATCAAGAATCACCTTCCATCCCAACTTCAGTTACCTGTGGAGTATAACGAGTTATTGTCCTTCTACAAACTAATGAGGGTGAAAGGAGGCATCTCGGCCGATTATGTGATATTTGACATAAAAATAAAACTGGTCAGTCATAAATCATTCGAAGTCTTTAAGGTGATACCCATCCCTGTCTTGATCAACAATGCAATGATAACCCTAAAACCAACAACTACGCTCATGGCAGTCAACTTACATCGTAACCGATATTTTCCTACATCACCCACGGCACTCAAACAATGTAGCGAAGCCAAAGAGGACACATTTTTCTGTGTCAATATTCATTCAATCCATAACAAAGGTGTTGGTGAGCAGTCATGTGAAATCAACTTACTGCACAACGGAGACCATTACCAACTGCGAATTCACAAGAACGAACTCAAAGGAAGTCTAGATTTCAATGAAACATGCAAATCAATGGATCCTTCCCGTATCATCAACACGAATGTCAGCGGTAAGCAGCAACGATGTATTTCAAGTAGCCCTAAAAGAATTTGGTCGGCTCAGTCTGCAACCAGACTGTACATTGAAAAATGACTTTATAACCATACAAGGACACTTCATCGCCACTAGTTCCACGCATTCGTCATATACAAATGACGAATTATGACAGAGCTGTACAGACCTTACAACATGGGACTGTTTCTCCTGAATACCAAAGAAACAACAGCGGAAGATCAGATTAGTCAATTGACAGCACTCCAGCATGAAAAAGCAAATCTAAGCATCGCCCACATGATATTCATCAGTACATCATAACCAATCTTCATCATCATTTGCATCGTGCCGTGGTCTTTGTAAAGGGTGTCCCAACAAGAACGCAATTTTTAAATCTGGCAACATTCGAAGTGTCATTGTTTGACATTTGAACAATTGTTATTGTGTGCTAGTAGAAGGTACGAGGTTAGTAAAAATGGAGCACTACAAGAATGAACAACGCATTCTCATTGTGAAATTGTTTTACCAAAATGGTGAAAGTTTTGCGGTCAATTTGGGGTCAGAATAATGCTCCAAAAGAGTCAACTGTAAAGAGATTAATGGATAAATTTGCCGAAACTGGGTCTGTTAGTGATGTAAAGACAACAACGCGCCATCGACCAGGTCGATCGACCGAAAATGTCGCAGCTGTACGTGATGATCTCGCTCAAACTCCATCCACCTCAATTCGACACCGAGCTCAGCAAATTGGTGTCTCCAAATCCACTATGCAGCGAATTTTGACGAAAGATTTGCATCTTTATGCATACAAAGTTCAATTGACTCAGGAACTGAAGCCAGCTGACCATGGACAGCGAAGGGAGTTCGTTAATTGGGTATTGGAGAGACAACATGAAAATGCTGATTTTGCCGCTAAAATCATCTTCAGTGACGAGGCCCATTTCCATCTTGATGGCTTCGTCAATAGGCAGAATTGTCGCATTTGGGGTGAGGAAAATCCTCGAGTGATTCACGAGAAGCAAATGCATCCTCAACGTGTCACTGTGTGGTGTGGTTTTTGGGCTGGAGGAATCATTGGACCTTTTTTTATGAAAATAAGGCAGGTCAAGCGCAAACAATCAATGGTGTTCGGTATCGTGAAATGATAACCAGTTTTTTCTTGCCTCGAATTGAAGAAATGAATGTGGAGGGCATGTGGTTCCAACAAGACGGCGCCACATGTCATACAGCCAGAGAAACAATTCAATTGCTGCATCAGTCATTTCCCGGTCGTGTTATTTCGCGTTTTGGAGATCAGAATTGGCCGCCTAGATCGTGCGATTTAACACCATTAGATTTTTTTCTTTGGGGTTTTTTGAAGTCGATGGTTTACGCGAATAAGCCGACGACGACTCAAGCCTTAAAAGAGGAAATTGGACGCTGCATTAATGAAATACCGCAGCATTTATGCAAAACGGTCATTGAAAATTTCATTAAAAGATCGAGTGCATGCCAGCAAAGCTGCGGCGGCCATCTGCACGATATATTGTTCCATACATAACCTCATTCTGTCTACTTTACGATATAATAAAGTTTCACGATTTTTTTTTAAATATCTGTGTTTTATTTAAAATTTAAAAATTGCGCTCTTGTTGGGACACCCTTTAGAAACAATCAGAAAACTCTGCAACATCGATAGGTCATCTCCTCAGCAAGCTCCAAGAAATCACGTAAAGGCGCCTGGTGCCGTCTAAGAACAAAAACTTGAAGTTATCACAACACATGAAGGATAGGGTTGATCGACATATACTCAACGGCGGTGAACATGTTTAGAAACACATATATATAAATACTTTTATATTAATATATAATTTCATACTTATAATAATACAATAATAAGTCATACATAGAATAACTCATGATAAAGGGAAATACAAAAACAAGAAGAAAGAATTAGTAGCAAAGCCCCCAAATCTGCATGTTCGGCAGAACAGACTTTACGCTACCAGTGCAATGTGGCTAAAAATGCCTACATTGCATAATGTTGCGACTATGAACTTGCATCCAAGGCTAAGTAGGAATTCATTGCACTTTTGTGGTCAGCATTTTGCTAAAAGTATGCATGCGATACTTAATATTAAACATAGATTCTTGCATACTATCAACGTTAGTTGGGGTAGGTCACGTCGTGAGTTAGCGAAGCTTCACTCACAACACACTGCAAAACAAATTATTATTAATAATTTAGATGTAAATATAAACTTTTCCATCTGTAACTATCCCTGAGCTATCAGGAGCTACATAGCTGCTTCGCCAACTTCCAAAGACCTCCGACATTGCCTCAACATATTTTCACCAGTCAACAGAACTACTTCAAAACAATAATTCTATCCTTAATTACCACATCTAGGTATCTGAAACTAATAGCAGGAAATTATTTATACAATAAACGATTTTATATTTAAATAATAAAAAATTTTAATTAAATAAAATAACAATTTATATTCTCCCAGCTGTTATTTTTTCGGAAGGTGAATTTGTATTTGTGATTGCCCATTGATATTTTTCACACGAAATTTGTGTACTCTTATTACAGTTTTATAAAATATTTAATTAGCACGATACTGCTATAAGTGCATTAAATTTGACAAGAAATCTTATAATTTAAAGCATTGTATTTACTAAAATTAATGGATTTATTTTTAGATATGTAACATATAAAAGAAACTAACTTTGCATTAATATATATATATATATATATATATATATATATATATATATATATATATATATATATATATATATATATATATATATATATATATATATATATATATATATATATATATATATATATATATATATATATATATCTATATATCTATATATATATATATATATATATATATATATATATATATATCTATATATATATATATATATATATATATATATATATATATATATATATATATATATATATATATATATATATATATATATATATATATATATATATATATATATATATATATATATATATATATATATATATATATATATATATATATATATATATATATATATATATATATATATATATATATATATATATATATATATATATATATATATATATATATATATATATATATATATATATATATATATATATATATATATATATATATATATATATATATATATATATATATATATATATATATATATATATATATATATATATATATATATATATATATATATATATATATGTATAACGAATTGGACGAAAGAAAATAATATAAATATTGTCGCATACAAATTTTCCGATTTATTATTATTCTATTGTATTATTACTCCCTTTTCAAGGCTGGTATGCGCCTCTCAAGAAAACGCTCAGGAAAAAAGAGCATATATTTCTTGTGCGTGAAACATTCAAGAAAATTTGATATTTGAAAGCCCATGGCGGCTTTGACATGTGATTTTTTTATTCGCCTTAAGCGGCCTATAGACGATACGTCATCATCTGTATTTGTTGTGTAAAGCGGAGTACAGCATTATCAAGTTGCTCACTGGTAACAATAGAATCAAACTTGGCTAATTATTCTAGCTGCACTTGAAAGCAATTCCAGTCAGTACAAGCATTTACTAACGTTGATGTGCTTTAATTTAGTGCTGGGGTTTGGGAAATTACCAATTGCACCGGCGAATGGTCAGAACTCAGATCAAATCCTTCAGTGATAGTTAAATGCGCTGTAGGAATGTTTTTGTAGACAAAGAAGTCAATTAAGTCTGGTACTTTGCTAGTATCCGATGGCCAATATGTTGCTTTACCAGTTGAAACTGAATTACAACATGTACGCTGCATAGCTTTGAATAATTCTCTTCCTTTTGTCGTGGTGAGCCTTGAGCCCCAAAACGTATGTTTTGCGTTGAAGTCGCCTCCAATTATAAAACGACCATGAAACTATTAAAAAGAGACAAATAGTCTTCATATTTCAACTGGTGCCTAGGTGGACTATATAGAGCAGTTAGAACCAGTGGTTGCTTGGAAGTTTCAACGGAAACGGATGTGGTTTGAAACTCATTTGTGCTGATTTGGTCCTCCAAGTGATGTTTAATGGAACTTTTAATTATGACTGCGCTACCACCCCTTGCACAATTGTCAGGATGTATTGTATGGTAAAGCGCATATTTTTTAAAGGATACGTGCGATTGCTTAGTAATATGAGTTTCAGCAATTAAGCATATATCAATATCTTCATTGTTAAGCACGACTTCCAACTCATTTTTGTGTTTGGCTAAACCATTTGCGTTCCATAAAATCAGTCTTAGACAATAAGTCATAATTTAAAAATTGCATGTTGTGCTCCAGGGCTCCCAAGCGCAATTCCAATGCTTTGAACATTTTTTCCTGGCGGTCTAGCTTTTGCCAAGATTATTGACAGCGCATCGGTGCTTTGTGGGGCAAAATTGGGAGCAGAGCCTTTCGTTATTTGAGCATAGCCTGCTGCTTTAGTACTCGTAGATGGTCCAATTTTGATGGAGACATTTTTTGACGCGCATATTGATTATTATCACGCTCCTTCGTTTTAACAAAAGTTGTCTTCTTCGATCTGATTTTTTTTAATTCTTTCGCAATTGCACAGCCACAATAATTTGCTGGGTGCGACTCACCACAATTGAAGCATTTGAGTTTATCAGCTATTGGCTTTTGGCACTCTGAAGATATATGTTTACCGGCACATTTGACGCATCGTGGAGATTTCCCACAGGCATTTTTTGTGTGGCCGAATGATTGACAACTTTTGCACTGGGGAATTAAGTTAGATGATTGTATTGGTTCAATCTTTACAATTGTATTTAAAATGTTTTTGATTTCGTGAATTTTCTTCACATCTTCAGAAGAGTCGAATGTCAGAACGAACATATCAAGCGGTTCCTTCGTCTTCCATTTAAGTTTGTAAATAGCACTAATTACTTTGAGGCCTTGATTATTCAAATCACTTATAATGGATTCCTCGTCACACGAATGGTGCAGATTTTTTACCATTTTTTTTATTGGCCAGGTTTGCTTGTCTTCATAGCTGAACCAAGGGATGCTTTCATTAGTTAACAACTTCGTAACAGCCCGATACTCAGAAGAGTCAAAAGTTATTACTCTGTATGCACCATTATTAATAAGTTTCACAAAGAACTTGTTTTTTATAGTTGCAATAAACTGGGTGTGTTATTTCTTAAAATCATTTGTACTGTTGACAACAATTGGAGGAGGTCGGGCTATTTTTAGTAACAGTCACTTTAGCACTTGAAACTGTAGGTCCACTTTATGTGATCACTTCCGGAGAGGTATCTGCCTTCCGTTTTTTGGTTGGTGTTTTCTTTTTGAGGATCCAGTCCGTCTCTCTGGCTAGTTCATCCTCATCAGTCTCCTACTTTTTTTCGTTATCAATATTTTTTGTGTTGGTATAATTTTCGGTTGATTTAAGTTTTGCATTCTCACTTTTGAGTACAGATAACTCGTATTTTAACAATGAGCATAATTTTTCGAAGTTTTGGATTTTTTAGAGCAATTTTGTGTTTTGCGATTCAAGATTTAGTATTTTTCTTGGGACCCCAGGTGGTGGTGTTTTTAAGTTACTCATTTTAGTTTAGAATTCTAGCAATGTGGCAGCACTGTTTAATATAGTGTCGATAATGCATTTCAGCATTGACAAATAGTTGTCATATGCTTATCGCGGTTTGTTTACACACGAGCTTTGCGAATTTCGGCACTTTTGTTTGTGTTATTATGGAATTGAGTTATTTTATTCGGTTTTAGAACTAGTTTGGCGCGCTTTTCCTTGCGAACTCAGCCAAAGGTTCAGAATTTTTTCGATGCAACACCACAAAAATTTCACACCGAACACCACGCAAATGACGAATCAGCGAGGGATGGCCCGAGGCAGAACCCCAGTGCCAAAAGTCGAAGCAAATTGCGGATAACACTTTGGTAAGAATAGAATTTCTAAGAGCTCAGGGCAAACACGTCCGTTTAGCTTAGAGTTTTTTATATTCTACTTACGTTCCTGACAACCCATTGACGCGTAGCTTTTAGCCTTATAGCTGAGTTTGCAGCCACTTTTTCACCAAAAAGCTTAACAGGCAGCAGATTGAGCACAACATCCAATGCTGCCGTTGGAGTTATTCTTGTGGCACTACTTATGAATAGCTCTGCCGTTCTTTGTACCTTTGTTACCAGCCTAATGTATGTGGACTTACTTAGGGCTGTCCACCAAGCACCCCATTAAAAAGGACTCATCGTACCACAACTGTGTATATCACAAAAGCATGTCTACCTTAGGCTGTAACCCCCATTTTTTACCAATAACTCTTTTGCAAGAGTACAGAGCTACCTGCAACTTCGTAATGCGTTCGCTTATATTAGCCTTCCAGTTCAGCTTCCTATCTAGGATCACGCCCAGATATTTAGCCTCCTATACCCATTAGTTTTGGAGCGATAAATTGAGGAATTTTATACTTCCTAGTGAATAGCGACACTGAGCAGCTCATTTACCGCAAGATTACAAAGTATGGATGAAAGAACTCCACCTTGATGTGTGCCTCTGTATACGGACTTTTTGACCGACGACGTCCCCAGCTGAGAATTGATTATCCTGCTAGAAGTCGTAGGTAGTCAGTTTCCAATTAAAGTAGACGGTATATTAGGGGATGACTTATTTACAAAACATCGAGGGAAGATAGGCTATGAAATAACGACGTCATTCCATTGCAACGATACATGGCACCAATTTGACACTACAAATAGAGTATATTGCGTCACTATACCTCCACGTTGCGAAATGATTCATCCCATTAGCACCGATATCAACGAGGACATGATAGTTTAGAGTGAAGAGCTACAAGAAGGAGTTTTCCTCGCCAACTCCTTGTTGCCTGAAAAGGGAATAAAACACGTCAGAATTCTAAATATGACGGAATATGGAGCAAGTTATAACATATGTTGAGTTTCGATCGCACAGGCACTGAGGCACGAAGCAGAATAGAGAGCATATGTAAGAAGTTTGAGGATGTATTTTATATGAAAGGTGACATTTTGTGCGTCAATAACTTATACAAACAGCATTTAGAAACCACTGATCACAAACCAATCTACATTAAAAACTATCGTCTGCCACATTCCCAGCTAAACACAATCAATAAGCAAATACAATACCTGTTAAACCAACAAAAATTATTGAGCCCTCTGTTAGTCCGTATAACTCACCACTGCTAGTCATCTCAAAATAGAGCTCCAATGATACTAAACAATGGAGACTCGTTGTTGACTTCCGCCAACTCAATAAAAAAATTCTCGCTGATAAATTCCCGATATCAAGATTAGATGATGTCCTTGGTAAGATAGGAAGATCCAAGTATTTTTCTACTTTGGATATGACCAGCTCTTTTCATCAAATACCTTTGTGAAGGGATTCAAAACAAACTCATTGCTTTCTCTACGAGCGACGGTCATTATCACTTTAAACAACTACCCTTCGGACTCAAAATTGTGGAAATAGGAATACTGAAGTACGACCTATCTGGTTCAATCGGTATGGTAGTACTCTCAAGGGGAAAGTTCATCTTACAGTTCCCTAGAATATCCCTCAGGCCGAGAACCCTGCACAGATGCAGACGGGTCTGCTTAGCTCGTCTAAAGATTTGCGGCAGCTCTTGACGGCTTTTGAGGTGATAATAGCCGAATCCAGGGAGCGCAAAGCTTCTTGGCTGTCGGACAGAATGCAAATATCATGTCCAGATATTTTCTTCTTCTTTAGCCAAGACAGTGCTGCCTCTATAGCCGCGACCTCTGCCTGAAAATCACTACAGTGGTTGGACATCCTAAAGGAGATGTTAATATCCAAATCGTCTCAATATACACCAAAGGCCTGCTTACTCTGTAACTTGGATCCAACTGTGTAAAGGTGAATCCCTTATACATGAGGAGGGATGCCATCCTTCCATTTATCCCTGGAGGGAATGGAGATTCTGCACAGACCATTGAAGGCATAAATGGTTGTGATGTAATCGAAAGAGTCAGTAATACACTCAAAATGTCTTAAAAATAGATGCATGACCTACGTTCTTGGCAACCCATTGGTGTGTAGCTTTTAGCCTTGTAGATGAGTTTGGAGCCATCTTTTCCCAAAAAGTATTATAGGCAGCAGATTGACCAAAACGTCCAAAGCTCCCGTTGCACAGTGGTAGAAATGGCCAATCTAGCTCCGATTAATTCAAATTTCAAAATCTATTTTAACGGAAAAACAGATTTGTATTTGATTACTGATACATCAGATAGATCACTGACATTTTTCATTTTGTTTTGCTCTCAATATTCGCACAGCTGTAAAGCTTCAAACCCAGCATATGTTGCATCAGATGCTGCCAAAAACCTTTCCGCCTTTTTTAACAAGCAGCTGCAATTGTTCATTAAATTTCTCAAAGTGATTCTAAAATTCTTTTTAATTTTTTTATTTAAAGTTAAAGGTGTGTATTAACGAAAAAAAAATGTGTTTGTGTCCAGTGTTTGTGTTTCGTGTTTTAGATTTGTTGTTGTTTAAAGTGCTAGTAAGAATTATAATGTTTTCCAATAAATTCACTTGTTGTAGAGGTAAACTTCTGTGATTCGAATGGAATCGATCTAATTTTATTTTTTTTAATTAATGTAGAGTGTTGTTATGTGAAATGTCTAAAATGAGATGCACGTTTTTGCAACTTTTTTATAAATTAATTTTTTTAGTTACAATGTCAGTATCTAAGCGAGCGCTATTTTTGGTATGGTATGCGGAACATGACGCTTCTAAAAAATTTTCTGCCGTGAAATCCTATGTTTTCGACATCATAGATAAAAGCAAATATAATGAGGATCAATGCATTGAAATATCCAACAGGGTAAAAAATTTCACCACAAAAATAAGCATGATATGGAGACAAAGCCACCGGGCTCGGATGATTTTTGAGAGAAATAACAAGGTCTGGTTAGATAGTGAAATTTTATTGGTAGACCCAACCCCAAGTACTGGGCGACCCAAAATAAGCTTCACGGACAGCCAGGAAAAAACAAAAAAGAAAAAAGTGTCTGATATCGCCAAAGAAATCCCGTGCGATGAGCTCATGTCTGCGGCCAGCACTAGTTTATACAAGGCTGGCAAGAGGACTGCATCAGTAGTCGTATCAATGTTGAACTCCGATGAAAATTTGCCAAAAAGCTTAAAATCTGCCATATTAACCAATAATAATGAAGTCATAAAATACACTGCAGAGGAAGCTTTAGCATTATATATTGATGGCGGTTATACAAAAAGGGTTTACATGGACTTGCAGAATGGAACTCAAAAGAGAAATGCTTATATATTTCCCACTTATGATGTTTTACTGTCTGCGAAAAAAATGTGCTATCCTGATGGGCTACAAGTTACTGATCATTCTTTTGAGGTGCCTTTACAATGTTTGGTTAATCACACAGTAGCCAGAATTATTGAAAAAGTTTCGCTACCAATAAGAATGATGTCAGAAGAGGCACTTGAGGCAAGAAATAAAGATTTTCGCACTTATAAGCTGAACCAAACGCGAAAAGACACGAGATTGCACACAATGGAAGACTTACTGCACGCTTTATTGGTTTCGTCGGATCCTTTTATTACATATAAATCTAAAAGCACCTCGAAATACTCGAAAAAACACATCCAAATAGATGATGAGGTCAAGCAGCTTCTTTTAAATATGAATGATATACCTGGCGGCCTTAATTCTGAAAGCTCCGACTCTGAATAGTTTTTTTCATTTGCACCTTAGATTCATCTAGTAGTTCCGAAACGCAATAAAAAACTTTTATTACTATTGTTATTACTACAGTTATTTTTTTTTTGGAATTATAATTAAATTTTTGTTATGAAAATCACAAAAATATATGAAGACTGCATATGGCCAAAAATAGTTATTTCAACAGAAAAAAAATTAAAAACAAAATAAATAAATTAATGTTAAGATATCATTATTTTCATAAAGTAGCTTAAGTGATTTGCTTATCTGTGCCTCGTCATCGCTGTCCATCGTTCCTGCTATAAACTTCAGTCCTTTACCTACTATGTTAACTAGTCCTCGCTTGGTTCTAAAATGTGGGTTCAATGCTTCCACTTTGGCTTTTAGCAAAAATAAATTTTTAGTTATGGTGTTGAGTAGCGATTTTGATTCCACTGTAGTTGTCCTCAGTGTCTTTATGTTGTCTTGGATCAGTTCTAATGTTTCTTTGTACATAGTCGTATTGATGATATGAAGAATTTTGTTATAGTGTTCTATTGGTCTGAATTCTCCTGTCTTTATTGGTACATATCCATTGTTGTTCGTCAGGTCTTGGATTTCCAGGGTTTGTGTATTTACGCTTGTACCGAAGACTAATACTAACGTTGCTACGATCATCTGAAAATATAATATGTTATCGTAATTTGTTGGCTTTTACTGTTGGGTTTGCATAGTCTTGAAATTTTCTTTTTTGTTTCACATGACACTTATAGTATTTATGTCCTGTTTTGATATTCTCAATATGGTCTTCGTCAATTTTCCTAGCTTCTATTTTTCTGTATTTTCTATGATTTTTACCTCCTCTAATTTCTTTTATATTGTAGTATGTTCACATATAGAATGCACACTGTACTCAGTGTAATGCATAAATATTATCACAAACACATTGTAGCACTTGGCTACAATGTATATGCAAACCTAAGACCCAAGCAGTTTCTCAGGCGCCTGGTAATATGACCGCCCTTGAGTTCAATGGGACTGGACAGTGCTGAGTCGGCATCTTTGACATGTGCGACGGTTCTGTCACTATGTGAACATGATGCCTCCTTTCTGCCGCAGCGACTATTAGCATTATCAGCACTTACTTATATTCATACATTTATACATAAGCATACATTTATACATAAGCGCAGACCGCTCCTCTGCCGGCGTCACTGGCGGCGCAGTTACGCGGTCTCTAGATATAGTAACTTTTGTAAAGCACTAAAGAAGGCAATCATTAAACAGTTCTTGCACCAATAAGACGTGTTGTCTTCAAATTGACAAAACTAGATGTTTATATGGAAATAAATATAATAATTCTTTATATGGCGACCTTGGCTTAATGTCACACGAACTCAAAGTAACACGGACTCAAAGCCCTTTCTACATGGACATTCTGCATGGAACAACAACAACAACAACAATTTGAGGGAACATCAATAATATCTACACTGTAAAACTGAGTGAGTAGAGATGGAGTTATGGGTAATCGTGGGGGCGTGAAAAGTAAAATAAATCAAAGAATAGCACACATAAAGTGGCTGCTATTTAAAAACAAATCCCCACCCCCCTGGGCAACAGCCCAAAAATTACAAGAGGAACTTGACTTTCTCAAGTCAAGCTTTACACAAAAAAAGGCACTAACTCCACCTCACTCAGTGATAAAGACAATTAAAACTGGAAAAATAATTACACCACCTCCACTCGCTAAGCAGATACCAAGGAAACTAAAAACGTGCCCGAAAGATTGCCCGGGACCTCTGGAAAGCCCTTTTTGCGTAGCTACCTGCGCAAAGGAGCCTGTGCGATGACCAGCACCGGTACCGCCTGAGCCCATAGGCCCAGGACAACAGCAGCTGAACCAACAAGCGTGAGGGGCAGGCCGCCTCTTACGCCTACGAAGGAACATCGGCGAGTCAACAGGCGATAACCATCTGATGCAGCCAAGAAGGACGACGCGAAAAAAAAAATTTTTCTTTAAACTATGTGATTTAACTATTTATAGATATGAGTTGAAACTATTTGAACTAATGTGAAATCGAGCGGAACCTTATCTGTCCGATAGCAGTATAGCCCGTAAAGCTATACGAACAAATAGGTAGAATACTGTAAAAAAAAAATTTTAAAAAAATACTACAAATCAAAAAAAAAACAAAAACAATTAATCCAAAATTCAAATTTGATGCTTTCGAATTCAATATCAAAATACGATAATATATTAGAATTAGAAAATATGTTAGACCACGAATCGAAAGTAGCGGATTCAGCCGCAAATGTAATTAATAATGTCGAAACTGTCTCAGTAGATTTAAAAGTAATAACGGTCATGCTTGTAATAATTGTTGTTCTTTTGTTGGCAAATGTACTAACTAAATTATATAAGTTGCACAATAAATGCATAAAGAAAAGATATGCAAGTAGAGCAGACAATTTAGAAATGATATAATATGATAAGCAATGGAATGGAATGCATTAGCGAAGAAAATAAATGATTATAAAGACAAGTTCGAAAAATCATACAAATGTATCAATTCTGATAAAACAATAAAGTCAGATACATTGGTACATCACGCGCAGATATTAACAGCTCAATATAATAACATAGT
The DNA here is from genome assembly GCA_920105625.2 of Clusia tigrina. NCBI lineage: Eukaryota > Metazoa > Arthropoda > Insecta > Diptera > Clusiidae > Clusia > Clusia tigrina. The sequence continues at coordinate 76,697,529 of OV050030.1, forward strand.
AACTACAATAAACAAAGTTAATGATAGATTAACGCAGGAGCATAAAAATAAATGTCAGAAAATTGTAAAAAGTTTAAAAACCAGATTACATAATATTGGTATTAGACGGAGTATTGTAATAACAATCCCAGAAGATCCAAATCTGCTGGCTGAATTCAACGAGAACCAGTTAGAGGATTTGGATGAGTCTAAACCAATAATCAATCCAGATATTTATATTGATATTGATAGTGACATTGAAACGCTCCAAGAAAATACAGAAACAATGACTAACCAGGTAGCCTTAGACAGGGAATACGTGAAGCAGGTTTCCTCTTCAGTCCCTGAATTTGATGGTAAAAAGCTATCATTAAACAGATTCCTAACTGCTTTACGCATTGTGGAAAGAACTAAAAGCAACCAGGAGGATATAGCAGTTGAGGTTATTAAATCAAAAATAACTGGCACAACTCTGTACAAAGTACAAAATGAATCTACTATATCCGGAATAATAAATAAGCTTAAAGATAACGTAAAAGGAGAATCTCCCGACGTATTAAAAGCTAAATTACTGAATATAGAACAAAAAGGCAAAACTGCTTCCCAGTATGCAACCGAAATGGACAATTTGCGAAAGCAATTGGAGGCAGCCTTTATTGATGACGGACTAGACCCAAACAATGCAGAAAAATTCTCAACAAACGAGTCTATTTCTGCAATGATTAAAAATTGTGAGCATGAGAAACTGAAAGTAGTACTGGAAGCTGGTAACTTCGTTACTTTCAATGATGTAATGGGTAAATATATCCATTGCAGCACAGAAATGACTATTTCATCGAGGCCGCAATAATAGAGGAGGTAGTTACTATCCTCAAAGAGGTAGAGGCAATGGTCGCGGTTATTATAATAATAATTATAATCGCAATAACGGCCAAAATTATAACTACAATAACAATTACAGAGGAAGCAATAGAGGTAATGATAGAGGAAACAATAGAGGAAGTTATAGAGGAAATAACCGCCAAAATGGAGGTTATAACCCTAATAATAATAACTAGGGCAACCAAAAAATGGCACTAAAAAATAGTTTTTCAGCGCTAAAAACTTGCCATAAAATCTTAAAAACTGGCAACTAAAATTGGCATTTAAAATGTTATTTAAAATAAATAGTTTTTAGTTAAAATTTATATTTTTATTCATTTTTTATTTGATTTTTTAAAACAAAAAAAAGGTACAATAATTCACTTTTACTCACATATTATCATTCAGTCGAGAAAACATTAAAACAAAAAACCACGAAAAAAGGCGTATAACTAAAAGAACATTACTTCAATAGTAAACATTTCAAAGCATAAAAATTTAATTAAAAAATTAAGTGAGGTTGTTATTGCAGTACACAACAAATATTTCCGCCAAATTATTGAACAGAAAACTGTGCCTGTTTTCGCGGTATAGGCTCTTATACATTGAAAACGTTCGCTCTACATCTACGGACGTAATAGGCGCATATTTAAAAGCCTGCGTTTCGGAAATAGTGTATGTGGCATTGTGACAAGGAGAATTAACTTTTTTCCTTCAATTTGGGCTGCAATTTTTTTTATTTCAATGAAACCTTTGTTTTTAGATAAAACTGATATAAGCTTCTCTTTAATCTCCGTACATTGCCCTTTATCAATTGCTTCCTCGACTTCTTTGATCAACTGTATTTGTGTTCTTTTTTAACATGCATGTACAAAGTAGCGTTCATAACTAAGATTGACAAAAATTAGCTTTTATTACCAGAATTAGCATTTATTACCAGAATTGGCAAAAATTTGCATTTATTGCAAATTTGGCAAAAATTGGCTCTAACATATATAGCCCAAATCATTCAAAAATGTCTAAAACATGTTTGTAATTGAATAACTTTGTCATATCTGTGTTTAAAAAAAACTTGCTCGTGCAATTTTTTGGTTGCCCTAATAATAACAATAATTACAACAACAATGTTAGAGTAGCCCAAAACGCTTCGGGAAACTCCCAACAACCTTTGGGTGCTCAGCAGTAAAAAACATTAAAATTCACACCATCAATCTCAACCAAAACACATTCGTTACTTTTATAAATGTAGCAACGGGAAAAGAACTAGTCTTTTTAATAGACACAGGTGCAGATATATCCATATTAAAAGAAAATTCTGATGTTTTTCAATACATCCAAACTAATCATACAATCAATATACAGGGAATAAGTCAAGAAGTTACCAAATCAAAAGGTCTAGTTTCTATCGAAATACAAACTTCTAAATATATAATTCCACACGATTTTCATATCGTAAATTTACAATTCGCTATTCCTTGTGATGGAATACTAGGAATCGATTTCATTAAAAAATATAACTGTCAATTAGATTTCAAGCCATCTGAAGACTGGCTTATAATTAGACCAAATAATTTAAAATATCCGATTTATGTTCCAATAACATACAGTTCTGGCAACAACTCCATAATTCTGCCAGCAAGATCCCAAGTTGTCCGAAAAATTGAACTAACCTCAGTAGAAGACAGTATATTGATTCCGAACCAGGAAATTCAGCATGGTATATATATAGCAAATACCATAGCAACATCCCAAAATGCATTCATAAGATTACTAAATACAACAAACACGGATCAAGTAGTCAGTATAAATAACTTAAAATATGAACCACTTTCAAACTACGATGTAGTTAAAACAGATTTAGGAAACAGAGAAAAATCTGTGTTAAGCCAACTTTCGAAAAATTTTCCGCCACAATTTCATACACAACTAACAACATTATGCACACAATATAGCGATGTATTCGGACTGGAAACCGAATCGATAACTATTAATAATTTTTATAAACAGAAACTGAGATTGAAGGATGATGAACCGATATACATAAAAAATTATAGAAGTCCTCATAGTCAAAAAGATGAAATTCAGGAACAAGTCCAAAAACTAATTAATGACAAAATAGTCGAACCATCTGTATCTGCTTATAATAGCCCACTTTTATTAGTACCAAAAAAGTCCCTTCCAAATTCTGAAAAGAAAAAATGGCGATTAGTAATTGACTATCGCCAGATTAATAAAAAACTGTTGTCTGATAAATTTCCGCTCCCTTGAATTGATGATATTTTAGATCAACTAGGTAGAGCAAAATACTTTTCATGCCTTGATTTAATGTCAGGTTTTCATCAAATTGAACTCGAAAAAAGTTCACGAGACATTACGTCCTTTTCAACAAGCAATGGTTCATATCGCTTCACGCGATTACCATTCGGCTTAAAAATAGCGCCAAATTCATTTCAGAGAATGATGACTATAGCTTTCTCTGGACTTGAACCTTCGCAAGCATTCCTTTATATGGATGACTTAATAGTCATTGGTTGTTCCGAAAAACATATGCTCAAAAACTTAACAGATGTTTTTGAGAAATGTAGGCAACATAACCTAAAGTTACATCCCGAAAAATGTTCATTTTTTATGCATGAAGTCACTTTCCTAGGACATAATTGCCCGACGACAAAAAAATACGACGTCAGTCAAAATTATCCAGTCCCACATGATGCGGACATCGCTAGAAGATTTGTTGCATTTTGTAACTACTACAGACGGTTCATAAGAAATTTTGCCGACTACTCTCGTCACATAACAAGATTATGTAAGAAAGATGTAAAATTCGAATGGACAGCTGACTGCCAAAACGCCTTCGAACATCTAAAATTGGCACTAATGAACCCAACTCTTTTACAATACCCAGATTTCAGCAAAGAATTTTGCATTATTACAGATGCTAGTAAGCAAGCGTGTGGAGCAGTTCTAACTCAAAACAAAAATGGACTCCAGCATCCAGTTGCATACGCATCAAGATCATTTACAAAAGGCGAAAGCAATAAAAGTACAACAGAACAAGAACTATCAGCTTTTCATTGGGCAATAACACATTTCAGGCCATATATTTATGGTAGACACTTCACTGTCAAAACAGATCACAGAGCACTTACTTTACTTTATTTTCAATGGTAAACCCCAGTTCCAAACTTACACGCATGAGACTTGAATTAGAGGAATATAATTTTACAGTAGAGTATCTAAAGGGTAAAGATAATTATGTAGCCGATGCGCTATCAAGAATTACTATCACGGACTTGAAAAATATTCAAACAAATAATAAAATTCTGAAAGTCACTACCAGAAACCAAAGTAAACAGAAAAACTCCTGCGCAGGAAAAGAACAACTAGATTTGCATAAGCAAACTCGAAATAAAGCTTCTCAGCCCAACGTATACGAAGTCATTGTAAATGATGAGGTACGAAAAGTAGTGACCTTGCGAATAACAGATTCACTATGCTTACTAAAACATGAAAAAAAAGTTATGGCAAGAATTGATGTTGGCGATATGTACACCAATGGAAGTCTCGACTTAGGTCAGTTCTTTCAAAGGCTTGAAAAAGAAGCCGGTGTACTTAATATCAACCAACTCAAAGTGGCACCGAAAAGATCTTTGACACAGTCTCAATAGAATCTTTTCAAATAATGGGCAATAAAATATTAAAATCTCTAAGAGTAGCGCTACTCAAGCCGGTGACGGTGACCCTATTATTAAATAATGAAAAAGAAAAAGAAGCAATACTGTTTACATTCCATGACGATCCAATACAAGGAGGTCATACAGGAATAGCTAGAACATTAGCTAAAATAAAAAGGTATTATTATTGGAAAAACATGACACGGGATATATCAAAGTATATAAGAAAATGCCCCAAGTGCCAAAAGTCAAAAACGACTAAGCATACAAACACTCCATTGACTATTACTGAAACGCCACAAGTGGCTTTTGACAGGGTAATTGTGGATACGATCGGTCCACTACCCAAATCTGAACAAGGAAATGAATATGCAGTAACCTTAATCTGCGATCTAACAAAATACCTCGTAGCAATACCAATTAAAAACAAAAGTGCAAAAACAGTAGCAAAAGCTATATTTGAAAATTTTATTCTAAAGTACGGTCCAATGAAGACGTTCATTACGGACATGGGAACAGAATATAAAAATTCAATAATTGAAGATTTATGTAAAAGTTTGAATATCAAAAACATAACTTCTACCGCACATCATCACCAGACTTTAGGTACCGTGGAGCGAAGCCACAGAACACTTAATGAGTTCATCCGCTCATACATCTCAGTTGACAAAACAGATTGGGATGTATGGCTACAATACTTCGTATATCGCTTTAACACAACACCCTCTATGGCACATGACTACTGTCCATATGAGTTAGTCTTTGGTAAAACATCAAATTTGCCTAAACAATTTAATAGTATAGATAAGATAAAACCCCTATATAATATAGAAGACTATGCTAAAGAATCTAAATTCAGATTGGAGCAAGCATTTAAGAGAGCTAGATTAATGTTAGAAGCAAATAAGCAAAAACAAAAAATTAACTATGACAAAAATACTTTAAATTTTAATTTAAAAATAGGAGATCAGGTCTTATTGAAAAATGAAACAGGACATAAGCTAGATTTTAAATATACTGGACCCTATAAAGTAGAAAGTATAGGACAATATAATAATTTCAAATAATAAAAATAAGAAACAAAAAGTACATAAAGATAGGTTAAAAATTTTTATTTCATAATCACTTTATTTCTCTTATAAAACATTTCAAGTAAGGCCATACATAGAATAAGAACCTTAATTGGAATATTCAATATATATATATAAAATATAAAAAAAATAAAAAAAATAAACTAAAAAAAAAAGTATATATAAAAATCTCAAATCTTTACTATACAAATAACAATACTAAGAAAATAACTTCATATAATTACGTTATTTTTCTAAAGGAGGGAGATGTAGTATGTTCACATATAGAATGCACACTGTACTCAGTGTTATGCATAAATATTATCACAAACACATTGTAGCACTTGGCTACAATGTATATGCAAACCTAAGACCCAAGCAGTTTCTCAGGCGCCTGGTAATATGACCGCCCTTGAGTTCAATGGGACTGGACAGTGCTGAGTCGGCATCTTTGACATGCGCGACGGTCCTGTCACCATGTGAACATGATGCCTCCTTTCTGCCGCAGCGACTATTAGCATTATCAGCACTTACTTATATTCATTCATTTATACATAAGCATACATTTATACATAAGCGCAGACCGCTCCTCTGCCGGCGTCACTGGCGGCGCAGTTACGCGGTCTCTAGATATAGTAACTTTTGTAAAGCACTAAAGAAGGCAATCATTAAACAGTTCTTGCACCAATAAGACGTGTTGTCTTCAAATTGACAAAACTAGATATTTATATGGAAATAAATATAATAATTCTTTATAATATAGTTTACTCCTTCTTGTATTTGTGTGTTATTTCTGTCTTTATTCAGCGGTCTATATATTTTTCTTTCTTTTTTAATATAATGTCATGGATTTCTGGGTATTTGTCCTCGTGGATTTTTCCATTTAAGAAGTCAATCGGTTTTATGTTTGTTGTACTATGGATTGTGTTATTGTAAAAACCTATGATTCTTAACATTTTATCTTCAATGGGTTCATCTTTATTTCTGTCGTCGTGTCTTAAAAGTCTGTTCATTTATAGTATTATGAAGTCGTTCAATGTCCGCGTTAGATGTATGATTACTATTAGAAGTGTAATGTATGTCAATATGTTCTTCGCTTAGGAATTGGAGCATTGGTATTGCTTTGAAGCCTAGCTCGTTATCGACGATGATTTTTTCTATTTTTCCGTAAGTGTTAATGTATTCATTTATAGTATTATGAAGTCGTTCAATGTCCGCGTTAGATGTATGATTACTATTAGAAGTGTAATGTATGTCAATATGTTCTTCGCTTAGGAATTGGAGCATTGGTATTGCTTTGAAGCCTAGCTCGTTATCGACGATGATTTTTTCTATTTTTCCGTAAGTGTTAATGTATTGAAGTAATTTTGTTTTGAATTCCGTCCATGTCCTTCCGTTAATTTTATAAGCTACAGCGAATTTTGTGAATTTGTCAATAGTGGTCATAAAAAGGTTTTTGTCTAGCGTATAAAAAACGTCAATGTGTAATATTTCGCGGGGTTTCGAAGGTGTATCCGTTAGCTTAAAAGGGATTTTTGGTGGGTGTCTCTCATATTTTTCTAATGCACAAATTTCACAGTTGTTGATAAATTGTGTAATTCTCAATTTAAATTTAGGATTATAAATTTGTGTCTTGAGTTCTTCAAATACCGCTTGTATGCCTCTATGGTTTTTATTTAAGTGTTCTTTTTCTATTAGTTCGGTTAGTTTGGCTTCGTCCTCGATATCGTCTAATTTCTTGAAACATCTTATGATTTGAAAATTTTTGTTATTTGAAAAGAGTTCCTCGTAAGTGGTCTTAAACATGTTATAAAACGTTTCATCTATTAAAACTGCATTTAATTGAGTCGGGTTGAAATGGTTTTTTAACAAGGTTATGATAGATTCCCTGTCAAGGTTTTTCATGTAAATTGTTTTACGATTGTTATTAAACACTTTTTCATTTCTTATTTTTGTTGATCCTGAATGAATTTTCTTGATGATTCCAATGTGTTAATTACTAGAGGTTCAGGTTCGATCCTTGATAATGCATCTGCGTTGCTGTTCTTTGTACCTTTTTTATACTTGATTTCATAGTCGAATTCTGATAATCTGAGCCTCCACCTAACTAGCTTAGAGTTAGGTTCTTTGATAGAAAAAAGCCATGTTAAGGGCTTGTGGTCGGTTTCGATTAGAAATTTCCTTCCGAAAAGGTAAGGTCGGAAATATTTCGTGGCCCATATAATGGCCAATAGTTCCTTCTCTATAGTACTGTAATTTATTTCATGCTCGTTAAGCGTGCGACTAGCATAACTTATTGGGTGGTTATCTTGGGAGAGTATTGCACCTAGTGCATAATTACTTGCGTCTGTTGTCAGGGTAAATTTCTTCGTAAAGTCAGGATATACAAGAATTGGGTCATTTGTCAAGATTGTTTTAAGAGTGTTAAAGCTATCTTGGTATCGTGGGTCAGATATGTTTATTTTTGCATCTTTTTTCAAGTATACTGTCATTGGTTTCGCGATAGATGAGTAGTTCTTGATAAATTTCCGGTAGTATCCGGTTAAGCCTAAGAATTGCTTAATTTGTTTTGGTGTTTTAGGGATTGGAAAATTTTGGACGCATTCTATCTTTTTTGGATTAGGTTTTATACCGTTGGATGTCACTATATGACCTAAAAATTCTGTCTCCTTTTTTAAAAATTCTGATTTATCAAGTTGGATTTTTAAATTTGCCTTTTGTAAACAGTTAAAAATTAGATTAATGGAATTAATGTGTTCTTGTAAGGATGTAGAAAAGATGATTATATCATCTAAGTAAACAAGGCAGATTTTATTTATGTAATCTTTCAAAATGTTGTTCATTAATCTTTGGAATGTCGCTGCGGCTGTCTTTAACCCAAACGGCATTCGCAGAAATTCATAGTATCCTCCTTCCACGCTGAAGGCGGTTTTATGAATATCATTTTCTTGGATTTCTATTTGGTGAAATCCTTTCGCCAAATCGAGTGTAGAAAAGTACTGGCATCTTCCCAGCTTATCTAGGATCTCATCTATATTCGGTATGGGGTACTTGTCATCTATCGTCACTTCGTTGAGTTTACGATAATCGATGACAAGTCTCCATTTAGTTTTACCGCTGGCATCGGCCTTCTTAGGCACAATCCAAATGGGTGCAGAGTATGGAGAACTGCTATGTCTGATTATGTTATTATGAAGCATTTCTTTGATTTGGTCTTCAACCTCTTTCTTGTGTATATATGGATACCTGTAGGATTTGGTATATATAGGGACGTTGTCAGTTGTTCTTATCCTATGTTTTATAGCATATGTAAAAGTAAGTGGTCTATTTTCTTGATAAAAAATATCTTTGTACTTGTTTATAATATTCATTAACTGAGTTTTTTCTTCAACGTTAAGGTGTCCAATTCGGATTTGATCTTTTATAGATGCATCTTCAATTGCAAAATTCAATTCTAACTTATTATTTTCAATGTTAAAAACTTTGTTTTCTCGTAATTCTTTTAAGTAGTTTACTTCAATATTTTGGAATTTGTGTACTTCTTTTTCAAGGCCATCTTCTCCTTTGAAAAAAAACTGCAATGTACGTTCTCTAAATTGAATTGTATTATTCTCATAATTAATCTTGCTTTTTAAAGGTCTTAACAAATCGTTGCCTATTAGTCCATCGTAAAACTCATGGAATTTTGTGATATAAAACTCGATTTCGTCGAGTCCTGTTCCGAATTCTTCAAAAGTTGGAATTTTTGCTATTTCGTTTAAATAAATTGTGTGTTGTAAAGTTTTAATGGAGATAGGGATAGTTTTTTGTATCCATTTTGGATGACAAATGTTAGGGTTAAGGAGTGAATTAGTGGCACCTGTGTCAATTATTAATCTGATATATCCTAATCTAGTTTTGACTTTTATATATGGTAATTTCCTTCCGAGGCTTTGTCCTGAAAATTTTCGGATATGACACGGGCATTATGGTTATTGGTTGTTTCATGATTGTTTATATCCATTGGTTCGGGTGCTGGTAACTGATGCTGGGCATTGTTGTTAAATTGTTGGGGAAAATTAAAAGTTTGTCTATTGGATTGATAAGAATTCTGATTTGGTTGGGAAAATGGTTGATTAGTCTGTCGAGAGAAATTTGGTTGATAATTTTGCTGGTTGTTTTATCGCGAAAAGTTTGACTGGTAATTTTGTTGGTTATTCTGTCGGGAAAAGTTTGACGGGTAATTTTGTTGATTATTCTGTCGAGGAAAGTTTGGTTTGTAGTTTTGTCTATATTGTTGTGCTTGTTGCGAATTCTTTGGAATAAAATTTTGGCTATGATATCTGTTTTGTTGTGGGTCGTGGGTATTTTGTCCAGTTTGATGGTAACGTCTGTCTTTGTTTTGTCTTTCGTCTCTTGGCTTATGCATTATAGTATTATATAATCCTGTGTATGCGTATCCTGCTTGGAACAGAATTTTCATGGCTGTTTCTAAGTTGTCTGGATGTCTGCAAAATAATATTGTCTTCATGGGTTCGGGCATTTTGCTTTTGAAAATGTTCAAAGCGGTGTGTTTATTGTTTTCTACACTTTGTTTCACAGCTACTCCTTCGCCTAACATGTTGAATGTTTTATTATTAAGTCTACACAGTTTTTCTTTGATTTCATTAAAGAATTCTATTGTATTGTTTTTAAAAGTTACTGCCCTGAGTTGGTCGTAAAGTTCTTCTAATGAAAACCTATCGCCAAAATTGTTTTGTAGGACGTTTTTTATTTGTTCCCAGGATGTGGCATGGCAATTTATTTCTATGGCTTGTCTGGCCTTTCCTTTTAATTTGCTTTTAATAACGTCTGAAAATAGTAGTTGAGATAATTCGTCATATGTTTGTAAATGTGGGTGAGGAAGATTTGTAGGTCTTTTCGGTCACCGTGGAATTCAGGTAGGTTATTAAGATATTTCAAAGGGTTTATAACTAATCTATTGGGTTCTGAGTTAGGCATTTTTATATTAATTTTTAAAGGAAAACGTAAGAAAAACAGTAATTCTATATTATAATTATCTTTGGTTTTTTGTTACACAGTTTAAATTTTCTTTTAGCTTTTGCCTTGAGTTCTATAATTAATTGTAGTAATTTCCTATTTTCTTCTTGCTGAGTTCCAAAGGAATATAATTCAATTTGTGTTTGATAATAATTTTCCATAAAAATAAAATTAATTCTACCTTATAACTTGTGTTTCCGTCGATGCTATATTGTACTTCTTGAGGTTCTGTTGGTGTCGATGCTTATGTCGCTCTCTGTTGCTGGTATTATTTGCTGCTTAGTATCGGTGGAATTAATGTTGAAACTTCTAATTTGTGTTTCCGTCAATGCTAAGTTGTGCTTCTTTGGGTTATGTTGGTGTCGATGCTTATGTCGCTCTCTGTTGCTGGTATTATTTGCTGCTTAGTATCGGTGGAATTAATGTTGAAACTTTGACTTCATTTGCACAGGTGATTTTTATTTTTTTATTTTAAATTTTCATAAAACTTTGATTATATTTACACAAGTGTTTTTATTTTTCCTTCTTTGGAAAAAAAAATATTGTTATAAAATTTTGATTTTATTTGCACAAATGTTTTTATTTTTTTGAGTTTTTATTTTTCTTTCTTTGGAAAAAATGTTGTGCCATTAAGTATTAAAATACACAAAAGGATTTTATTTATTCACTGTCCTTTTTTAGCACATCCTACCGACTGCGCCAGAAACAAGTTTGAATTTAACGAAGAATAAAAAAAAACAAATTTTTTAAACCGTTAGTTCTTTATTGTGAATCTATCTTAAGACTGAGGTACAATAATTTCTTAGGTGGTATTTATACTAATGAAAGTGCTGATCTTGCATTTTCCGTCTGTAAGTTTTAGCAATAAACAATTCTTTGGAATTGTTTGTTTATTTTGGGTTTGGGTCAATGCATTTTCGTTTCTATAGAACTTTGTCTGTTCGAACGGAAATGCATTGATTAGCAAAATTGGTTGCGAAGAGTTTGAAATTATTTATTAAAAATTTAATCGTAAACATTTCTTTGGAATTATGCATTTTCGTTTCTATGTGAACGGAAATGCAATTGGGTAAGTTTACGTTTATTTATTAATTGGCAAAATTGGTTGTAAGCAATTCTTTAGAATTTGAAGTGCGTTTTCGTTTCTACGAAACTTGTCTGTAGGAGCGAAAATGCAATTTGGTTAATTTAGATAAGGAAAAAGATTAAAACGCGATTTTTATATTATTTTAGTGGGTGTTACTATAACTTAGCATCTGCAAATAATAAAGTGAAATATATGAGCAGCTCATCTGCACTGGAACCTTCCCAAATAATTAGGGAAGCAATTGTAGATTGTCAACAAGACCACCGTGTGTACCAGCCGTCGAAACGAGCACAAAAAATGAAAATAAATCGTAGGCGAAAAGCAACGGATACGCTGCCAGAGCCGCTTAATTTAGCAGAAATATGCATTCCAGAGAACATAAAATACTTGGAGGGTGAACTTTTTGTATTAAGTGACTGGGATTTCAGCGGTGAAAAAAATATCATTTTGGGCACGTCGAGTTCATTGAAAGTATTAGGGATGTCACCGTGCTGGGTGATGGATGGAACATTTTATGTTGTTCCGAAAGTTTTCCGACAGCTTTTCACCATTCAAGGTGTAATTGATGGTCAATTTATGCCTCTAGTTTTTTGCCTTATGAGCAAAAAATCTAAGCAGACATACACCGAGTTTTTTCACCAATTGTTCCATATGGCTCTATCACAAAACATTAATTTAAATCCGCAAAGAATAATTACGGATTTTGAGCAAACCATCTCGTCTGTGGCAAAAGAGTATTTCCCTGGTGCCCAGTATAAGTATTTCATTTTGGCCAGATTATTTGGAGACGAGTTCAAAAAGAAGGACTTGCTCAAAAATATGGCAATAATGAAGCTTTCAGCATTGCAATTCGTATGCTCAAAAGCTTATCATTTGTTCCGCCCGAAAGTGTATTAGATTATTATACAGAACTGAATGCTAGTTCTAAAGATAAAGATTTTAAAAAAATTAGTGTTTGGTTTAAGCAAAATTATATTAGCGGAACAACAAAGTCGAGGGCCCCTAAATATGACCCCAAATTTTGGTGTGTTTCGGGTTCTTTTAAGGAAAATTTTCCGCGCACTCAAAACTCTATTGAGGCTTGGCACCGTAGGTTTAAAGTTATTGTAGGAAAAATAAAATGTGGCGTTTATGAAATTATAAAAGAGTTAGGGAAAGAATTTATAGAAATTAAAGCAAACATAGAGAAGATACACTCAGGCATAGGTATAAAAAAAAATAAAAAAAATGTTGAGCGTCTTAAGAAAATTAAAAAAAATGTTCAATCTCGAACTGATTTAGATAAAATAACTTATTTGTCTTCTATATCTCATAATATTTCACTTTGCAATTAAAACATGTTGTAAATTTCATCTTATGTGGAAACTCTTTTGATAAAGAAAAATTATTGTTTTTTTTTATTGGTAAATATTTGTGAATTCATCATATAATTTCGTTAAAATTTAATTTCAAACTGAACTATTTGTATAGCGAAATCTTCTTGTTTTCCCCTTAATGTTATATATTTTAGTTTTAGTTTACTACTGTTCATGACATACCTAATAAATATTTGTGAACTCATCATACTATTTATTTTCATTTTTTATTTCAATAAAGCCAAACACAAAATCCCCATTCTCTGTTTGAAATACATTAAAATTAGGTTTTAAATCGCGCGATTTTAAACCTAATTTTAATGTATTTCAAACAGAAAATGGGGATTTTGTGTTTAGGGATTTTGTGTTTGGGGATTTTGTGTTTGGGGATTTTGAGTTTGGGGATTTTGTGTTTGGGGATTTTGATTTGGGGATTTTGATTTGGGGATTTTGATTTTGGGGATTATGTGGTACACCCCTCCCGATTCACACAACGTATGAATGCAATGATATACAGAAACCTAGTGCGAAGCGGATTGTCGCCCTCAGTAGAGATTGTAACCGGCAGAGTTTGCCGTTGGTTACGCTATTGTTTGGTGCTGTTCTGTAACTAAGCCTAGTTAAGAGCACCGAGAGAAGAAATGAGAAATCTAATGCAGGATTGCAGTTTTAGAAGTTCCGATTAGTTCTGGTTTATTTGGTGGCTCGCTGGCCCTTTTATATTATTGAATTCTTATTGTTTTCTTATTCTAACTAACATAAAATATATCTATCTTATTTCCACTAGTTACAAATCATAATCCCGAAATTTGTCTCAAGTATCGGATTACCGATATTAGTCATTGACGAATCATCGTCTTTGTTTATATTAATAATTTTGAGTGCAAGTTCAGGGCTAAAGTCACTGCACTGTCCAATATGCATACGCTGCAATATAGGCAGCATGTGTTATTGCACCATCAAAATGCTAGTCTAGCATATTTGGGTATTGAGTGCAATTGCACACGTTGCGCTATTGTCAGTTTGTTTGCATATGCGACTTGCTGCTGTGCTTATGACGATGTGTGGTCGTCAGTGTACACTTGTGTGGTACACTACACACACAACTGCCACGGAGTCGCCCGTAGAGGAGTACAATGTAAGACTGACCCCGATTAATTTTCCTCAATAAGCATTTTCCTAGGACATACCAACCCCATATCTCCACTCCATATGGGGGCTCCCATACAAATTTGAAGATTTTACGAAATTGTTAAAAATGGGCCGCCACAGTTTCCAGGTTGCAACTAGGGGTATAAAATGTATGACTCACTTCCATTATTTTTTCACCACAAATCTTTTTTCAGAACATACCTGCCCCTTATCTCCACTCCATATGGGGGCTCCCATACAAAATTTATATCACAGACTGAAAAATTATAGGATTAGTATATTAATTTCACCCATTAAACATTTTATAAGCACATACCTACCCCCTATCTCCCTACTAAGATAATATTAGAAAACACAGCGTTTGTCTTCAGTCAGCTAAAATAACATAGATGAAGTTTGTTTTAAATAAATTTTTATTCTATTAAATTAATTATTAAAAGGATTTAAAAAAAATAGCATAAATTAATTCTTATTAAAATTAATTAAAAAAAATATCAAAATGAATTCAGTTCAAATTCAAGAAAAATTATACAAGGAAAAGTCAGATTTTGTTTCAAATGTTGGCATATTTTTTCTGGATTGAATCCTTGCTCTTTTAAATCCATCTCTGGCCTCCTCTCCATATACCGACTGCGATGCTTCAGTTACCAACTTAACGCAACGTTCAATTGCTTGCGTGTGACAGGGCAATTTAAGTATTGTTTCACTAAGACCAGAACCGGACTTCTTTGAATTTATCCTCCAACAAATTTTTAGTTAAAGGAGGTTCAGTCACTTCTATACTTTCCCAGCTAACAAGATCAATGTAGTCTTCAGCTTCAATATTTATTTTAAGTAAAATAAACCTTCGAATGCCAGCTCGTGCTTCTGTTCTAGCTTTTAAAATTTTTGAGCAGGCAAATTGACGAATTTCCTTCCTTTCATCAGCAAGCATACACAATAAAATATTTTCCACATGGCCAAAATATCCATTTCTTTGGATAACAGGACTTACAATTTTTCTCAAATCTTCGTTAAGACCGCGAATCAATTTGATTTGCAACCAAAGATGATATGATCCTTTGGTACATGACGTATTTGATTTTATTTCAAACTACATTCTGCCGGTATACTTTCATTATAAATTTTGTCAGTATTTGCAAACCTTCTGTCATTTCTTGCATTGACACATAAAGTCGTAAAATTCTATTTGCTGTTGTGAGCCATCTAGAGTGATTTAATTGACCAGGACTATTGTTCGCTAAGTCAGTGCAAATCGAACCCGAAGAGATCGCAGTCATATTTTCCAAAAGATACTTTTGATCTGTGCTCAACTCATTTATGTTTGTACATTGTGGCAGCGTTGTTTCAATAGGGTCGAAATTAAGTATTGGCAAATATTCGCAATTTTGTAATTGCTTGCCAATTGGTCCTGAAACCCCACGTGGACTCTTCGTTTGACCATCCAAATGTTGGAGCATATGGCGTAACGGGAGCTCATTGGCGTGTATTTGGCATATAAACCACTGCAAGGTTTTTCAAATTCCTCTTCCAATAGTATTTACTTCTCAAAATTAATACATAAAGATTTAAATTAATTTTGTAAACAATATAACTATAACAACAAAAGCGTTTAGAGAAATTTTCACATCTTTTTGGAAAAAATATTTTTTTTGTAATTTTCTATGGTTTTGAGCCGCCTTAAAACATAAAGCTAGAAACGAAATATTTTGCACAGCTATTATTGAAGTCATTGGTCAACTTTCCCCAGGTATTCCATTTGGATTATCTGAATTTGAAATTTTTACTCCGTTAATTATATTAATCCTATAATTTTTCAGTCTGTGATATAAATTTTGTATGGGAGCCCCCATATGGAGTGAGATAAGGGGCAGGTATGTTCTGAAAAAAGATTTGTGGTGAAAAAATAATGGAAGTGAGTCATACATTTTATACCCCTAGTTGCAACCTGGAAACTGTGGCGGCCCATTTTTAACAATTTCGTAAAATCTTCAAATTTGTATGGGAGCCCCCATATGGAGTGGAGATATGGGGTTGGTATGTCCTAGGAAAATGTTTATTGAGGAAAATTAATCGGGGTCACTCTTACATTGTACTCCTCTACGGGCGACTCCGTGGCAGTTGTGTGACTTTGTGTAGAGTTTTACCCATTTACCCTCAACTTTGACCCCGTTGAGGCACCTTAGAACGTAATGCTAGAAACTCCTATTTGTGTAAAAGTTTATATGTACTATCAGGTCATCTTTTGGTAACTATTCCATTTTAAAATGCTGAAAAAAAAATTACCCCATACAAGTTCACTCCGCCCTAACCCACGTCCAGAAGTAGGAGGTTCAAAACCAAATAACGTATTTGCTGGAACAATATGCCTAACTTATTCTCCATGAAGTGCATTGAATTGGATCATGCCAAAAAGAAGGGCGCAAGCGGGAGGAGGCGGTTGATAATCGACTACCGGAAGCTCTACGAGCTCCCCTACTGACCGCTATCCCTTATCATACTTCAACGAGATTCTGGACAATTTAGAAAGATCATTAATCTTCTGCACTTTTGATTTCAGAAATAGCTTGCACTAGCGCAAGTTGGGCACAAACACAAAAAGTGGTCCTCACTTTCATCTTTCTCTCCAGTCCCTTCACTATAACCATTCATTTTTAATACACACCAGACATAACTCCTATACTTCCAAGAAAACACCAAAATGACGCCAGTGAGCCACTGAAAAGGGCCCTCTATCCACCACCCGGGGTTGATGGTCAAATTCACAGGGATAAAAAACAAATCGTATAAAAAACAATACATAAATCAATTACCAGACAAGAGCTTTGAATATATTGTGTTTTGTTATGCTATTACAAAACAAGCTTATATGCAAAATAACAACAATTTATGTTTGCTAATAAAATTGTTATTATTTACCTATAAAAGTTTCCACACAAGGTATTTACCATTCTGTATTTTAGCCTGTCACATATCATTCGATTTATGAAAAAAAGACTAATAAAATAACATTAAGCATAAAAGAGCTCAAACTTTGCTTATTTTTTAAGTTTTTTTGTATAAAAGTTGTCACACAAAGTATTTACCGTTCTGTATTCTAGCCTGTCACATTTCATTCGATTTAATACACACACTTGGATAGATATCTACAACAGTATGAAATAAAAAAGAATAATAAAATAGCGTTAAGCATAAAAGAGCTCCAACTTTGTTTATTTTTAAAGTTTTTATTGTTATTTAAATTTTTTCATGTTTCAATAAAAATGTCCATGCTTAACAAGGGAAAAGGAAAAGAATAACATAATTTCTATTGCACAAATAATATAATAAACTTATTATATTATCTCCATGATAGCTTAGATATTAGTTTCTGTCAGAATTTTTGTTCTGATTATTGCTAACTAACTTCTGCTCTTAAAAAGTTAATTCATTTTATTTCTGTTGGTTCTTATGTAATAAGTGTTAGCTTTCCCTACGTAGATGCTGGGCTCAAGTAATGTTTTATACTGCGCGAGAGCTTGCGCACTTAGTTCTCGGCGCCTTAAGGCAGCCAAATGTTTTTGAGTTTGAAGCGACTTAAGTCTGCTCCTTAGAGTTCAAACAAAGTTGAGATATGTTTTAGAACTGAATCTTTATTCTTAAAACTACGCTCTTTTATACCTATTTCAACTTTACAATTTAGTTTCAACCAAGTTCAATTTCCATTCCATATTTCCAAAATCTCATGTGTCATCAAATTCACATATGCAACATATGCAAGCAATAAAATATGAATGTGCAATTCTTGCCTACTGCAGACCTGTGAGGTTCGAATTGCACATGACCTATTTTGAGTGCATTGCTTTGGGATAGAGGAAAGGTTTGAAAGTGTGGAGTGAGTGTGTGTGTGTGATCATGCTGCGCGTGCACTTCATATTTCTTTGGTGCATTAAGTTCTCTTAGTGATCGCAGGCATTCGTATGGTATGCATGACTTTCATGATACACTACACTTATAATCTTTTTTTTTCATTTCATTAACCTAGAAATTCGAATAGTGTGCGTGTTATTTATAATGGTGCCTGGGCTAAACCAGTTTGCTCTACTTGCTGATGGACCTAAAGCAAAAAAGAAACGCTAAATCAATATATCGAACTTTGAGTTCCCCCAACTCCCTAAAATTGCAGCCCTTTACCCTAAATATGTGGTCATTACAGCTGCCGACTCATCAAAGACAATTTGGGAATACTCATTTTTTCTCATATACAAATCATTGCACTCTATTAGCAAAAAAATTCTAAAAATAACTCTTTTACACGATGGAAGTTTTTTGTTATTTGTAAAAAACAGCAACATTGCACAAAATTTGTTTCTGCTAAAAGTTACAAAATGTTTAGTCAATAAAATGCATATTACATGAATCATTAAATTATACTTCCTTATCTATATAAGATACCAAAGAGCGAAATTATTACGGTATTAAAATCCAAAACGTGGTTGATTTCTACAAGCTTAAAAACACTTAGATGGCAAATAAATCCCATCTGTAGTGGTCCTCTTAACTTGTGATTTATTCCACCTTCCAAGTTCTGTCAATATATGCTGGTATAATGCAAAAGTACGTGAGTTTATACCAAACCAAAAAATTGCCAACTATTAGGACACACTGCAAAAAGTTGTAGAAATAACCCAACCTGTGTCATTTGAAACTTCCCCCTGCACCAACCTATTGATTGTACAAGCATATTTTGCGCAAATTGCTCTGAAAAACATCCTGCATCGTCGCCAAATGTACAAGATTTATTCAAATAAAAGAGGGCTTATCTATTCAAAGTTAGCAAAAATGTACTAAATGTGAAGCCCAAAGCATTTATAAAAATCAACTGTCTATTGCCTCCAACATTATATTCGCCGAAACTCTTCGCGAAAGACATTTCACAAAAGAGCGTAAATAACATAGGCACACCAAACAACAATAACATTTCAAACAAACAACAAACAATGTAAGAAAGAAATGGAAATTACTCACTTATTTCCTACTAACCTCCCTACTCAAAAATATCTCTCAATAGAATCCATTAGTGACACTGAATTGGAAATTCACCACCACAAAACGGAAATAGATTCAACAAAAACAAAAAACTAAACAAACTTAATTAAACTTAATCAAACTTACTTTTCTGCGTACAGGAACTCATCAGTTCCTATCCATATCCTATCCATATCCATATCCATATCAGTTAAGTTGGAACCGCATATTCTTAAAAGTTAGTAGATGCTCAATGCTCTTCAGTGGAATATTCGTTGATATCTTAATAACTATATTACCTAACAATTACTTATAAATAACTATATCTAAAAGAAACACATTCTAACCATAATTCCACTCCTCTAACTCCAAAAAAATATACATATTTTAATTATTATTTTTTACATAACATCCAAACAAGTTACATGTATGCTTATAAGTAAATATTCAACCCACAAACAATTACATGTAAACTCTATAATTTTGTTAATAAACATTGAAATTTTTCCCGAAAAATTTACAATCCTTTCAGATTACATCCCACCACAACAATCCTTCAATATATCTGATTTGTATCATCTCAGAAATCCAATATACTCCCTAATACTGATTCGAGGTGATTTCAATCTCTGAAGTTATCTTTGGGGTCCCCGAAAACCAATAATAGAGGTACTGTAATAGAAAACTTAATTCTGGCTTCTAAACTTGTCATACTAAACGATGGCTGGCCAACCCACTTTAGTACACGAAAAACCCTCACCCATGTAGATCTCTCATTTTGCTCCACAGATATTTTTCCTAGTCTCAAAAGGCTCTAAGACTTATAAATTAGAGACCACCTCTCTATTTAAGTTCGTATGGGCAGCAAGAATACATCAAATGGAGCTAAACTCAATAAATTTAAGACTAAGCGCGTTAACTGGACTCTGTTCGGAGACAAAATTCTCCATTATAATGATCTCCATCCAGTCACTAGCAATATTTATAAAGAAGCAAAGACAGTCCCTTGGTAGTCACAAGAGCTCAAAAAAATGAGAAATGAAAGACATGTTGGGGCCCGTGCTGGTTGGTGTCCTCGGGAGCGTCCTCTTGCTGCCTGTACTGAGCACGCGTGCAGCTGCAACCTAGCACTTTTACACAGAATAAATAACACTCACTAGTTTGACTAGAAAAACAACCAGAAGCTTTATTCTTAAAATACAAATTCTTATATACTATTTACAAAAAGCACTTTCAGTCTGCGTACTGACCTTTCTGGTGTTCCAGTTCCGCACCTGTTAATTGGTGTCAGTTAGTCAAGCCAACTGACCTACGGTAAAAGTGTCGCCGGTGCATTCTAAATTTCAATGCCCTTCGTCGACTCGACTGCGGAACTGTAACACCCTAAAGTTTACATAATCATTATTACATAAATTCTGGTTACTTATAATACTTGCACCCTGAAAATATGTGCTTTCTTACTTAACTTACACCAAATGTGTAGTATCTGTTAGGAGTCGGTGCTGTGAGTCAACTACTCGCAGGCAGCTTGATTCTAACTCACGATAGACATGATGCTTAGCACACTAACAGTCGTAATATGACTTTAGACAATTTTTCAAATTATAGAAGGAACGAGTAAAGAAATCTGAAGTCAGCTTAGACCGACTTCGAAATACCCTTTACCTTTCCTTGTGCGTGGAAGTTCAACAATGGGGATATTTTCTTCATTTTCGGTAGGGTACCTTGAGTGGACTATAATGGAGGACCCGTGGCCTCTATTGATAGACCCCACTTTTTGTGTATGGCTTTGTGGCAATATACATACATATTAATATAAAATTTCTCTCAAAAATATTGTAGAGGTTGTAAGTTACAAAAATATGTCAATAGTGGACGTGGCTGTGAAAACAACCCGCCCATTTTTTGCTTGGTGTTTAACGTCAGTACCTTTAAGCTTCCTGTGAAATTTCGTTGATGAATATTCAATAGAAACCTAGTAATCATTTTTGATTAATTGTGGCCGTGGCAGTAGTAATAGTCTGCCTATTTTTGGCATGCATGCTAGTGCGGACCTAATAAATACTGCTATCAATTTGTATTCATATATCATCATTAGAAACATAGATAGGGAGAATTTTTTTGGGGTCCCCAAAGTTCATTATATGGGAGGGAGGCGTATTCTTTATTTGATCGACAAATTTTCTTGAGTGTAGCTTTCTAGAGTCAATATACGTACTAATGTAAAATTTCTCCCAAAAATATTGTATGCATTGTAACCTGAAAAAATGTTACAATAGTTTGAATCCGCCTTTTTTTGTGGGGTGTTTATTGTTAATACCATTACACTTCCTGTAAAATTTTGTTTTTAAATCTTCGATGGGTATCTAGTAATGATTTTTGATTAATTGCGGATGTGACAGTAGTAGTATAATCCCCACATTTTGCACACGCGCTGTTATGGACCTCATGTCATTACTGCCAATATTTATTCCAATATGGCATCAATACGAGCATAGGAAGGGTAATTTAAATTTTGGCTGTTAGGTTTTTAACGTCCACATGTTACTTCTCATAAAACTTCGTGCATAAATCTCTAATAATCTTCAGTAATGAATATTTGTTAATAGTGGGCGTGGAAGGTAATATATAGCTCCCACTTTTTGAATAGTATTTAATAGTATCCACATCTACATAACTACCAAATTGTGTCACTGTTCCATCTATTGGACCGAAGTTATAGTCATTTTAAAGAAGGTGAAAAAAGTTCCTTATATGGGAAGAAGGTGTAGTTTTTGTCCAAATCAGCTCATATAGCAATCTGGTTCTGTATTTTCGTTGAGACTATATTTTTCATAAAAATAGCTCTAACGGAGTAAAAAATGTGGCAACAGACAGACAGGTGAACAGGCGAACAGTGGCACAAATTGTTCAGAAAGTGATTCTGATCATATCTGTATATACTCGTATATGTCTGTGCCCACTATATCTTCTTCTTCTAGTTGAAAACCCTTTCAGCCGCACAAGCTTAGTTTACTCTTTTCACCTTTTTTAAAGGTAAAAGGTATTAAAAAGTGCAATATTACCTAAATTTGAAAAAAATCGTTAAAACGACTGGTGGCAAGAATTCACAAATACAATCAATTCTTTATCCTCTATTTCTAAACTATGGACAAATATCTAATCTATCGTCTAATTTCAGGAGAATACACTTCACACAAACAAAATATAATCAAATTCGATAGCACAGAAGCCACAGACCCTGCTCAAGTACCGCAATCCTTCTCAGAATACTTTCACATGACTGCTTTTTAAAAAGTTTCCGAACTGCCAAATCATAATTCAATAATATTCGTCACAGGCTTATCGCTTCTAAAAAAGCTCTGCCGCTTGATGATGACTTCTCTCTTGCTGAATTCTCTTCTCTCTTAAATCCAATGAAAAACAGCCAGGTAATGATAACATTACATATCCATTGCTACCAAATACGCCAAAAATCGTTTAAAGAAGAATTATCTACAGAAAAGATATCATACCACTAAGCTTTAAAAATGCAGTCATCGTACCAGTACAGAAACCGAACAACCCTATAGAGCAAATTGATTCTTTCATTGCTCCCATGCTTGAGCAAAATATTAGAAAAAATTATATCCAAGCGTGTAATGTTGTTTTCTAGGAAACACAAACAATAAATCAAGTACGTTTTCAGAAAGGTCGCAATATTATTTTCCGATCATATTATTTGCAAAAGTCTATTTTCAAAAAGCCATTTCACAATTCTTTCTTTAGACTTTATCCAAGCATTCGAAAAAATTGGCATTCCATCAGGTTCTTAATTAGCTTAAAACTGGTCAATTGGCGCCAAAATGTTTCATTTCATCAAATCGTTCCTTAGAATTAGAAAATTCTGCCCCGGAGTTAATAGTGTCACATCTTTAATTCATCCCCAATATACTGGTATACCACAACGATCACTTTTGACGGTTGCCTTATTCATAATGGCATTTGTTGATTTAAGCCGTTTTATTTGAAATAACAACAAACTCGATTATTGTACGCAACGATCTATACATAATAGTTTAAAAGTACGACAACGACGAGGTAAGCAGGAACTTCCAAAGCGTTCTTCACGAAATCGACATGTGGCCAGACACTTCTGGACCAGTCTTATAATTGGAAAAATGGAAGCATCTACATATTTTTAATAAGAGAAGCTACTCCATAATAATGTCCCTTTAGAAAACGGCAAGAATTGAAAAATTTTGGGCGTTGTAATCGTTGTAAGTAACTAAAGCAAAACTTAGCTGACAGATCGAATATAATAAACGTTTTTTTTAATCAAAGCGAAAGCGTAATAAGCCTGTTTTGCGAGGCGCTAACACTTGTAACGACTCAAATTTCCGCCGGGGTAAGCTCGCCGGATAACCAGGTATCGTATAAAGAAATATACCCAGAAGCCTCAAGGATCCTTGAAGTTCTTCGTGGGTCCTTGAATGTCCTTAGTTACAACAAGTCCTTGAATTATCCTTGGATATTATTTATTTCTTCGACTTGATAATTTCTTTGCGTTATCTCTGATTTTATTTCCTGTGTAACGAACTTTACTATGTTCTGCAAAGCACTTTTCAGAGCTGAGGTAAAAACTCAGCGGCTTTCAGGGGTCGTATACATAAATTATTAATAAAAAATCCTGCGAGTTAAATTTGCTCGGTGTATTTATTTAGAATACCGATTGTGGAGTGTTTTCTATATTTCAGCTCTCTATTCTTGCAATGACCCCCCTCGCTACTGCGCGTTTTTTTCGACTTTATAGTTTTTTGTCGCCTTCTTTCTTTTTCAAATTTGGAGCAAGTAAAAGGTTTGTGTGAGTGAAATTTGTCAGTGGACAAATTTCATCATCACAAACTATGTCTTCAAATGTAGTTGCATCAGCTGCTAAGTTTGGGCCTTCTCTTAAATATTCTCTTACGCCCACTGTTTCCGATACGGTAACAAAGCCTGTTCAGGATTTGTCATCAGTTGGAAATCTGCCAGTTAATATAGACCCTTCTCCAAATTTGTCTAATTGGCTATTCCGGCTGATTGCAATCAATTAGTATTCAGTCCCTTGGTATTAAATTCTTCTAAGTCTGTTGTGAGCAAAACATATGTTAGCATTGCTTCATCCTCTTTTTCAACTGTAAGTGTAGGTTATTCGGTTAGTGGTATGTCTGAAAAGGATAAAAGGGTAGTTGGGACAAAATTAATTGTAGTAGCCCCGATCAAAGCTGTATTTGTTTCGAGATTCTTTGCCGATACAAAGGAGGACGTCATACGATTACGATTTCATATCGAATCTGGTCTTCCCCCATCTTCTAAAGTTAACTTGAAAATTTCTATGTTTAAGTTTAAATTTGTTAGGTATACCTCGCCTTTCAAATTATGGTACCTACAGACTTATTTGAAACTATTGTTGATCCAGTATTCTGGCCTCTAAATGCAATGGTGCGTGAACATGAGTTACCAAAATATATACGGGGTTCAAATACAAAGCTTACAAAAGTTTTGCTAGCCAGTTCTGCTTTCGTATATGATGTAATTGCATTTTCGGAAATATGACTTCGCCCATATACCCTTTCGTCAGAGATTTTTGTTCCTATTTTCATAGTATATAGGAAAGACAGGGCCTCTGATTTTTCAGTGTCTACTCTAGGAGGGGGGGTTCTAATTGCAGTAATCATGCCCCTGTGCTCGGAAGAATTAGTATTCTTGAAAGCTGTTAGTATTGAAATATGTTGCTTTCAATTCTGAGTAGCAACCGTGAATATTTATGTATCTTCTTCGTATATCCCACCGCAATCTTCTCCGGAAATATACGAGTATAATCTTCACTTAGATGTTATCTCCTTATTGGCTAAGAAACTAAAGCCAAATGATAAAATCCTAATTTTGCGTGAGTTTATTTTGCCAACTCTGTGTTGGGAACATTTAAGTGATGACCCCATTAGAATCTTCCCATTTTCAAATGATACTGAGTTTATAAACTCTATTTTCAGTTTAGACGTCTCGCAGATAAATTCAATCAATAATAAAATGGGTAGACTTCTTGATCTAGTCTTTGTGGAAGAAATGGAATTTATTTAAATTTCCTTTGTTGATCCTTTGGTGTTTCCTGAAGACCCTCACCATCCAAGTTTGGAAGTGCCTGCCAGATTGCCTTTATTAAAGTCAAGTTATGTAGATCATTTATCTGTCTAATCTTTGGATTATAAGCGGGCTGACTGGTCTGCTCTTTTGGAGATATCCTCTCCTCAGTCCCCATGCGAGATTAATAGTGCAGTGGTTTTGTTTAACCGGATCTTGTGAAATGCAATCGAGCAATATATTCGTAAACGTCTGGGTGGTGCTTCTTCCTCCCCAATTTGGTTTACTGATAGGCTCCGCAGGCCACGTAACTTACAAGTTAAATATTATTTTAGATACAAATTTTCAGCTAAGCCGATTTTAAGTCCTACATATCCATTAATAGCACCAAAACCTTTGAAAATCCGCTTGACTTGATACCTATTTGACTAAAGTTAAATTCAACTTAAAAGTTGACTATAAATCATTCTGGAGGTTTATAAATTCAAAACGTAAGACTAGTTCGCTGCCGTCTTCGATAAAGTATAATGACAAAGTCTCCAGTGGTGATTTGAGTATCTGTAATCTTTTCGCTGATTATTTTCAGTCCAACTACTCTACTGGATAATATAAAATGGCCGATTATCCCTTCTCTTATACAACCCGCCATAGTGAATCAACCTATTATTGATGAGGACATTGTGCTAAAGCATTTGTCTCAGCTGAAATCATCTGTTACTCCAGGTCCCGAATTAATCCCTTCATTTAATCTTAAGCAGTGTTGTCTTAAGCTTGTCTCCGATTACTTCGCTTTTTAGTGCTTCTCTTATATATGGTCATTTTTCCGATATGTGGAAAAAGTCATATATTTCACCGCTGCATAAATCGAGTGAATCTGCAATATCCAATTACCGTGGGATTGCGCAACTTAGTATTCTTTCTAAGTTACTGGAAGCAATCGGAACATCCGAAATTTCGTATTATGCTCATACGTTTATCAGTTCCCAAAAAAGCATTGTTTCCTGAATGGAAAGTCAACTAATCTGCTAGAATTTTCCTGCCACATGTTGGCTTTGCTAAGGGTATGAAAACAGATGTTATTTATACTGACTCTAGCAAGGCATTTGATGTAACAAACCATAGACTTCTCCTCCTTAAACTCTCCAGGTTTGGTTTCCCACAATTACTTTTAAAATGGGTAACATCATATTTGTCACAACGTACCCAACAGGTGTTATTTAAAGGTGAAATTATTTGATGAATTTCATTCGTCTTCTGGCGTGCCGCAAGGTAGCCACCTTGACCCTTTAGTATTTAAAATTTTTATAACCGAGTTTCCTTCACGTATATCCCATTGCAACATTCGTATGTTTGCTGATGAAGTAAACATTTTTCATTCATTTAATAACCGTAGTGAATCGCAGTTGCTTCAAGATGATTTAAATGTCCTTGGCGACTGGTCATATGTGTTTGTCGAGATCATCCCACTCTGGTCATCCTTACTTCATTGTCAATCAAACATTGATATACGTTGATCATATGTGCGACTTAGAAGTGACAAAGTCCAAATGACCAAAAACTTACTTTTGGTAATAATGTTAACAAAGCAACTATAGTTAACAAAGCTTCTCTGTCTCTAAGCTTCATAAAACGCTGGGCAAAGGAGTTTAAAGACCCCTTTATTACCAAACTTCTGTACACTTCCTTCCTCTTCCTCTCTTAAAACCATCTCTTAGAACTATGGTTAATGCATGTTTTGTGTTTAAACTCATGAGTGGTGAAATAAAAATTGTTTTTTTTTTGCTTGGCATACTCCACATTAATGCTCCTGCAAGCAGCACAAGGAATTTTACTCCCTTGTATCTCCATCCTTGTAATCGGAACTATTTAGTTTTTTTGCCGTTTCGTAGTGTGTGTTATGATTTCAATTTAGTTTCGGAGGTGATTTTTTTGAATGATTCCAAACATATGTGAAAGATCTGTTTGTATATCCTTGTACATATGCTTAATAATCTTCCTAAGTCGCTATCTGGCCTTTGAGGCTTAGCGTAAATGTTAGGTTAGGGAGGTGATTTTAGTGAGTAAAAATCTCACACTCTTGGGTGGTGCGTATCGTGTCTTTTTGAAGACACTCCCTAAGGAAAAAATACTACCACAAACAGCCTTTTAAATATATCCAATTCCCTACTTTTGTCTAAAATTGATTACTGTTTACTATCTAGTCCATTTGCAAAAAAACATATTTGCAAACCATACAAAGTATACAAAACACTGCAATAAGTCTAAGCCTGAACAACTCTAGTTAACAACATGGATATCGAAAGCGGAATCCATACGCCTCACATATAAAATACTTAGCCAAAATGGTACTATTCTATATAAGGCTGTCGGACAAAACATGAAGAGAAAACCAAAACTCTAAAAGGCCTAAGTGATCGCCAAAATAATTTCTATTTGCAAAAACTTTAAGTTGCGCAGTCAAAATCGCTTTAATGAGAAAAAAACGCCGTGAAAACTAAAGATCTGCACGAATGGTATTGACACGCGTTTCAACAAATTTCTCAACGTTCACTTACTTACTTCAGTGCACCCGCTTCTTCCAAAATGAATGAATGAGAATGGAGAGGTACTTGAAAAGAATGAACATAGAAACAAATGAGTATCGAAGCATACGAAAAAAAGTTCTTGTTAAAATGGGTAAAATATCGGGTGCAGCAAATTTGCGTACGTACTACGTAGTGACTATGCGAATTCTTACATTTGCATGGCATCTATGTGCATATCATCGGACAGTTGTCAAAAAGAGAAACTAATACACAATATTTGAACCAAAAATATATACATTTTGATATTTCATGTAAAAAGAAAATATGCATTTATACATACTCGTACATACATATATGTCAATATTATAGAATTCATAAGAAAAATTAAATAAAATAAATTTCTACCTTAATATCCGAATAAATAAAGTTTTAATTGTATTAATTTTTAGAAGGAACTACAGACTAAGAAGTTAAGAAATAAACTAATTGCAAATAAATCTTCACAAATCTTATTTTAGTCAATATTTGCATTTAAAAACACAATCTTATTAACTGAATTTGCACTAGAAGCAAAAAGAGATCGTTTATCAGATATTAAGTTTCGTGGTAAAGAAAAAAATGATCTCAGAAGCTACACTTCAGCGCTGCTCTCTTGCTGCTTAATAACTCTCTCCAGATACACACTATGAAACGCAGAGCGTATAGAATGATAATATAATTATTCTATACACTCTGTGAGTATATTCGTTGTTTATTGTGTGTATTTGGATCTCTTCTTGAATGCTAAAACTAAACAAATACAGCAGATACTTAATATAAAAATAGCGAAACAAAGAGAGTAAGTGCTTGATGGGTAGAACTGTTTCGAAAAGTGGGTGCACTGAAGTAGGTGCATTAGTAACCAAAACATGAGAAACCATTCGTGCAGACCTTTAGTGAAACTCGACCACAAGATTTTCATTAACGATTTGCTGCAGTTCAACAAGGAAGGTACGCCAGTTTCCATATTCAAAAAAACTTCCTCGAAATATGACAGATCGGTAAATGGACTTGTTGGAAATTAATATTCACTGATGGTTCCACGACGATCGAAACGGTAAGTTTTGCTGTAGTTGATGAAAAAGGAAGGATAATCTCCTACTGTCTATTACCATTGTGTGCATTAGTTTTTAGTGGCGAACCCGAAACCATCTTAGCTGCTCTAAAGATATATGAAATATCAAAATTGAAATATATTATAGCCACTGATAGTTCTTTGAATCAGCACAAAACATATTCAACAATGACGAATCCATCGATTCCATACTTGTCACATTAAACGGAATAGTGAAACTTATCTGGATACCTGGGCATACAGGAATCGCAGGAAACCAAGATGCAGATCTACAAGCAAAACGCATCGGTATCACTGCACCTCTAACTTTTATATCACTCTCCAAAAAAATCTATATAAGGAATATACTCGCGTCCTGGCAACAAAATAAATTAACCAGTTGGATCACTTAAAACTACGCCTACAAAGACATTAATAGTCATTTAGGTAGGTAGGTTGGTTGGGCAGCCGCATCACCAATAAAACAGTGATGCCACTTAGACCACTTAGTTGGGTTCGTTGTTAGCCGCGGATACGAGGCAAGGCTACACTTCCCCTTCCAGATTGAACCAACCTGAGCCTTTTATAAAGCAAAGAAGGTTGTGAGCACCTGACTAAATTATCTATAATTGTTAAGAATTGAAATCCTAGAAAACGTTCCCTATTTCCAGCAAAAGCTGAACATGTACAGAAGAGGTGCTGGACCGTTTCCAGTTGCTCTTCTCTCCTGCAGCTGCGACAGAAATCATGTTTATACTCCCATTCTTCTTGCATGATTTCCTATTAGACAGTTTCCCGTGTGGGTTCCTATTATAGTCCTAATTTGTTGTATATTGAGTCCAATGATATTATTATATAGACGCAGATTTAGCCTCGGCCATGTTTGCCTGGTGATTTCACAGTTAGTGGCACAGATCCACCTTAGATAGATAGAGTTAATTAGTGTCTCCCTTATTTGAAGCTTACAAGTTGGGAAAGGTATACCCATATGCTACTAATATTTGGCATACAAGTGCCGTCTCTCGCAGTTAATTAGCCTTGCAGTTCCCTGAAATATCCCTATGAGCTGGTACCCAGCATAAATGGATATGGAGTTGTTTAGCCACCTTATTAAAAGATCGGTGACAGTCTAAGACACTCCTTGATGTTATTTGGAATGCATCCGAAGCTCTTAGTAGAGCTTGGCTGGCTGTCTGATAAAATGCAGATATCCTTTCCAGTTACCTCGTTTATCTTCAACCAATTCAAGGCCTCGTAAATTGCCGTTATTTTCGCTTGAAAAACACCGTAGTGATTCATTAGTTTGATTGATTCACTGATAGAGGGCTTTTCGCAATAAATATCTTATCCTACACCGGTATTCACTTTTGATCCGTCTGTGTATATCTTGGTGGGAGTATCTGGTGATGGATCCCCCCGAGACATTCCTGTCTGGAAGGAATACTTGCCCAAGAATCTCTATCGAAATAAAGAGAAGAAGGAAGGTAATCAATATCACTGGGTATGTCCGTATAGGATTCTAATATGGTCGCATGTCCACACGGGACAGCTTTCCATTGTGAGCTCGTCTTGAGCAGAATGGCGGAATATGCCATCATAAATATTTGCAGAAGAGATCTAAGGGTGAAGGATGTAGTATGGTAAGCAATGGGAAAGTTGGCGTGGTTTTCATTTTGCCGCTTATTGCCAATTCTGCTGATCTCTTTGCCTTATTATGCACTTCGCAGGAAGCCATTTTCTTCATAGCAGTCCACGAGACAACATTTCCATTTAGGAGAATGGGTCTGTCAACTATAGTATAAAGTCAGTGGGTTACGCTAGGCATAATTCCCCAGGATTTACCTATAGGTCTTTTGCAGACATAAAAACCCACCCCAGCTTTCCTAGCTCTTTTTAGTGTGTTTGACTTCCAAGTAAGTTTCCTATCAATTATAAAACCCAAATGTTTCGTTTATTCTGAAATCCCTAGAGCTTTTCCCTTAAGCATAATCTAAATGAGGGATTTTATGTTTCCAAGTAAACAGAATGACTTGAATTTTATCCGGATTTGCTCCAAGACCGCAGTCCTCCGCATACTTTGCAAAATATCTAGAGTATTTTGCAACAATTCTCTCAGAGTAGATATGAATTTCTCAGAGACAACAAAAAAAACATCATCAGTATAAGCTATCTTCTTAGATCCCACCATCTCTAATCTTAACAGGAGTTTGTTAACAACTGTGTTCCATAGAAACGGTGAGAGGACACCTTGCGGTGTGCCCCTGCTCACCAACTTACGTAGGACCGATTCACCATGATTCGCCTTAATGATTCTGCTATTTAGCATTTTACCAATGAGGCCTACCAGTCCCGTTTCCACCCCAGGTACGTGACCCAAACTTAAAGCATCCTTCAAAGATTGCTAACAACTGTAGTTCAACTTGCTAAATACCATCAACCTTGAAACTTTAAGTGGCCCATAAGAGTCGATCTTCCGATAGTGAGTCTATCCTAACCTCCCGACTATTCGATGGATCTTCCCTCTCGTGCCCAGAGATATCTGTTCATTCTGGGAAATGCGTTGTGAGTATCCCTAGAGACTCCTTACTAATTGTAGTGAATGTGCCCTCCAGCAGCTCTTCTGTAGCAGCTCCTAGTTCAAAGAACTTTGTTCCAATATCTTACGAAGTCTGGAAGCCTCAGTCGCTCCCTCTAATTCTTCACAAAGGATTTCCAGGATTACCTTTGAGCAATTCTAACCTCCTTCTTATAGACTTTCAGAGCATCTCTATACACTTTCCAATCATTTTCAAGACGTGTATACTTCGCCTCGTTAAAAGCTTTCCTACTGTTTACCCGAAACTTGCTTAGCTGTTCAGTCCACCACCGAGCTTTCGGCTTGTCCCTCAGCTGCCTTATCGGCTTGTCCCTCAGCTGCCTTATCGACCAGCCTTCGGCCAAGTCCGCGTTCAGGCTGTCAGTAACAGGGACAACCATTTTTCCAGCCTTTCCATGTTTCCTGGTATACTAGATGGACTCACATTTAAGGTATTCCCAACTAAATCTACATATTTCTCCCAAAGCTAAGCCTGATATTTCTATCAGGCTTAGCTTTCTGTAGAATTTTCTTAATCTCAAATGAAATATATCTTTGATCAGAGAATGAGTATTCATCTAACACTACCCACTCCTTATTCTTCCCATAAGAGAGTCAGGGGCAAAGGTGGCGTATATTACTTCCTGCCGGTTGCTTATGACAAATGTAGGTTTAACACCCCTATTACAGATTTGGAGGTTAGTTCCTAAGCAAATAATAGACAAGGCACTCACCCCTCACATTAGTGTCCGCAGCAGTGATCAATTTAATCCTAGCCTTTGCGAATGCGTCACCAGATCCATTAAACTTGATCTTGGTAGCTCTTCATGATCGTGGGACAGGTAGCATGACGATAGCCGTATCAGCTCATCTCATGACTCCAGATTAACTGTCGTTTGTTCGGCATCGCAAAAGCATTTATAATAAATTAGCACACACGCACTAAATTTACCGTTGTTTCGTGTATAAATCAATTTGTATCTTTGAGCCCCTAGCCGGCTAACAAGACGATGTACAACCCATGGTTCTTGAATCGGGACAATATGGTATCTGTTCATTGACAGATGGGGTATAAGATTGGCGGAGGCAACCATGGAATGGTGAAGATTATTTTGGAGTACCCGAACATCAGGGTTACTGGACTCCACCTCCACCACCGTCTTATCAGCATCCTCTTCGTCCAATGCCAGTAGCTCTTCCTCACCAGTCAGAGTGGCTTGCGCTACCCTATCCGATAAGGAACAGATACTGGAATCGGCTGCTGCCCTGGGTTGCGCAACCACCTTCTCAGAACCAGAGCCAGGTTCCACCTTGCACGCTCCATCTCAGCCAGCAGAAGTGGTGTGAGCCTTCAGCAAGCTGAGAAGCGTCAGGGTGTACCTCAACTCCTACAGGGTCCATTGTGTTGGAGATATTCGCTCCTTTTTGTATATCTCAATGTTAAATACGAGCATCCATTAGCTCACGACACCTTCGGAACGCGACAGAGATCCAACGAGTCCGTGCTCACCACAAAAGTAGCATTTCCGTGACTTTCAATGATGAAGTCGGAAGTTCAAGATTACATACCCGTAACATCTCCAAAACCAGTCAGGTGGTTCAGCTGCTATCGCGACCCTCGCTCTTGGCAGGTTAGGGATATCCTCCCTCGAGATAACCTCTAGCTTAGATCCAGGCCAAACTTCCCCGATTCTGGAGATTGCTATTCGATATAAATCAGCTCGCTGCATGTCTTTGGTACGGGTGAAGTCTCATGACGTCGGGGGCTCTCAATAATGTTGGGGTTTCTGGGCGGGTCGTCCGACAGCTGACGTTTTGGCCGCAGGTTCGGTTTCGGAACCTGTGATAGTTCCTCCGTAAACCTCGTTGCCCAGCTAATAGAGGACTTTTGTTTTTCAGACATCTCTCCCTCCGGGACGCTTCTGAAACTTTCCATCAACTTCAAAGCAGCGCGTCTCTCCTTGTTGTTGTGCCATGCTCTACAAACGAAGAGGCATTAGTCGTTTTAGACCTCATTGGACTGTCACGTCTACCAGGGTCAATCCAAGTACCCGCCGTATAAACCTTAGACTTTGTCGTCAGAATTTCCAGTGCCAGCTTCTGCCGTACGAGATGTGCTAGCCGTGCTTGGCTTATTTGTATCGCCACTTCTACTAGGCTGTGTAGCCCCAGCTTCCACCGAATGAATTTGTGACTGGCTTGAGTCAGATTCAGAATTGGAGGCAATAGCCTCCGTTGCATTTAGTGACTGCTTGTCCAAAGAAATGTTCAAATTTTTGTTGTGGTCCCTCTTTTTCTTACGATCCACCGTCGACCGACACATGACATGGTGATCTACAATTTATAGGGGAAACATTATGGTCGACTGTAGGAGCGTCATGAATATACCTCGAGGTGACCCGGTATCGAGGTAGCTCCGTAAATATACAGCCGGTATTGCCCCCTGGCTGCAAACCAACTAATAGGCATAACATCTTGGAAAGGGGGTATTTTTACGAGAGTTTACTCCCTCCACCCAAACTATCTAAGCCAACCGTACATTAGATGGGCTGCGGGATCCATTGTCAGGAACGGATCGCTCTACTCACACCCAGTGCACAATTGTTACAAGCCGCTACCATGTGGAGGTGATAGACCCAACTTCCGCCGGAACTCAATTACTGCATATACTCATATACATGTTAGCCCTCTTGAGTAACTGACGGCACAACGACCAATAATAGTCACTTAAATTAAAATTGCTTGCTGTTGAACCGCTTAAAAACAAGATTTTTATCAGAATGCGGGTTATACACTTTAAGTTAAAGCATCATATTCTACTGAACACAGAATCTTTATTTTTTGCATTAATTTTCCCTTTACAGTAATACTTTCCTTAACAATTGTCCAAAACTATCATATACGTAATTCTATATTTTATTAAAAAAACTCTCAGAGCTTCTTAATCCCATCAACCAAAAATATCAATACAATCAATAACTATAGATTGTATTGATTGACCGGAGCCAATTCCTGCAAAGACGAAAACGGGAATTTAGTGACGGATGTCCAGAGCATACTCACGTTATGGAGGGAACACTTCTCGAAGCTGCTGAATGGTGACAGCGCTAATGATAACAATGAAGATGAACCCGACCCCACAGTTGCTGAGGACAAACATGAAGTAGCGCCCCCCGACTATGACGAGGTCTTGTTAGCTATTAGGCGGCTCAAAAACAACAAAGCCGCCGGAGCTGATGGTATACCAGCGGAGCTTTTCAAGGCTGGCGGCGATGAGCTCACGAAACGCATGCACCAGCTCATTTGCAAAATATGGTCGGAGGAATGCATGCCCAGCAACTGGAACTTAAGTGTGCTCTGCCCAATCCACAAGAAGGGTGATCCGGCAATCTGTGCCAACTACCGCGGTATCAGCCTTCTGAACATCGCATATAAGGTCCTGTCGAGCGTACTCTGTGAAAGGCTGAAGCCCATCGCCAATGAACTGATTGGGCCTTATCAGTGTGGCTTCAGACCTGGTAAAGGCAATGTTCACACTACGCCAAATCCTGGAGAAAACCCTAGAGAAGCAGATCGACATACACCACCTTTTCATTGATTTCAAAACCGCATTCGACAGCACCGTAAGGAGTCAGCTGTACGCCGCTATGTCTGAATTTGGCGTCCCTGTTAAGCTAATTTGGCTGCGCAAAATGACGCTAAGCACCACCACTGGCTCAGTTAAAATCAGTAATGACTTGTCCGAGCCGTTTGTTACTGAGCGAGGATTCAGACAAAGTGACTCCTTATCGAGTGTTTTCTTCAATCTAATGTTGCAAAAAATCGTACGCGCAGCAGATCTAAATCGCACAGGCACTATTTTCTACAAGAGTGTCATGTTATATAGACATCATTGGCCATAACAGCCGCTCCGTGAGTGCTGCATTTTCCGGCTTGGAGAGAGAAGCGAGGCGAGTGGGTTTAGCGGTAAACGAGGGCAAAACGAAGTACTTGGTGTCAACACACAAAGAGTTGCAGCATCTTGGACAACACGTCACTGTTGGCGACAACAACTTTGAAGTTGGGAAGGAGAACGTTTATCTGGGAACCAGCATCAACACCACGAACGATGTCAGCAAGGAGATCAAGCGAAGAATCACTCTTGCCGACAGGTGTTACTTTGGGCTCAGTAGGCAATTGAGAGATCAGAGCCGTCTCTCGACGAACAAAAATTACGCTGTACAAGACCCTCATCCTTCCCGCCCTGCTGTATGGTGCCGAAACCTGGACGATGACAAACAACGATGAGCGAGCTTTGGGGGCGTTCGAGAGAAAAATTCTTCGAAGGATCTATGGTCCTATATGCGTCAACGGAGAGTATGGAATCAGATGGAACAACGAGCTGTATAAGCTGTACGCCGACATTGATATAGTTCAGCGCATTAAAACACAGCGGCTGCGCTGGCTGGGACATGTTGTGCGAATGGATGAAAGTGCTCCGGCGAAAAAAGTGTTTGAATCGATGCCGCCGGGTAGCGGACACAGGAGGGGGAGACCACCACTACGTTGGAAGGACCAGGTTCAAGAGGATCGGCTGCACTTGGTGTTTCCAATTGGCGCCAGCGTGCGCGAAGAAGGGACGACTGGCGAAGGCTAATAACTCGGCAATGATCAGAAATGGTTGTACGCCAATTATGATGATGATGAATCTATAACTATATAGGTTAGGTTAGGTTGGGAAGGCGTGTGCGGATACGCAGTACTCGGAGACATATATGTCCATTGTGACTGCCTTAAAAAAAATGCCAGGAGGAAGCATACTCGTCCTTACACTCGATCTCCATAAACATTGGAAGTTCCATCCCTATCAAACCATTTGGTTTTCCAGATGAAAGTGAGAAGATCCGATAAATCTACCTTCGTTATCTTGTCAAACTTGTGAAGAAGCGCGACCCCAAACATTGAAGTTGTTTCAACTGTAGTCTCGGACATTGACATAAAAAGTGATGAATCGACTCTGTCTCTTCTTCATCATGGCAACTCCTACATAGCCCGCTCGACGGCATACGAAAATGTTGAAGCATTGGTGCGATAGCACAATGCCCCGTAATGACCCACGTAAGCACTCTTACTGCAGGTTTGTTAAGCCCTAAGAGAACTTTCGTTCTCTTCATGTCTAACCTAGGCCATAAGGCCCTTGAAACTATATATGATAACTATATAAGTAAATTAAAAATGGTAAAAGAAATTTAACCGTTATAAAACAAAATTGGAAAAGTAAAAAATTCGCTATGAATATATGTAAATATTAATAGTATATATCTATATTTATTTATTTCATAAAGTTGATAGCCCTGGCTGCTAGAACTCTCGAGTTAAGTTTAACATAATATAAATTTTGTTACAATTAAATAAAAATTTTAATCTAATATATATAATTCTCGTGTCACGGTGTCGAACTCCACCGAAATGGCTCTACCGATTTTTATGAAATTTTTTGTGTATATTTCGTAGGGACGAGAAAATGATGTAAAGTATTTTTCACTCTCCTACCTGACAGGGTTTAAAGCGTGTTTTGTTTCCAAAAAATATTGTATGTACTCGTAAATAGTTCGGTATTTATTTAAATTACCATTGCGACAATGAAAAATAAACAGTGTTTTGCTAAAGTAGTCTTCTATTCTAATGAATTAATATGTCCAAATATTATATACGAATATTATGTTGAGCAAAAGTAATATATATACATATATATATATATATATATATATATATATATATATATATATATATATATATATATATATATATATATATTAATATATATAGATATATATATATATATATATATATATATATATATATATATATATAGATATATATATATATATATATATATATATATATATATATATATAAATTTATTTGTTTATTTATTATTTTTTTTATTTCACTTTTTTTTATATTTAGGAACAAAGGAGTGGAATTTGATTATTTTCTATGATTAGGCAACATTTCGAGCCGAATTAGAAAGCCTGCCAACCGGAACAAGTTTTCTTAGTCAATTATGCGATCAAGTTCATCAAAGGTCTACCTTGACGATCCTGGTCGACCATTTCGTGCAAACATAAGAAGAAACTCAAGCCAGACAATCTCTTCTCCTTCACCTCTTCTATATAAAGAAAGTGCACACGAGAGGGGCGCTAGAACTTATCGCCAATATTCGTCATTCGTTGTTTGCAATTCTGTACTCTGAGTACGCTACAAAGATTTGTCAGACCATCGACAAAGTGCATTCCAATGAGGAACATGTCCGGAATTTGCTGAAGGCACACATATCGATAATGAATTCAACGATCAACACAATGAAGCAGCATAAAAACGGGACAAAGATCAAATTAGGAATGATCGAGCATCAAATTGAAGAAGTCGCTATATGAATCATAATCAGCCCACAACAATGGCGACAGGAAATAATGAGCATCAAGAATCACCTTCCATCCCAACTTCAGTTACCTGTGGAGTATAACGAGTTATTGTCCTTCTACAAACTAATGAGGGTGAAAGGAGGCATCTCGGCCGATTATGTGATATTTGACATAAAAATAAAACTGGTCAGTCATAAATCATTCGAAGTCTTTAAGGTGATACCCATCCCTGTCTTGATCAACAATGCAATGATAACCCTAAAACCAACAACTACGCTCATGGCAGTCAACTTACATCGTAACCGATATTTTCCTACATCACCCACGGCACTCAAACAATGTAGCGAAGCCAAAGAGGACACATTTTTCTGTGTCAATATTCATTCAATCCATAACAAAGGTGTTGGTGAGCAGTCATGTGAAATCAACTTACTGCACAACGGAGACCATTACCAACTGCGAATTCACAAGAACGAACTCAAAGGAAGTCTAGATTTCAATGAAACATGCAAATCAATGGATCCTTCCCGTATCATCAACACGAATGTCAGCGGTAAGCAGCAACGATGTATTTCAAGTAGCCCTAAAAGAATTTGGTCGGCTCAGTCTGCAACCAGACTGTACATTGAAAAATGACTTTATAACCATACAAGGACACTTCATCGCCACTAGTTCCACGCATTCGTCATATACAAATGACGAATTATGACAGAGCTGTACAGACCTTACAACATGGGACTGTTTCTCCTGAATACCAAAGAAACAACAGCGGAAGATCAGATTAGTCAATTGACAGCACTCCAGCATGAAAAAGCAAATCTAAGCATCGCCCACATGATATTCATCAGTACATCATAACCAATCTTCATCATCATTTGCATCGTGCCGTGGTCTTTGTAAAGGGTGTCCCAACAAGAACGCAATTTTTAAATCTGGCAACATTCGAAGTGTCATTGTTTGACATTTGAACAATTGTTATTGTGTGCTAGTAGAAGGTACGAGGTTAGTAAAAATGGAGCACTACACGAATGAACAACGCATTCTCATTGTGAAATTGTTTTACCAAAATGGTGAAAGTTTTGCGGTCAATTTGGGGTCAGAATAATGCTCCAAAAGAGTCAACTGTAAAGAGATTAATGGATAAATTTGCCGAAACTGGGTCTGTTAGTGATGTAAAGACAACAACGCGCCATCGACCAGGTCGATCGACCGAAAATGTCGCAGCTGTACGTGATGATCTCGCTCAAACTCCATCCACCTCAATTCGACACCGAGCTCAGCAAATTGGTGTCTCCAAATCCACTATGCAGCGAATTTTGACGAAAGATTTGCATCTTTATGCATACAAAGTTCAATTGACTCAGGAACTGAAGCCAGCTGACCATGGACAGCGAAGGGAGTTCGTTAATTGGGTATTGGAGAGACAACATGAAAATGCTGATTTTGCCGCTAAAATCATCTTCAGTGACGAGGCCCATTTCCATCTTGATGGCTTCGTCAATAGGCAGAATTGTCGCATTTGGGGTGAGGAAAATCCTCGAGTGATTCACGAGAAGCAAATGCATCCTCAACGTGTCACTGTGTGGTGTGGTTTTTGGGCTGGAGGAATCATTGGACCTTTTTTTATGAAAATAAGGCAGGTCAAGCGCAAACAATCAATGGTGTTCGGTATCGTGAAATGATAACCAGTTTTTTCTTGCCTCGAATTGAAGAAATGAATGTGGAGGGCATGTGGTTCCAACAAGACGGCGCCACATGTATACAGCCAGAGAAACAATTCAATTGCTGCATCAGTCATTTCCCGGTCGTGTTATTTCGCGTTTTGGAGATCAGAATTGGCCGCCTAGATCGTGCGATTTAACACCATTAGATTTTTTTCTTTGGGGTTTTTTGAAGTCGATGGTTTACGCGAATAAGCCGACGACGACTCAAGCCTTAAAAGAGGAAATTGGACGCTGCATTAATGAAATACCGCAGCATTTATGCAAAACGGTCATTGAAAATTTCATTAAAAGATCGAGTGCATGCCAGCAAAGCTGCGGCGGCCATCTGCACGATATATTGTTCCATACATAACCTCATTCTGTCTACTTTACGATATAATAAAGTTTCACGATTTTTTTTTAAATATCTGTGTTTTATTTAAAATTTAAAAATTGCGCTCTTGTTGGGACACCCTTTAGAAACAATCAGAAAACTCTGCAACATCGATAGGTCATCTCCTCAGCAAGCTCCAAGAAATCACGTAAAGGCGCCTGGTGCCGTCTAAGAACAAAAACTTGAAGTTATCACAACACATGAAGGATAGGGTTGATCGACATATACTCAACGGCGGTGAACATGTTTAGAAACACATATATATAAATACTTTTATATTAATATATAATTTCATACTTATAATAATACAATAATAAGTCATACATAGAATAACTCATGATAAAGGGAAATACAAAAACAAGAAGAAAGAATTAGTAGCAAAGCCCCCAAATCTGCATGTTCGGCAGAACAGACTTTACGCTACCAGTGCAATGTGGCTAAAAATGCC
Source organism: Clusia tigrina (assembly GCA_920105625.2). Classification (NCBI taxonomy): domain Eukaryota; kingdom Metazoa; phylum Arthropoda; class Insecta; order Diptera; family Clusiidae; genus Clusia; species Clusia tigrina. The sequence goes on from OV050030.1 coordinate 76,737,980, forward strand.
TACATTGCATAATGTTGCGACTATGAACTTGCATCCAAGGCTAAGTAGGAATTCATTGCACTTTTGTGGTCAGCATTTTGCTAAAAGTATGCATGCGATACTTAATATTAAACATAGATTCTTGCATACTATCAACGTTAGTTGGGGTAGGTCACGTCGTGAGTTAGCGAAGCTTCACTCACAACACACTGCAAAACAAATTATTATTAATAATTTAGATGTAAATATAAACTTTTCCATCTGTAACTATCCCTGAGCTATCAGGAGCTACATAGCTGCTTCGCCAACTTCCAAAGACCTCCGACATTGCCTCAACATATTTTCACCAGTGAACAGAACTACTTCAAAACAATAATTCTATCCTTAATTACCACATCTAGGTATCTGAAACTAATAGCAGGAAATTATTTATACAATAAACGATTTTATATTTAAATAATAAAAAATTTTAATTAAATAAAATAACAATTTATATTCTCCCAGCTGTTATTTTTTCGGAAGGTGAATTTGTATTTGTGATTGCCCATTGATATTTTTCACACGAAATTTGTGTACTCTTATTACAGTTTTATAAAATATTTAATTAGCACGATACTGCTATAAGTGCATTAAATTTGACAAGAAATCTTATAATTTAAAGCATTGTATTTACTAAAATTAATGGATTTATTTTTAGATATGTAACATATAAAAGAAACTAACTTTGCATTAATATATATATATATATATATATATATATATATATATATATATATATATATATATATATATATATATATATATATATATATATATATATATATATATATATATATATATATATATATATATATATATATATATATATATATATATATATATATATATATATATATATATATATATATATATATATATATATATATATATATATATATATATATATATATATATATATATATATATATATATATATATATATATATATATATATATATATATATATATATATATATATATATATATATATATGTATAACGAATTGGACGAAAGAAAATAATATAAATATTGTCGCATACAAATTTTCCGATTTATTATTATTCTATTGTATTATTACTCCCTTTTCAAGGCTGGTATGCGCCTCTCAAGAAAACGCTCAGGAAAAAAGAGCATATATTTCTTGTGCGTGAAACATTCAAGAAAATTTGATATTTGAAAGCCCATGGCGGCTTTGACATGTGATTTTTTTATTCGCCTTAAGCGGCCTATAGACGATACGTCATCATCTGTATTTGTTGTGTAAAGCGGAGTACAGCATTATCAAGTTGCTCACTGGTAACAATAGAATCAAACTTGGCTAATTATTCTAGCTGCACTTGAAAGCAATTCCAGTCAGTACAAGCATTTACTAACGTTGATGTGCTTTAATTTAGTGCTGGGGTTTGGGAAATTACCAATTGCACCGGCGAATGGTCAGAACTCAGATCAAATCCTTCAGTGATAGTTAAATGCGCTGTAGGAATGTTTTTGTAGACAAAGAAGTCAATTAAGTCTGGTACTTTGCTAGTATCCGATGGCCAATATGTTGCTTTACCAGTTGAAACTGAATTACAACATGTACGCTGCATAGCTTTGAATAATTCTCTTCCTTTTGTCGTGGTGAGCCTTGAGCCCCAAAACGTATGTTTTGCGTTGAAGTCGCCTCCAATTATAAAACGACCATGAAACTATTAAAAAGAGACAAATAGTCTTCATATTTCAACTGGTGCCTAGGTGGACTATATAGAGCAGTTAGAACCAGTGGTTGCTTGGAAGTTTCAACGGAAACGGATGTGGTTTGAAACTCATTTGTGCTGATTTGGTCCTCCAAGTGATGTTTAATGGAACTTTTAATTATGACTGCGCTACCACCCCTTGCACAATTGTCAGGATGTATTGTATGGTAAAGCGCATATTTTTTAAAGGATACGTGCGATTGCTTAGTAATATGAGTTTCAGCAATTAAGCATATATCAATATCTTCATTGTTAAGCACGACTTCCAACTCATTTTTGTGTTTGGCTAAACCATTTGCGTTCCATAAAATCAGTCTTAGACAATAAGTCATAATTTAAAAATTGCATGTTGTGCTCCAGGGCTCCCAAGCGCAATTCCAATGCTTTGAACATTTTTTCCTGGCGGTCTAGCTTTTGCCAAGATTATTGACAGCGCATCGGTGCTTTGTGGGGCAAAATTGGGAGCAGAGCCTTTCGTTATTTGAGCATAGCCTGCTGCTTTAGTACTCGTAGATGGTCCAATTTTGATGGAGACATTTTTTGACGCGCATATTGATTATTATCACGCTCCTTCGTTTTAACAAAAGTTGTCTTCTTCGATCTGATTTTTTTTAATTCTTTCGCAATTGCACAGCCACAATAATTTGCTGGGTGCGACTCACCACATTTGAAGCATTTGAGTTTATCAGCTATTGGCTTTTGGCACTCTGAAGATATATGTTTACCGGCACATTTGACGCATCGTGGAGATTTCCCACAGGCATTTTTTGTGTGGCCGAATGATTGACAACTTTTGCACTGGGGAATTAAGTTAGATGATTGTATTGGTTCAATCTTTACAATTGTATTTAAAATGTTTTTGATTTCGTGAATTTTCTTCACATCTTCAGAAGAGTCGAATGTCAGAACGAACATATCAAGCGGTTCCTTCGTCTTCCATTTAAGTTTGTAAATAGCACTAATTACTTTGAGGCCTTGATTATTCAAATCACTTATAATGGATTCCTCGTCACACGAATGGTGCAGATTTTTTACCATTTTTTTTATTGGCCAGGTTTGCTTGTCTTCATAGCTGAACCAAGGGATGCTTTCATTAGTTAACAACTTCGTAACAGCCCGATACTCAGAAGAGTCAAAAGTTATTACTCTGTATGCACCATTATTAATAAGTTTCACAAAGAACTTGTTTTTTATAGTTGCAATAAACTGGGTGTGTTATTTCTTAAAATCATTTGTACTGTTGACAACAATTGGAGGAGGTCGGGCTATTTTTAGTAACAGTCACTTTAGCACTTGAAACTGTAGGTCCACTTTATGTGATCACTTCCGGAGAGGTATCTGCCTTCCGTTTTTTGGTTGGTGTTTTCTTTTTGAGGATCCAGTCCGTCTCTCTGGCTAGTTCATCCTCATCAGTCTCCTACTTTTTTTCGTTATCAATATTTTTTGTGTTGGTATAATTTTCGGTTGATTTAAGTTTTGCATTCTCACTTTTGAGTACAGATAACTCGTATTTTAACAATGAGCATAATTTTTCGAAGTTTTGGATTTTTTAGAGCAATTTTGTGTTTTGCGATTCAAGATTTAGTATTTTTCTTGGGACCCCAGGTGGTGGTGTTTTTAAGTTACTCATTTTAGTTTAGAATTCTAGCAATGTGGCAGCACTGTTTAATATAGTGTCGATAATGCATTTCAGCATTGACAAATAGTTGTCATATGCTTATCGCGGTTTGTTTACACACGAGCTTTGCGAATTTCGGCACTTTTGTTTGTGTTATTATGGAATTGAGTTATTTTATTCGGTTTTAGAACTAGTTTGGCGCGCTTTTCCTTGCGAACTCAGCCAAAGGTTCAGAATTTTTTCGATGCAACACCACAAAAATTTCACACCGAACACCACGCAAATGACGAATCAGCGAGGGATGGCCCGAGGCAGAACCCCAGTGCCAAAAGTCGAAGCAAATTGCGGATAACACTTTGGTAAGAATAGAATTTCTAAGAGCTCAGGGCAAACACGTCCGTTTAGCTTAGAGTTTTTTATATTCTACTTACGTTCCTGACAACCCATTGACGCGTAGCTTTTAGCCTTATAGCTGAGTTTGCAGCCACTTTTTCACCAAAAAGCTTAACAGGCAGCAGATTGAGCACAACATCCAATGCTGCCGTTGGAGTTATTCTTGTGGCACTACTTATGAATAGCTCTGCCGTTCTTTGTACCTTTGTTACCAGCCTAATGTATGTGGACTTACTTAGGGCTGTCCACCAAGCACCCCATTAAAAAGGACTCATCGTACCACAACTGTGTATATCACAAAAGCATGTCTACCTTAGGCTGTAACCCCCATTTTTTACCAATAACTCTTTTGCAAGAGTACAGAGCTACCTGCAACTTCGTAATGCGTTCGCTTATATTAGCCTTCCAGTTCAGCTTCCTATCTAGGATCACGCCCAGATATTTAGCCTCCTATACCCATTAGTTTTGGAGCGATAAATTGAGGAATTTTATACTTCCTAGTGAATAGCGACACTGAGCAGCTCATTTACCGCAAGATTACAAAGTATGGATGAAAGAACTCCACCTTGATGTGTGCCTCTGTATACGGACTTTTTGACCGACGACGTCCCCAGCTGAGAATTGATTATCCTGCTAGAAGTCGTAGGTAGTCAGTTTCCAATTAAAGTAGACGGTATATTAGGGGATGACTTATTTACAAAACATCGAGGGAAGATAGGCTATGAAATAACGACGTCATTCCATTGCAACGATACATGGCACCAATTTGACACTACAAATAGAGTATATTGCGTCACTATACCTCCACGTTGCGAAATGATTCATCCCATTAGCACCGATATCAACGAGGACATGATAGTTTAGAGTGAAGAGCTACAAGAAGGAGTTTTCCTCGCCAACTCCTTGTTGCCTGAAAAGGGAATAAAACACGTCAGAATTCTAAATATGACGGAATATGGAGCAAGTTATAACATATGTTGAGTTTCGATCGCACAGGCACTGAGGCACGAAGCAGAATAGAGAGCATATGTAAGAAGTTTGAGGATGTATTTTATATGAAAGGTGACATTTTGTGCGTCAATAACTTATACAAACAGCATTTAGAAACCACTGATCACAAACCAATCTACATTAAAAACTATCGTCTGCCACATTCCCAGCTAAACACAATCAATAAGCAAATACAATACCTGTTAAACCAACAAAAATTATTGAGCCCTCTGTTAGTCCGTATAACTCACCACTGCTAGTCATCTCAAAATAGAGCTCCAATGATACTAAACAATGGAGACTCGTTGTTGACTTCCGCCAACTCAATAAAAAAATTCTCGCTGATAAATTCCCGATATCAAGATTAGATGATGTCCTTGGTAAGATAGGAAGATCCAAGTATTTTTCTACTTTGGATATGACCAGCTCTTTTCATCAAATACCTTTGTGAAGGGATTCAAAACAAACTCATTGCTTTCTCTACGAGCGACGGTCATTATCACTTTAAACAACTACCCTTCGGACTCAAAATTGTGGAAATAGGAATACTGAAGTACGACCTATCTGGTTCAATCGGTATGGTAGTACTCTCAAGGGGAAAGTTCATCTTACAGTTCCCTAGAATATCCCTCAGGCCGAGAACCCTGCACAGATGCAGACGGGTCTGCTTAGCTCGTCTAAAGATTTGCGGCAGCTCTTGACGGCTTTTGAGGTGATAATAGCCGAATCCAGGGAGCGCAAAGCTTCTTGGCTGTCGGACAGAATGCAAATATCATGTCCAGATATTTTCTTCTTCTTTAGCCAAGACAGTGCTGCCTCTATAGCCGCGACCTCTGCCTGAAAATCACTACAGTGGTTGGACATCCTAAAGGAGATGTTAATATCCAAATCGTCTCAATATACACCAAAGGCCTGCTTACTCTGTAACTTGGATCCAACTGTGTAAAGGTGAATCCCTTATACATGAGGAGGGATGCCATCCTTCCATTTATCCCTGGAGGGAATGGAGATTCTGCACAGACCATTGAAGGCATAAATGGTTGTGATGTAATCGAAAGAGTCAGTAATACACTCAAAATGTCTTAAAAATAGATGCATGACCTACGTTCTTGGCAACCCATTGGTGTGTAGCTTTTAGCCTTGTAGATGAGTTTGGAGCCATCTTTTCCCAAAAAGTATTATAGGCAGCAGATTGACCAAAACGTCCAAAGCTCCCGTTGCACAGTGGTAGAAATGGCCAATCTAGCTCCGATTAATTCAAATTTCAAAATCTATTTTAACGGAAAAACAGATTTGTATTTGATTACTGATACATCAGATAGATCACTGACATTTTTCATTTTGTTTTGCTCTCAATATTCGCACAGCTGTAAAGCTTCAAACCCAGCATATGTTGCATCAGATGCTGCCAAAAACCTTTCCGCCTTTTTTAACAAGCAGCTGCAATTGTTCATTAAATTTCTCAAAGTGATTCTAAAATTCTTTTTAATTTTTTTATTTAAAGTTAAAGGTGTGTATTAACGAAAAAAAAATGTGTTTGTGTCCAGTGTTTGTGTTTCGTGTTTTAGATTTGTTGTTGTTTAAAGTGCTAGTAAGAATTATAATGTTTTCCAATAAATTCACTTGTTGTAGAGGTAAACTTCTGTGATTCGAATGGAATCGATCTAATTTTATTTTTTTTAATTAATGTAGAGTGTTGTTATGTGAAATGTCTAAAATGAGATGCACGTTTTTGCAACTTTTTTATAAATTAATTTTTTTAGTTACAATGTCAGTATCTAAGCGAGCGCTATTTTTGGTATGGTATGCGGAACATGACGCTTCTAAAAAATTTTCTGCCGTGAAATCCTATGTTTTCGACATCATAGATAAAAGCAAATATAATGAGGATCAATGCATTGAAATATCCAACAGGGTAAAAAATTTCACCACAAAAATAAGCATGATATGGAGACAAAGCCACCGGGCTCGGATGATTTTTGAGAGAAATAACAAGGTCTGGTTAGATAGTGAAATTTTATTGGTAGACCCAACCCCAAGTACTGGGCGACCCAAAATAAGCTTCACGGACAGCCAGGAAAAAACAAAAAAGAAAAAAGTGTCTGATATCGCCAAAGAAATCCCGTGCGATGAGCTCATGTCTGCGGCCAGCACTAGTTTATACAAGGCTGGCAAGAGGACTGCATCAGTAGTCGTATCAATGTTGAACTCCGATGAAAATTTGCCAAAAAGCTTAAAATCTGCCATATTAACCAATAATAATGAAGTCATAAAATACACTGCAGAGGAAGCTTTAGCATTATATATTGATGGCGGTTATACAAAAAGGGTTTACATGGACTTGCAGAATGGAACTCAAAAGAGAAATGCTTATATATTTCCCACTTATGATGTTTTACTGTCTGCGAAAAAAATGTGCTATCCTGATGGGCTACAAGTTACTGATCATTCTTTTGAGGTGCCTTTACAATGTTTGGTTAATCACACAGTAGCCAGAATTATTGAAAAAGTTTCGCTACCAATAAGAATGATGTCAGAAGAGGCACTTGAGGCAAGAAATAAAGATTTTCGCACTTATAAGCTGAACCAAACGCGAAAAGACACGAGATTGCACACAATGGAAGACTTACTGCACGCTTTATTGGTTTCGTCGGATCCTTTTATTACATATAAATCTAAAAGCACCTCGAAATACTCGAAAAAACACATCCAAATAGATGATGAGGTCAAGCAGCTTCTTTTAAATATGAATGATATACCTGGCGGCCTTAATTCTGAAAGCTCCGACTCTGAATAGTTTTTTTCATTTGCACCTTAGATTCATCTAGTAGTTCCGAAACGCAATAAAAAACTTTTATTACTATTGTTATTACTACAGTTATTTTTTTTTTGGAATTATAATTAAATTTTTGTTATGAAAATCACAAAAATATATGAAGACTGCATATGGCCAAAAATAGTTATTTCAACAGAAAAAAAATTAAAAACAAAATAAATAAATTAATGTTAAAAAAAAACTGTTTTTAATATTAAAGTTTAATATATTTTCAGCCCAAAGGAATGTGAAACATTAAATATTTTAACTTTACGATATTTTCCTGAATAAAATAAAAAAAGTCTAAAATAAGAAAAAAAGTTGCAACTTTCACAAAAAAAAAAAATATAAATATATTTTTAAAAAACATTTTTTTTGTTTAGCATTGTAGCTTAATCTATTTTCAACTAAAAAAAAATATTACACAAACAAACCAAATTTTTCCCTAAGCGCTATTAATTAAACGCCGCTAAATGAGCCTTTTCGGCCACTGTGCGTTGGAGTCGTTCTAATGGCACTACTTATGAATACCTCTGCCGTTCTTTGTACCTTTGTTATCAGCCTTTTGTATGTGGACTTACTTAGGATTGTCCACCAAGCAAGCACCCCATAGAAAAGGACTGCTCGTACCACAGCTGTGTATATCCTATAACTCTTATGGAAGAGTACAGAGCTACCTGAGCCTTCCTAATGCGCTCGCTTATATTAGCCTTCCAGTTCAGCTTCCTATCTAGGATCACGCCCAGATATTTAGGCTCCTCGACAAGCTTAATATCTACACTCATTAGTTTTGGTGTGATAAATTGAGGAATTTTATACTTCCTAGTGAAGAGCACCAGCTTAGTCTTGGTCGGATTAACCCCCAACCCACAGTCAGTAGTCCATTTAGAGAGAATGTTCAACATATTTGCATCAAGTCCCTCAAAGTAGACATGTATTTGCCCGAGATACTAATAGCAACATCATCCGCATACGGCTGTGAATTGATTATCCTGCTACTAAGCATGTTTTCAATCCACCTGCTAATGGCGGGTTCCACCTCCAAGTCTCGCATCGCACCGATTATTGCGTCTGATTTGATGTTGTTAAAAGCTCCCTCAATGTCCAGAAAGCCACTAGGGAGAACTCCTTGTTATGCAGGGAGCACTCAATACTAGATACTAAGGAGTGTAAAGCGGTCTCAACCGATTTAACCTTGAAGTAGGCATGCTGAGAGACTGACAGCTTCTGTCTGTCTATAGTGAGCCTCAGATGAATGTCTAACCAGCTTTCCAGGATTTTCAGACAGAAGGAGGACCGACTAATGGGCCTCAAGTCCCCTGGAGCTGTGTGCGAGCTTTTGCCTACCTTGGGTATAAAAATTACCCTCACATGCTTCCATGAGTCTGGAATATATGTGATTTCAATTCAACTTTTGTAGATCTTGAGCAGCCACTCGATTATTAGATTCTCTGACTGCTGCATCTCAATTGGTGCTACACCATCTGGGTCAGATGCTTTATATGGTTTGAAGCTATGGATAGCCCATTGCAATTTTGGCGCAATGGTGATCGAGCAACCAGGGAAATGAGTCTCTAAAAGAAGCTCTAGAGTATCATAACTAAAGTTCAAGATCCATCCTCCCTCCTCAGGTCAACAGGTAGCATTGGAGCAGCAGTTGACAGGATCTTCCGAAACCTGGACGTCTCAGAGATATCTTCTACGTCACCGCAAAAGTGTCTCCACGATTCTATTTGTGGATTTATAAGCTTCCTTTTGAAGGTTTTGAGTGCTGCTTTGTATAAATCCCAGCCTGCACTATCCCTAGACTTCTTTGCGTTGTTAAAAAATCTCCTACAGTTATTTCTGAGTCCACTAATTTCCTCGCCCCCACCACGTAGGTTATTGATTCCCCTGGGTCTACTGAAGGAGCTAGAGCTTTATTAAGAGCATCCGTTAGAACCGTCAGTCTCGGCACACGTGCTTGTGCATGCAACATGGGCTCTGACGTAGTAGTCTAGCTACAGTCACCCTGCAGATGCCCCAGTTTGCGTTCTTGATATTTCTAAAAGCGTGGGGATAGGCAGACTATCTAAAATATCAAACTGGATTAACCTATGATCCGACAAGGATTGTGCTTTAAGAACTCTCCAATTTGAAATTCGGTCAAAAATTTATTCAAGAAGGGTTATATCAAGGACTTTCTGCTGTTAGTAACGAAAGTTCTGACCCTTTATTACATGTAAGAAGGTTAGTCGTTACAATATATTCATATAAAGACTCACCGCGTGCATTGTACAATCCAATAATTGTAGCCACCCGTTAAGCCTTTGCATCCACAACAAGCTTATGTAGGAGAATAAATGAGCTAACATCTTTCTTTATCAGAATACAAGACCTGAGTCTTCCTTCACTTACTGTAAACAGCAAACTGTAATTATCATTGCTGAGACCACATACGTAGAGGATTCTTGGGTAGGGACAACCTTTTGCTAGACGAAGCTGAAGGCTGGAAGACGTAGCCTTCGAGTGATGGAGGGTAATCTGCACTATTCGTAGCATCTTTGCTACTAGTAGCGCTGGTCTCCTCCACCACCGTGACTTCAACATCAGACTCCTCCGTGTCTGATTGCAGAAAAACCTCTTCCTCACTAAGTGTTGTTGTCCTCCGGAAACTCTCCAAACCCCCCACATTTGGCACAGAGCCACTGCGTTTCGGGTGCATGGTGGAGTCCACAGCAGAAGTAGGATCAGGAGTTGCCCCTATAGGGTTCGCTCCCACTTGAGCCGTGTCAGACGGTTGCCCGTTCTTCTTATAGACTTTAAGGCTCGTAGATGAGAAGCCATAGCCCACGACCCAATTGGATTCAGCTAGAGTCGCCAGAGATTCGACATTCACCACAAGGGTTACTGACTTGTCCCCTCTTGTTTCCTCTATTTTGGTAATCTTTCAATTTCGAGTCGGGAGCTGCTGGTTGTCAACTTAAATATCTTCAGGGTAGCCTCAGGGTCAAATTGTTCGACTAGTATTCATGCGCACATTCTAGGTCTATTAGGGATCAGCTCCCTAGGTACGGCTTCGAGCCTTGCGCCTGGCCATGCCTCACCGATACTGTAGATCGCAATCCTTTACAGGTCTACTGACCTTTCGCCTGCGCAGGCGATCACATGGCCCTGATGCTATCCGCTGTCGCGAAAAGAGGGAAAACCACCCGGGAATTCCTTCATAAGCTGGAGGTAGAGCCTTGAAAGTCTGAATTCTACCTTCTTCCACCACTCAGGAGAGATGCTGCCATCAGGGTCATTCCGATGCATAACCGCCATAGCCTGATGTGCTTTCAGCACTTCGCTGAAGGACTTCGTGGTGGCAGTATCGCGCTTTTCAAACTGTTTGTGGCCTGGGTGGGTGATCTCCTCTAGGCACCGTTGACGTTTCAAAGCCTGCTGTGAGGGAGCTTGAGATTCCTGAACTTCCTGAACCCGAGGGAAGCCTTTTGTTTCACCGTCTTCTCCTCCTCTGGAATACGCGACAAGCGCTCAACCGCGCGGAGAGCAGACCTTCTTTCTTTGTATACCCTCTTGGGCGCAGGTTTACCGAAAGTACCACTGCAAGTGGCATTGCTTGTGCCAGGCTCATTGTCCGTAGCTACAATTGCCGCAGCAGAGTGCGCCGGTGATGGTGGATTTTCCTCCGAATTAGCGTTTAAGGACCGCTCGTCAGTTTTTTGTTTAAATTATCCATTTGGTTCTTACGGCCACCCGGTCGATAGGATCATGCTAAGGCAGCCAAAAATTTGAAAGGGCAAGGGGATGGTCAACTGTGGCAGTGCCCCGTACCACAGCAAGGCTACCTGAGGAGGCCTGGTAGCAGGAAGGGGAGCTCCGTTAAAATACAGCCTTATTTACCTCCTGGCTGCAAAACAGCATCCAAAGGGCACGATCCCAAGAACAACCTGGATTAGGAGGGAGATATCTCTAAGTTGGATTACTCCTCAGTAGTCAGTCCTAGGGTAATTATTCGCCATGCAAGAAAATAAACATTAAACAGAAAAATGTTGCTCACACTTTACTTCCTTTTGTTCAGGCAGCTTTCACTCACTTTTCCTTTAAGAAACAAATGGCTACACATATGTTTCTTGCCGAAATCAGTGTTGTCGTTTTCAGTTTTCAATGAAAAAAGGTACCAAAAACCGTATCAAATTTCTTGCGAGGTGCATATATCGAAAGAATTAGAATCGTAAAATGACTGCAAGATGAATTTCGTACCTCCGGAATTGTCAAACATAAGCACTGAGCGATTAGGTACAGTTCAAAATAAACGAAAATGAGAGGAATGGAGAAATACATAAGAGCTGCTTAAAGTGGTACACAATTTATATAAAATATATTTCATAGTTTAATAGACTCATAATTTCTTTTACTTTTCAAAACTTCAAAAAAATAATAATTAAAAAACTCTGATTCATTCAAATCAAAACTCTATTTGCAATTGTTTGCATATTTGTTTTTATCGCATTTTTCTATACATTCAATTTTGACAGCTACTGCGGTTAAATTGGTTCAAATAAATTTGTTCATGCAGTCACCATTAAGGTATATTCACCTTGGGTAAAAAAATAGAAGTTTAAAGCGGCCCTTAGACGGTCAGTCGATTATATGAAATTACATGGATGTGTATTTGACGTTAGCCCTTACACTCCACAATACATTGCCTAAAATTTGAGTTTGCCTTACGTTGTATTTGTGAACGTAGTTATCATGAGCGATACGGATTTATTGTGTTGCATATATTGCCTTGGCATTAGCAGTCCAAAACAGAAATAATAAAGATAAACGCATTTGGCTGAAAAATTCGCCTAAAAAAGAGAATATCAAAGTTTTTTTTCATGTTTTCCTTGCGCCGAAAGCATGAGAATTGATATTCATCCGTATCACCTACCATGTTTACTGTACGGCTTTCGATTTTGAATGAGTAATAACGGGATTTATTCTGTTTCTGTCTTTTCCTCTTATTCGCGTCAATTAAAATCACAGAATTTTGATTTTCAATCAATCGGCATTCACACATGTTTCACTAATGAATCTACGTAATTTCACGTCTATAGATTGACCATTTAAAGCGGACTCCACACGTTACTGCATGATGTACGTAATCGTTAAGATGTTTTAGTGAAATAGCTATGTATGCATCTCACATACAATGACTGAAGCCATGCAGTAAGCAAAATCCAAATGATTTGGATGATCTGCAAACGGTGTGTTCAGTCAATACGTCATGTTTCTGTGACTGAACATGCATTCATTCGAAGCAGATTTTCATAGCGTGCAGACGCCATGGCGGAAAGCGGAGAAAAAAAAATTCGTATAGAATTTATTGAATTTACAGGTAAACTTTGATTAGTAAATAGTTATTTCATCCAAAATCTTTTTTTTTCGTTGCTTTTGTTTCTCCACAACCGCATCCGCAGTCAAAACTATTTTATCCGCGTCTGACAGTGTAAAAAAAAATGAATGATTGAAGAGTGTGCAGTAACGTGTCGGTGCAGAGATAGTGCACACACACATGAGGATGATGTAATCAATGCAGTAACGTGTCGGCAGAGAATACAGAGAAATGTCTCTTGGCTTGCGGTCACTAACACATCTGCAAAACTGTAGTAGTGTGGCTGATTTTTTTTCCGAACCAATGATAAACAAACCAATCCAGATTTCCCACTAATGATAAACAAAGCAGTGGTGACAGGTAGAAAATCATATTTAGGGTTGTCGTTCGTTAAAATGTAACTACTATTCTTGCGCCAAAAAGTACCAATATCAGTCTCTTTAAATATTTGCCACTTGATAATTTTGATCATTAGTAATATTAGGAATTATACTCAATATATTGAAAGCATCAATTCGTTAATACTTATTTAATAGATAATTACTTATTTCAATATGGCTTGTCTAATTTTTTTTTATTTGGTTTCTTCTTTCTAATGAATATAAACTAATAAAACTACATAACATAATAGCAAATAATTGGAAATACAATAAAATAACAATAAAATATTTTACAGAATGAAAAGTAATTGCATGCTCCCAACATATTCTTATATTTATTTATTTATTACTTACACTACAGTGATAATAATACCCTAACATAACGAAATAAAACATATATAGTTGGAATATTTTCTTTTCATTATGTTATATTCTATATTTATTAAATGTAATAATCATTGTTATTATCATATATTGTTATATTTCATAAATTGTACGTTAATACTTGTTTATTACTTATTTTCTAGACACATTTAATATTCATGTTTTAAAACTATATATAATGAAATCGAACTATTCATATACACATATAAATTGTAAACGGTGACATAGGCCTATAGGGGAACCGAAGACCTAAAAAAATTTATATTATATACATTTAAGCAGAAATTATGTAGAAAAGCTTTTTAATTATATTAATAAGTAAATCTGTATAATTTAAACCTTATTTCTCAAAATTACTCCATTTTTAAATTTTCTCCTACGCTTTAGGTTTTGAAATTTTAATAGTAGGGAGCTCCTTTTTCAGTAAATTTGACGTTTAAGTGTCCTGTCTCTATATGTCGGGGCCGCTTTCACGAACTCACTTTATACCAAGGTGAATTTACTTACATGGTGACTGCAGAACAAATTTTTGAGACAATTTTCCCGCCTTTACTCTAAAAATTTATTGCATAGAAAAATCGATGAAAATAAATATGCAAACAATTGCAATTTTAAATTTGATTTTATTGAATAACCCTACGTCTCCACGGGCAATTTTTGATGGCATAACATCTGTCAAATTTGATTGCAATGGTTGGCAATATTTTAATGGTGGGCATTGCGATGTTATACCATTGTCATTTTGAAAATGCCGTCAAGCAATCTAGTTCGCTGTACCCACGCTTGAAAAAATTTTTTATTTATACAATGAAGAGGAAAAAATAAGGAAACCGAAATTCTGGGTGAATCCTTTTTTACAAAGAATGCAAATGCACAGTCTCCATTCATTTTAGCGTTTTTATTAATTTAATAGATGCGGTAAAACGAAAATGTCCGACGATGCTTCCATTGTGAGCATCACGAAAAAATGAAAAACGGCTGTCAAACAAGCAATTTATGGCATAACATATTGCATAACATAAATTGCCAACTTGAAGCAATTTGGAGTCTCCATTGGCAATTTGCTTGAAATTGCCAATGGCATACCATCAAAAATTGCCCGTGGAGACGTAGGGTAAGAATTGTTATATATGTGAAATCTTAAAATTAAAGAATTGAAACAATAAACAATATGGGAAGGATAAGTGTGTTGTGCAATAAATTCTAGGACAAAGGAAATGGATTTTTTAAGCAGCTCTTATGAATTTCTCCATTTTCCTGAATTGCGTTTATTTTGAACTGTACCTAATCGCATATTGCTTATGTTTGACAATTCAGAAGGTACAAAATTAATCTTGCAGTTACCATGTAAGTAAATTCACCTTGCTGTATACCATTTACAATCAAAAATAATAGAAACAAAGATTGCGCAAAGCTGAGTACAAATTTTTAGTTCTGCGCATCTATGTCACAATAGCATGGTTGCAAAGAGAAATGTCAAAAAATACCTATCCGCATTAGCCTCGTTTCACCCGAAAGGCGCGACACGGCGATGATAATATACACAAAACTGCACAAAACTCACAACTACGGCGAAAAGTGTTAATGCTCATACCAAGATCTTCACACGATCAGACAATCTATGATTGCGGCTGAAACAAAACAAAAATGCCAAATCAAAATAAGAATATGCACAATTCGCATAGTTGCCGGCGGAAACTTTCAACCGTCCAGCGATTTTGTTGTTTATTTTAACAATTCTGCTTGCATCTTTTTCGTTTTTTTTTTTAAATTTCTGGGGAAAAAAACAGACGAGACAGACCTTTTTAAATTTCTTTGGAAAATTGATTTTTTGGCACCTGCAGAAGAAATTTGTATACCTACTTCCTTACGAGTACATATGACACTGCAGAAAGTTCAAATTGAATTATAATTGTCTTAATGAAAAGTGTGTGTACGTATATCTACGCTCCATTGTATGAGAAATCCAATTAAAACATAAAACACAAAAAAGAGCGGAGGAGACTTTTTTTAGTTTCTGGGGAAAAATGATTTTGTCGCACTTGGTGACTAATTTCATATAGAGTCGGACTGCGGCAACTTATATTTAAATATTGTTTTGGTTTTGGGACTTTGTTGTGCAGTTTTGTGTATATTTATCATCGTCGTGTCGCGCCGTTCCCGTGGGTGTGAAACGAGGCTTATGTAGTTTTTGCTATGTTGACTCACAGCCCTGCAACCAAATGTCAAACTCAGAAAGAAAATTATAACGGACCTGCACAATGCGTAATCTTCTTCTCTATCATTCTTGATTTACAATATAGTGGATTTTGAGTTTTTCATTTTTGTGAATGGACAACCCTAACTGCAATTCGCGCTAAATAAACCATTTTACCATTTATGTAAACAACTTTTGAATAATAGTTTAAACCATATTTGTACGAACAGAAACTGTGCATTGTTTTTAAAAAAAGACATCGCCTTTTAAAAAATGTTGAGAGGAAAGCACGAAGGTTTCGAAGATATACCAGAGCCCGTCGACGACATAACTGGAAAAATCAAATCTATTTACTGCAAAAATTTTGTGTAATTACGTAAAAAGAAGTCAAAATCTTATGAACTGTTTTAAATTTTCTTTTTATAGGACTTACGGAGAATGCCAGTTTAACCCCACTCGGTACTTAAATATGGTGATTGGACCTAATGGTACCGGCAAGTCTACCCTAGTCGCTGCCATAGTTCTTGGGCTAGGCGGTGATCCAAAGCTTTTGTCTCGCGCTTCCTCCATACAAGACTATATTAAGAATGGGCAGTCCAATGCTACTATTAGTGTCGAGGTTTATGCAAACAATTGTGAGAAAAATGTAATTTTCGAACGTAGTTTTAACAAATCTGGAAAGTCAATTTACAAAGTGAACGAGGAAACAATCACGCGAAATAAATTTATAAGTGAAGTTTCTGTTTATAAAATTGAAATTAGTAATTTGTGTCAATTTTTGCCTCAGGATTGTGTCCAGGTATGTATCGTTAAGTTTTAATAATCCATGCATTTTTCAAGTGTCGTTTTTGCATTGCTTTTTAGGATTTTGCTAAAATGCAGCAACAAGATGTTCTTATTAACACTATTAGTTGCGTTTGCAGCAAGGCGGTAATAAACGACTATGTTAAACTTAAATTGTTTCGTGAAAAGCAATTAAATGGAAAGAAAATTCTTAGAAGCGATAACCAGAAATTAACCGATTTGAAGAAACGAGTTGAAGAGTAATAATAATACCATTGATTGAATATACTTATGAATGATGATAATTACAGATTAAAACAAATACTTCAAAGCTACAATGTGCAGAAACAATTTGAACAAAAACTAGAGATTTGCAATATAAAAAAAAA
This sequence comes from Clusia tigrina, assembly GCA_920105625.2. Classification (NCBI taxonomy): domain Eukaryota; kingdom Metazoa; phylum Arthropoda; class Insecta; order Diptera; family Clusiidae; genus Clusia; species Clusia tigrina. The sequence goes on from OV050030.1 coordinate 76,755,045, forward strand.
TTGGTTAGAAGCACAGGAAATAAATGTGAAAATAAGTACATATGAAACTGATCTAATAATAGCTAGAGATAAGCTCAAAGTAGAAAGCGATACTTTGCAGGCAAATACGAGAGAACATAATAATACGGTCAAAATAACAGCTAATCTGAAAAATAATTTGTGGAAAAAGGTTTTTTTGAAATTATCACTAACATGTTTCGCTATGCTGTTTATTAATATACATACATATATTCATTAAATAGGAATGCAATGCGCAAACTATGATGGTTAAAAAGGGTCATATTTTGGAGGAAATTGAAACTATCAAAAGAAAGTTACAACAAGCTAAAATAAATTATGAAGTGTGTATAATTTTAAGTTTTATCCGATTGTAAGAACTGTTTTGTCAATTTTATTCTTTAGAATACAAAGTATGCTTTTTCTGTGAGTAAAACTGAATTAAAAAATGAGGAGCTGATGCTGGAAGTATTTAAACAAGATTTAGTGAACTCTAACAATACGGATGATATAGAAAAAGTTGAAAATGAATTCCAAAGTATAAAGAGTGAAATATTCAATTACGTGAAAATGCGTTCAGACATTAACAACAAATTGGACGGGGAGTATACGGCGGAAGCGCACATGTTAAAACAGCGTATTAAGCGTTTAGAAAATATTATTGCATTGAAGCTGGAAGTAAGTCTTTTTAATTTTTCAAGGTATATATATATATTTATTTTTTTTTTTTTTTCTATAAATATATTGTTTTTAGCTGATTCAATGTAATTATCCTGAAGTTTATACCGCCATGCAATTGCTAAGAGAGAATAAAAATTGGTTTACAGGACGAGTCTATAATCCAATATTAATAGAGGTTTACAGTTACTTCATTTACTTGTTTTTTCTAATTTATATTATAATTTTTATATAGCTGAATGTTCTTGATCCAAAGAATGCAAAATATTTAGAAAGTATTATCCCTCTACGAGATCTTCTTGCTTTTACTTGCGAGAATAAGGATGATGTACCAATTATGACAAATGAATTCTGTGTTAAAAACGAATTATCAATTAACGTGCTATATTCATCGAACAAGATTGAAAATCAATACTCTCCACATGAACCCATTGCCAATATAAAGTAAGGAATTTCTAAATTTTTAAGATTAATTTAAGATTATGTTCAGATGTTATAGAAAATTTGGATTCACAGCCTATCTTATTGATCTGATTGAAGGTCCTTCTTCAATTCTAAATTATCTTTGTTCCGTATATAATTTACATAAAATCCCTATTGGAACCGAAAATGTGAACCAGTGGACTGAAAATATACCCAAACACATAAATCAGTATTTTGGCGGTATTTTATTAGTATTTCATTTGACTATTTTCCATTTATATTTGAATTTTATAATTTAGGTGATCAACGATATACAATTTCTACATCGAAGTATTCTAAGGAGAGTTCATTAATGCAAAGTCATGTAGCAGATAGAAATATTTTGCAAAGTATTGATAACAATGAGATCGAAGTACAAAAAAAAAGGTTTATTATTATTAGCTTGTATAAAATTGTATTGTTATTTGTAAATTTGTTGCAGACTTGGGGAATTGTTTAATAGAACAGATACTTTGAAAAATGAACGCTTTTTAATAGAAGCTAAAATCAATGATTTAGAGTTAGCACGAGCTGACTTGATGATTAAAAAGCGTGATTTAAAATCAAAGCTATCGAGACTTGAAGAAGTTAAGGAGCAGTTTAAAAGGCAGAAGCGAAAGGTCACACTTCTCAAGGATAGCATTGCCGGTGAGAATCACATTTTACTGCATGATGTAAATTTGAAACGTAATGCTATGTATTTTCAATATTAGATGCTCCAGAAATGGAAGGAATTTTTCAAAACAGCTTCAAACAACATTTACAGACGATAATAAATTTACAGTATGAGAAGATTGATGTTTTGAAATTATACGAAAAAGCTTTGGGAGAAAAAAAAAGTGCAAATATTACAGTGTCCGTGTTCCAGCGACAAACTGAAGATATAAATGATATTATCACCAAAGGAACAAACAATATAAAAAGGATGCTTGTAATATACCTTTTATATATATATATATATATATATATCTATTAATATATATATATATATATATATATATATATATATATATATATATGTATATATATATATTTATATATATATATATATATATATATATATATATATATATATATATATATATATATATATATATATATATATATGTATATATATATATGTTTACGTATATATATATATATATATATATATATATATATATATATATATATATATATATATATATATATATATATATTATATTTTTAATATAAATAAATTCTATTTTTAGAAAATTGTGGATTCTAGTACGAAGACAATAGAAAATTTAAAACTCGATTACCACAAGAAAATATCTGGAATGAAAGAGGAAGATATGCCAACAAACAAACAATTTCGACATAGAAACATTTTTAATACGATCCCAGACAATATAGAAAAGTTGAAAGAATCTATTAATGAATGTAGTGCTCGATTAGAATGTATGAGTGCTGTAGATCAAACGGTAATTGCTGTAGTAATCTAATTTATACAAATATTGTTTTAATGAATATTTGTACGCATATTCGTGAAAATTACTACATATACTTATCCTCGTCTCTCTAATGAATAAAAGACTTGTCGGAAATGTTTCCTGATGCCAATTGATTAATAAATAATTTATATATCTATCATTTGGTTGTATCATACGGGTACTTGCGAAACAGTTTAAGTTATAGTTATAAATTTAATGCTAATAAGAAAATAATTTTTAATTTTATATAAGTAAACAGTAGCCATCAATTCAGTTTTATGAAAAGTCTTTCTCAACAAATTTTTTGACAGACAAATACACATTGTAAATACACATTAAAATGTGATAATGCTACCGTAATAATTGTCAGAAGAAAGAGAAACATTTTGGCAGATCTTATAGCTATGTTTATCGAAAACTCACTCCACTTCAAATTTTATTTTAATTAATTTTTTTTATAAACAAAAAATAACGACGTTGAAATATTGACATGAAATTTGTCCCCCTAAAGGACAAAGATTAGGGAATAAAACAACAAAGCAAACATTACAAACTTATTATTTTCTTATTGCACCCTAGACTCAAGGTCGACAATATTTAGTTTCAAGGTTAAGTTTTATAAAAGCACTTTTTTCTATATTTTGTATAAATTTTAATTATTCGTATGCAGTTAATGTTTTTAGATATTACGTATTTCTAATTGACAAATATTTTATTAGTAATCACAAATCGTGACATGACGAATCTGATCAATTTTATAGGTGATAAGTGAATACAACAGTAGATCTGCAGCAATTAAGACTTTGGCGGATGCCATTAGTGAAAATCTTAATTTGGAAAAAGATATAGAAGGAGAAATGTATTGCATTTACGAAAGTTGGTATCCACAAATTTGTAACATCGTAAATTCACTTAACAAGCATTTTGGCGATTTTATGGCGTCAATGCATTACGTAGGAGAAGTGGTTTTATCCAAACAGAATGATGTAAACAAAAAATTCTTTCCATAATTAACGAAATATTTTACTTTCTTTATTATTTTTTGGAAAGTAGTATGACTTTGATTCCTACGGTATTCAAATTAACGTGCAGTATAGGAAGGATCTTCCGCTTCAAGCCCTTAACAGACAGTTGCAGTCTGGGGGAGAGAGGGCGGTAGCAATTGCAGTTTATACACTGTCTTTGCAGCACATTACACATGTCCCATTTTGGTAATATTTAACCAGGTTTTATGTTATAAGTATAAATTTATAATTTATAATATTTCAGCTGTGTTGATGAACTAAATCAAGGCATGGATGCCAAAAATGAAAGAAAAATTTTTGAGATGATTATCAATGAGACAACGAAGAATGGTCGTCCTCAATACTTTTTTGTTACACCAAAGGTAAGTTTTTATATTATGGTTTACTTTATCTCAAAATTTAAGGATTTTTTCAAACTACGATTTTTATAAAAGTCTGGGTGTTAACTATTCAATTGTCTTTCTTTACTCTGTTTATCATTGATTTATCATACTAAAGTGGTAGGTTACTCACTAAGGAGCTTGTTTTTATTCTTATAATTTCTATAATATATTTGAATATTTTGTTATTACCTAATACTATTCCTTTCTTCAAGATGATTTGTGGCCTTCGAATATTACTTACTAATTACAATTCTATATTCTGGAAGAAGGAAAAATAGTTAGGAACTTCTTAGTTTCCTACATTCCAAATTTTTTCTTGCGATTAAATTTAGTTTTCTACTCTCTTCAAAGGCTATTTTTACATTTTATTATATAAAGGTCATAAGAGCCCGTCTATATGGATTTTCTCTTTTTCCTATTCTTTTGCTCGGGGTTTTTGGACCCGGTCAACCGTTCCGAGTAACAGAGAGATGTTATGATGGCATGGTAGATCTCTATTGTTTCCATTTGCCGTTTAATTTTTGGGGTAGTTCGTCGGCTTCGCCAATTGTCTGATTTATGATTTCTAGACCTATTGTGTAGCATGATATAGCCCCATAGGGTCAAATATTGACAATAATTAGTTGTAGTGTCTCTTGGTTTGTGGGCACGGTGTCGTCTTCAATTACGTTACGATGAAGACTTGAAAATTTACATATATACTAGCGGCCTGCACAAACTTATTCGATTTTCTTTGCACACAGTGTGACTCATTGCACTTTACACTGTTAGCTTTGATTCGGTTTAGTATATTAATACTCACTCAACAGCAATTGATAAGAGTTGGCAAGGAATCTTTTCTTTTTAAGCATGAACTGCCTGCCTTTTGCTTATTTTCATTGTTTCGAATCAAGAGAGGAACAGTTACAACAAAACAAAATGCCAAGAATGACACAAATCATCCGAATGTCTCGCTCGATCCGTTGTTCTTCTTTATTTTGCTCTTTTTTGTACTTTCTTTTGCTCAAAGAATATAAAAAGTGCAAAGGAGGCAGACGTAAGTTTATTTTTTTTTTATAGAAATTGTTAATTGTAAACAAATTTTAAGTAAAAAAATTATTTGTTATATTGCAGTTATCTTTAAATAGCTCAGTATTAATGAGCGATGTTCAAAGAATTTTTCGGCAATAAAATCAAATATTCTAAGTGGTAGCAAAAATGAACGTAGTAATGTTTCGAGTGTTTTTGGAAAAATTATGATTGAAACTGGTGTAAAAATAGACAATATCGTTGCGTACATGACTTGTTGGAATATATACAACTACAATCATACACATAAGTGTTCTAAAATTTGAAAAGACAATGTGCCTATTTTGAAGACAAGTTAGTGCTGATTTAAAACATGTTGGAACAAATATATTAACACAATGGGTGATTACAAATTGCCGTTCCTTTGAAAAGGTACAAGATACGGGTCTAAAGAAATTTTCGGAATTTCTTATATCGATCGGCGTAAAGTACGGACCCTATATCCATGTTGAAACATTGCTACCACATCCAACAACAGCTTCGAGGAATACGAGTAGCTTAGAAATGCATTTCGTAAATAGTATTGGGTTTACCTCCGATATTTGGACTAATAGTTTTATAAGAACATCATATAAAGGGCGTCCCAACAAGAACGCAATTTTTAAATCTGGCAACATTCGAAGTGTCATTGTTTGACATTTGAACAATTGTTATTGTTTGCTAGTAGAAGGTACGAGGTTAGTAAAAATGGAGCACTACAAGAATGAACAACGCATTCTCATTGTGAAATTGTTTTACCAAAATGGTGAAAGTTTTGCGGTCAATTTGGGGTCAGAATAATGCTCCAAAAGAGTCAACTGTAAAGAGATTAATGGATAAATTTGCCGAAACTGGGTCTCTTAGTGATGTAAAGACAACAACGCGCCATCGACAAGGTCGCTCGACCGAAAATGTCGCAGCTATATATATATATATATATATATATATATATATATATGTGTATGTGCATGTGTATGTGCATTTTTTTTTTTTTTTTTTTTTATCGAGGGGGAAAGCTTTAAGCCAATTAGTCAGTGTGGGACATCAACCCACTAAAACCTCCTCACTGTCGTGGCGGGGAACCCTCCCGGGACCGCATAATGTGATTACGTCGGGAGGCCGTCATGAGCATTATTGCTCAATCGTCTGTAATTGTCAGTCTAAAACCAGTCCGCTGCTGGTTGTCGCTCCTTGGCGAAATTTCTGCTACATTTGCTACCTGCTGTTGACGCAGTAGCCGCTGTCGTTCCCGCTCCTCCTTGCGTAGCGCCACCATTACTTGTTCAGCGAAGGTCGATACCGCGTTCCATTTAGCGGGTGACTCCAGCATTGCAGCCACTATATTTGCTGTGGTCGGTGGTCTGCCCAAGGCAGATCCCAGCTCCTCTCTCCAGGTCCTGAAGCGTGAGCAGTAAAGCATCACGTGCCTAGCGCTCTCGAATTCGCCCGTGCATTTTGGACAATAGGGGTCTTCTGTTATTTTGAAGCGGTAGAAATATGCATTGAAGCATCCATGACCGCTGAGTAACTGCGTCATGTAGTAGTTTAGACTACCATGCTTCCTGTTCACCCATTGGGACACCCTGGGAATGAGCTGGAATGTCCATCGTCCCTTCTCGGACTGCTCCCATCTTTTTTGCCACTCTTCGGTGCATCGCCGTCGCTCCTCTAGCCTAACCTCCTAGTCGTACAGTCGCTGCAGCTCCAACGCTCGTAAGTCCAGGGGCATTTTTGCAGCAAGGACGGAAATTGCGTCGTCGGAGACCGTTCTGTAGGCGCAGGTGAGTCTAAGCGCACTTAATCGTTGCGTTGCGCAAGCCTCTCTGAGATGCGTAATTTTTGCTCCTGCCCAGATGGGTGCTGCATAGAGCATCACGGAATCCGTTACCGTCGCCAGAAGTTGTCTTCTTCCCTCACGTGGGCCACCAATGTTTGGCAGAATCCGCGCAAGGGCGCCTTGAATTTTAGAGCCTTTTTTGCTGACCGCTACCAGGTGCTCCTTAAATGACAGTCTTGCGTCAATGTTAACTCCAAGATATTTAATGCTTGGTTGCGACATAATACGGTGATTACCGATGTCCACCACCATCTCCTCTCGCTTTTTCCGCGTGCTTATCAGTACAATCTCAGTTTTTTGAGCAGCCAGTTCCAGGTGCGCTGATTGGAGCCACCTACGCACCCTTGCGATCGCATCATTACACACCACCTGCAAGTGCTCAATATGTTTGGCCACCACTACCAATGCGATATCATCAGCATAACCAATAATATTAACGTTTTCCGGCATATTCAGCTCCAGGATGCCGTTGTACATAGCGTTCCACAGCATGGGCCCTAGTACCGATCCTTGAGGAACCCCGCCGGTTATTTGGTATGCTTTTACGCCCTCCTCTGTCTCGTACAGTAGCACCCTGTTGTCGAGGTAGCTACCTATTATACGCCGCAAATATGTTGGTACTCCAAAAATCTCCAGAGCCTGCATTATATGTCCCCAATTCGCAGAATTGAAGGCATTCTTGATATCTAGAGTGACCACCGCACAGTACATTTTGGCGCCACCCTGCCATCTAATGCCACTCGTCGCATCTCGAGCAATGTCTACTACCGCTCTGATCGCGTCGACTGTAGACCTCCCTTTCCGAAAACCGAATTGTCGGTCGGAGAGCCCTCCTGGACTCTCGAATGTCTCCTGCAGTCTATCACAAACGATACGCTCTAGGATCTTTCCCACTGTATCCAGCATACAAAGTGGACGATAGGAGGATGCCTGATCCGGTGGCTTTCCGGGTTTTAGCAACAGCACAAGCCTCTGCCGTTTCCACGCGTCTGGAAAAATGCCTTCGCTCAGACAGGCGTCATACAGTTTTGCGAACAGTTCTGGTCTCGCTCTTACCGCTGCCTTGAATGCCACATTTGGGACTCCATCCAAACCAGAAGACTTGTTGTCGTCGACCCGTGATATACTCGACAATACCTCATCGACAGTGACTATAGGTCCCCTCTGTACGTCTGGAGTCACGACGGCTCTCGTTTCGCTCTGTGGGGGGAAGAGCGTTACCACTATACGCTGCATCAGCTCTGGGCATGTAGGCTGAGGCGCTCTGGGTCCCTTTACTTTGCGCATGACCGTTTTGTATGCTAGACCCCACGGGTCTTGGTCCGCACTCTCCTGCAACTCTCTGAAGCACTTGTTTTTGCTCTCTGTTATAGCTGCTTTCAGAGTTCTTCTGCGTACCTTGTATACTGCTTGATGTTCCTCGAAATTCGGTGTTGATCGAGATCTTTGCGCCTTACGTCGTGCTTGATGGCAGCTCTTCCGAATCGCAGCAATTTCATCGGTCCACCAGTAAACGGGAGTCCTTGATGTATTGTTGGACCTTCGCGGCATCGCTGCATCACATGCTTCCTTAATGTACTTAGCGATTTCAGCAGCCATGGTGCTTGCAGTTTCGCCTACAATAGACGCTGACTTCCAGATGACTTCAAACGACTCCGCGTCGAACGCCCCCTTTCGCCAGCCAATTTTGTGCGCCTTACGCGTGTACTGCTTTGTTCTACGCTCCATGTCTATTATAATGGCGTTGTGATCGCTGCCCGTGTATATATCACTGACTTTCCAGCTAATTCGACTGGCAGTTGTGTCGTCCGCAAAGGCTAGATCTATGATGGACCTGCCTCTTCCATTGTCGAATGTGTAGTGACCTGGCGCATTCAACAGTACTAATTCAAGAAGCGCGAAGCATTCTTCAACTAAGCGTCCTCTAGCATTTGTGTGGCTACTGCCCCAAGTCCGAGACCACGCGTTGAAGTCGCCTGCAATAATTATTGGGTGTTTGCCTTTCGCTTCCTCCATCAGCGATGTCATCATTTCCCCGAACTGTCTCAGTGTCCAACTTGGAGGAGCGTAGCAGCTGAAGAGGTAAATGTTCTCCAGTTTCACCCAGGTATAACCGCTCTCTCTGGTTTCCATCTTGCTCTGAGGAGTGGTCTCCCCAATGGACCAGATAGCTGCTCTGCCTGTTTCATCCGCGGCCCAGTTTGGGGAATCCTTCCTTGCATATGGTTCCGAAAGTAGCGCCACATCTGCCTTCACTTCATTTTTATATTGCATCAGAAGATCCTGTGCAGCTTCACAATGATTTAGGTTGAGCTGAAGTACTCTCATACCTTCTTCTTTTCCAATGCCTCCTGGTGTCGTGGACATTTCATGCTGCCCGCTGGATGCGCCCCCTTGCACAAAGCGCACTTTGCTTCATTTTGGCAATTCGCAGCCATGTGGCCAGTCTCGCCACACTTTCGGCAGAGTCCAGTTCGATCCGGCTCTTTGCATCCAGCCGCCTTGTGCCCATAGCCCCAGCACTTATAGCAGCGTTGTGGCGTTACGACTTCTGTTAGTCGGCAGCTCGCCCATCCTACCCGCAGATGTTTCAATCCCAGTGCCTTCTTGGCATCCTCCGCCGGTAGGCTTAAAAAGGCCGTCTGTGCACCACCATAGCCTCTTATCAAGCTTTTAATTGCTTCCACATCTGGGCGCCGTATGTTCGCCTGGTCTCGCAGTGCATCGCAGATCTCTTCTTTCGAAGAGATATCCGCGACGAGTCCCTTACACTGTAGCGTCACCATGTGCGTGCGTACGTTCACTGTGGCTGCGTCCTTTACCACGCTTTCAATGGCCGTCTGGTATGTGGCCGCGTGTGTGTGCATGTGTATGTGCATGTGTATGTGCATGTGTATGTATTGCTTGAAGCAGCCATGTCCGCTAAGCAACTGGGTGGTGTAAAAGTCCACCTCTCCATGTTTGCGACTTATCCAGGCGGTGATATTTGGGATCATGGCGAATGTCCATCTTCCCTTATCGGCTCTCTCCCAGCGTCGCTGCCAGATCATGATGCTCCGATGACGTGCATCCACCTTAGATGCATGTGCGCCTGCAGTAAACGTGCGTTGGCATTCGGAGGTCAGGATGTCCACTGGTGGCATAGCAGCAATCACTAGGATAGCATCATCCGAAACCGTGCGGAATGCACTAGCCACTCTCAATGCACTGCAGCGATACGTTGCCCGGATGCCAGCGAAATATGACGCCTTCTCCGTCGCGTCTGCCCATACTGGTGCAGCATACAGCAGTATGGAGCTCGTGACCCTTGCTAGAAGTTTCCTTCTGCTGTAGCGTGGTCCTCCGATGTTCGACATGATGCGTGAGAGCGCGCCGTTTACCTTAGCGGCCTTTTCACTGACCGCTAGCAGATGCTCCTTGAAAGACATCCGTGCATCAATAAGCACGCCGAGATACCGCAGATATGGCCGTGATACTATCTCGTGGTGACCAACCATGAACGAGAAAGTCTCCAGTTTTTTCCGTGTGGTCAGGAGGACCGTCTCCGTTTTTTGCGCTGCCAATTCAAGGTCTGCACACTCCAGCCACCTCGTGACTTTTGACACCGCATCGCTACACCGCATCTCTAGTGTGACAATATCCTTCGCCACTACCACCAGTGCGACGTCATCTGCATAGCCAACCATCGTCGTATCGTTTGGGAGATCCATCGTCAGAACGCCATTATACATCACATTCCACAATGTTGGTCCTAACACCGAGCCTTGTGGGACGCCACGGGAGACCTTGTGACGCTTTACACCGTCATCAGTGTCGTAGAGAAGCACTCTGCCCTCGAAGTAGTCCTCAATAATTCGCTGCAAGTAGCACGGTATATTGAAGTCACTCAGAGCCTGCAGTATTAGATACCAGCTCGCCGAATTGAACGCATTTTTGACATCAAGTGTTACCACTGCGCAGTATTTCTTGTCGCCACCTTTCCACCTTTCTCCGCTCGTCGCATCACGTGCAATGTTCATTACCATCTGAATCGCGTGAACAGTAGACTTGCCCTTGCGGAATCCGAATTGCCGCGGGGATAAGGTCCCTCGAGCGTTTCGTGCAGTCGCTGAACAATGATGCTCTCCAACACTTTACCCAGGGAGTCGAGCATACATAGTGGGCGATACGCGGATGGCTGGTCAGGCTGCTTTCCAGCTTTCAATAGCAGCACCAGTCTCTGTTGTTTCCAGACCTCAGGAAATATGCCTTCATTGAGGCATGCGGTGTACATTCTCGCAAATGTGTCGGGATCCGCCCTTATGGCTGACTTCATCGCAACGTTGGGAATACCATCCAACCCAGGAGTCGTGCTGTCGGACACTTTCCGAAGCGTCAACAGCACTTCGTCCACTGTCACCGCAGGGATGACTTCTGTTTCAATAGAAGGGTGATAGTGGTGGACCCGTTCCCCCTGTGGGGGAAAGAGTGTTGTTACCACGTTGCGCATGATCGCGGCATCGGTGGGTTGCGGTGCTCTCGGTCCTTTGACTCTGCTCATCACCACCTTATACGCTTTACCCCAGGGATCGATATCCGCGCTATCCCTCAGTTCCTTGAAACAGGCCTCCTTGCTGCTGCGGATGGCTTTCTTGAGCTGCTGCCGGCAATCTTTGTAGGCGGCCCATAGTGGTTGCCATATAAGGTGGGACCGGGGCCGTGTGCGCTTCGCCTTTCTGCGCGCACTCTTACAGCGTCTTCTGAGCTCAGCGATTTCCTCAGTCCACCAGTAAACCGGCTTCCTGGATGGCACGCTCGTCCTTCTCGGCATGGCGGCATCGCATGCAGCGCTTAGCCGGCGTCTAATGTCCGTGACCATGTTTGTGGCTCCATCATCCGAGGTCTCTCCCTCACCCCACACCAGTTGAAAGACTTCAGCATCAAATGCGTGTTGTCTCCAACCTTTTGTTTGTACTTTAATTACTCGGGACGGCTGCATGTTGTGCCTCAGCTCGATTACGATAGCTCTGTGGTCGCTGTGAGTGTGGAAATCCCCAATGCTCCATGTGGCAGTGCGCGCGATCGAGTTGTGAGCGAAGGTAAGATCCACCACAGACCGTTTCGCCCCTGCCTCAAATGTATGTTGCCCATTGTTTAGGAGTTCAACATCCAACGTGGCAAGACACTCTATCAGCATTCTGCCCCTGCGGTTTGTGCTCCTGCTGCCCCATGTTGTTGACCAAGCATTAAAGTCTCCCGCGATAAGTGCTGGAGTTTTACCTCTCGCTTCTGCGACCAGTTTCGTCAGCATTCGTTCAAAAAGCGCTATGTCCATACTCGGCGGAGCGTAGCACGAGAAAAAATATATTCCGTCGAGCTTTATCCAGGTGAAACCAGAGTTGGGTGCATTCGGTTTGTTTTGGTGCATCCTACTTCCGAGCGTCCATAACGCCGCTTTGCTGCTCGCGTCCGGTGTCCAGTGACATCCTCTCACGTTGTGGTGCTGTTCGCTTATGATGGCAAGGTCGAACTGCCCCTCGTAAACGGTTTGCCGCAACAAGTCCTGTGCCGCAACGCAGTGGTTAAGATTGAGTTGTACGATTTTCATCGCCCACCTCTCTGCACCGCCTTTTGACGTGCCATACAGCGGGAGCTGCCAGCTGCGTGACCTCCTTTGCATAGCGCACATTTTTCTTTATTGATGCACGCCGCCGCTAGGTGTCCTTCTTCACCACATTTTCTACATTGGTTGCTGCGGTCTACCGTCTCCTTGCAATTACGTGCTAGGTGGTTGTAGCCCCAGCATTTGAAGCATCTTGAGGGAGAAATGCTCTCGCGTACTCGGCACAAGACCCAGCCGATGCGTATCCGCTGCACCTTCAGCACCTTTGCTGCATCGTCGTCCGACAGGCAGACGTAGGCTGTCTGCGTACCATGGTGGCTCTTTCGCAAACTGCGAACTGAAGTCTCGTCCGGGCGTTTTATGTCGCACTGCTTATGCAATGCGTCGCACACTTCCGATACTGTTGTGACCTCATCGAGATCCCTTAGCTGAACCGTTATAGAGCGAGTCTTCGCCATGACTTTAGCCTTCTCGCCCAAGATGCCCACCACTGCAACTTGGTACATCGCGGCGCTACTTTCCGGGGTTCGCTTCAGTTCAAGCAGCAGCTCGTTATTTGCTGTGCGCCGCACCGCCTTCACGTTTTCACCGAGTTCCTTCAGCGCACCATTCCCCTTAATGGTCCGAAGAATCTCCGCATACGTTTGTCCGGACGTAGCTGTGATTATCAGCGCGTCCGTTCTTGGTCGGAACCTCTGCTTCTTGTGTTGAACTTTTGTCCATTCCTGTTCCTTGTTTGGTTGCGCATGTGTGTCCTCGCTTTGTTTGGCCGCGGAGATTTCTCGCCCCTTTTTCTCCGTGACTTCGGGGTGGTGCCGGTTGGTGACCTTTTTCCCAACTGGTGTAGCTACCCGCTTCGTTGGGGGCGTCTCTAGATCAGTGTGTTTTTTTCCGCTTCTGATCTGCTCCTGGTATAAAATACGGCGATGTTTGGGACGAGTTGTGCCTTCTTATGGTTTGTTTGGCAGCTTCATCCTTCGCTTCTATTGCTGAGAGCTCATAAAGCGCCCTGATGCTCTCAATCGCGTCCCGCATTGGTTGATGAATTGTGCGCCTCTTTCCATCTTCCAGCATTTCACCTAGTAACGCGATTTGTTCCCCAAGTTTCCAAAAAGATGTGTTTTTTGGAACTGAGGGATCACTCCTTGCTACAGGTGTAGGCATTCGGATGTTGCTACTATCATCTGGTTGCCTGGGTGGCATGCTGCGCGTGGGGTCCTTAGGAGACCTGGCAAGAACCGCGCTCTTTTTGAAAGGGTCCGTGCGCACGCCAATGCACTCCCCTGTAGTGTTGGGAACCTCGTTCCCCGCCGGAGTTATAAGAGGACCGGTCTCTGAGGTTGTTGTGTTTGAGTTTTTTTGATTCGACATAGTAGATCCCACAAGTGGCGGAGATAGGGTGGTCCATCTGTACAGAGATCCGCTATATACAGATAAGGCTAGATAATCCGGAGGACGCCAGGTATCCGGATACTCCGTTAGTGGCTGAGCTATTTTTAAGACTGGGCCCTCAGTCAGGTTGATTCTCGGCACGGGTCGTATAACACCTTAATCCGGCCCAGGGGGTTGTTTGATACTTATTTAAGGGGCGGCACCAGCTCGCCCTGTCACAGTAATTTCATTAGGCTTTTGTGACCTTTTATGCCACGCCTTCCATTCCTGCCGCTAATGGTCGGGGACTGCTTATTTTATATTCGCAGCTGGCCTACATGTCTGTAGACCGTTCAGCTATCCGCCACCTGCTGACCCACATAGTAGCCTAAAGCTCGGCCTTATGTGTATGTGCATGTGTATGTGCATGTGTATGTGCATTTGTATGTGCATGTGTATGTGCATGTGTATGTGCATGTGTATGTGCATGTGTTTTTTTTTTTTTTTTTTAACGAGGAGTAAAAGCGTCTAAAGCCGGAGTCAGTGTGAGACTCTAACCCACTAAATATCTCCTCAAACGTACGGGTGGATCCCCCCGGAGCCCACCGTCAGGTATTCCGTCGGGAGGCCGTCAGAGCATAATTGCTCAACCGTCAGTCGTTGGTCTTAGTCAACCATCCGTCCTTGTTGCAGAGGATTCGCTACTGTTCACGATCGCATCGCGCACGCTTGCGCGGTCAGCGTTTCTCCCTCGCTCAATGCGGCGAAGCTCAATCATGATCTTCGCCGCTGCATCTTGAAAGGCTCGCCATTTGGATGGTGTCTCACAAATGTGTGCTACAATGTTATCCACGGTTGGAACCTCTCCAAAGGCTTCCGTCACCTCAGCTCGTACGTGGCAAAAACGGGGACAGTGCATTAGGACATGCCGCGCGTCTTCGATTTCGTGTGGACAATTGGGACAAAACGGGTCCTCCTCATACTTGAAGCGGTGGAGGTATTGCTTGAAGCAGCCATGTCCGCTAAGCAACTGGGTGGTGTAAAAGTCCACCTCTCCATGTTTGCGACTTATCCAGGCGGTGATATTTGGGATCATGGCGAATGTCCATCTTCCCTTATCGGCTCTCTCCCAGCGTCGCTGCCAGATCATGATGCTCCGATGACGTGCATCCACCTTAGATGCATGTGCGCCTGCAGTAAACGTGCGTTGGCATTCGGAGGTCAGGATGTCCACTGGTGGCATAGCAGCAATCACTAGGATAGCATCATCCGAAACCGTGCGGAATGCACTAGCCACTCAATGCACTGCAGCGATACGTTGCCCGGATGCCAGCGCCTTCTCCGTCGCGTCTGCCCATACTGGTGCAGCATACAGCAGTATGGAGCTCGTGACCCTTGCTAGAAGTTTCCTTCTGCTGTAGCGTGGTCCTCCGATGTTCGACATGATGCGTGAGAGCGCGCCGTTTACCTTAGCGGCCTTTTCACTGACCGCTAGCAGATGCTCCTTGAAAGACATCCGTGCATCAATAAGCAAGCCGAGATACCGCAGATATGGCCGTGATACTATCTCGTGGTGACCAACCATGAACGAGAAAGTCTCCAGTTTTTTCCGTGTGGTCAGGAGGACCGTCTCCGTTTTTTGCGCTGCCAATTCAAGGTCTGCACACTCCAGCCACCTCGTGACTTTTGACACCGCATCGCTACACCGCATCTCTAGTGTGACAATATCCTTCGCCACTACCACCAGTGCGACGTCATCTGCATAGCCAACCATCGTCGTATCGTTTGGGAGATCCATCGTCAGAACGCCATTATACATCACATTCCAGAATGTTGGTCCTAACACCGAGCCTTGTGGGACGCCACGGGAGACCTTGTGACGCTTTACACCGTCATCAGTGTCGTAGAGAACCACTCTGCCCTCGAAGTAGTCCTCAATAATTCGCTGCAAGTAGCACGGTATATTGAAGTCACTCAGCGCCTGCAGTATTAGATACCAGCTCGCCGAATTGAACGCATTTTTGACATCAAGTGTTACCACTGCGCAGTATTTCTTGTCGCCACCTTTCCACCTTTCTACGCTCGTCGCATCACGTGCAATGTTCATTACCATCTGAATCGCGTGAACAGTAGACTTGCCCTGGCGGAATCCGAATTGCCGCGGGGATAAGCCCCTAGGTCCCTCGAGCGTTTCGTGCAGTCGCTGAACAATGATGCTCTCCAACACTTTACCCAGGGAGTCGAGCATACATAGTGGGCGATACGCGGATGGCTGGTCAGGCTGCTTTCCAGCTTTCAATAGCAGCACCAGTCTCTGTTGTTTCCAGACCTCAGGAAATATGCCTTCATTGAGGCATGCGGTGTACATTCTCGCAAATGTGTCGGGATCCGCCCTTATGGCTGACTTCATCGCAACGTTGGGAATACCATCCAACCCAGGAGTCGTGCTGTCGGACACTTTCCGAAGCGTCAACAGCACTTCGTCCACTGTCACCGCAGGGATGACTTCTGTTTCAATAGAAGGGTGATAGTGGTGGACCCGTTCCCCCTGTGGGGGAAAGAGTGTTGTTACCACGTTGCGCATGATCGCGGCATCGGTGGGTTGCGGTGCTCTCGGTCCTTTGACTCTGCTCATCACCACCTTATACGCTTTACCCCAGGGATCGATATCCGCGCTATCCCTCAGTTCCTTGAAACAGGCCTCCTTGCTGCTGCGGATGGCTTTCTTGAGCTGCTGCCGGCAATCTTTGTAGGCGGCCCATAGTGGTTGCCATATAAGGTGGGACCGGGGCCGTGTGCGCTTCGCCTTTCTGCGCGCACTCTTACAGCGTCTTCTGAGCTCAGCGATTTCCTCAGTCCACCAGTAAACCGGCTTCCTGGATGGCACGCTCGTCCTTCTCGGCATGGCGGCATCGCATGCAGCGCTTAGCCGGCGTCTAATGTCCGTGACCATGTTTGTGGCTCCATCATCCGAGGTCTCTCCCTCACCCCACACCAGTTGAAAGACTTCAGCATCAAATGCGTGTTGTCTCCAACCTTTTGTTTGTACTTTAATTACTCGGGACGGCTGCATGTTGTGCCTCAGCTCGATTACGATAGCTCTGTGGTCGCTGTGAGTGTGGAAATCCCCAATGCTCCATGTGGCAGTGCGCGCGATCGAGTTGTGAGCGAAGGTAAGATCCACCACAGACCGTTTCGCCCCTGCCTCAAATGTATGTTGCCCATTGTTTAGGAGTTCAACATCCAACGTGGCAAGACACTCTATCAGCATTCTGCCCCTGCGGTTTGTGCTCCTGCTGCCCCATGTTGTTGACCAAGCATTAAAGTCTCCCGCGATAAGTGCTGGAGTTTTACCTCTCGCTTCTGCGACCAGTTTCGTCAGCATTCGTTCAAAAAGCGCTATGTCCATACTCGGCGGAGCGTAGCACGAGAAAAAATATATTCCGTCGAGCTTTATCCAGGTGAAACCAGAGTTGGGTGCATTCGGTTTGTTTTGGTGCATCCTACTTCCGAGCGTCCATAACGCCGCTTTGCTGCTCGCGTCCGGTGTCCAGTGACATCCTCTCACGTTGTGGTGCTGTTCGCTTATGATGGCAAGGTCGAACTGCCCCTCGTAAACGGTTTGCCGCAACAAGTCCTGTGCCGCAACGCAGTGGTTAAGATTGAGTTGTACGATTTTCATCGCCCACCTCTCTGCACCGCCTTTTGACGTGCCATACAGCGGGAGCTGCCAGCTGCGTGACCTCCTTTGCATAGCGCACATTTTTCTTTATTGATGCACGCCGCCGCTAGGTGTCCTTCTTCACCACATTTTCTACATTGGTTGCTGCGGTCTACCGTCTCCTTGCAATTACGTGCTAGGTGGTTGTAGCCCCAGCATTTGAAGCATCTTGAGGGAGAAATGCTCTCGCGTACTCGGCACAAGACCCAGCCGATGCGTATCCGCTGCACCTTCAGCACCTTTGCTGCATCGTCGTCCGACAGGCAGACGTAGGCTGTCTGCGTACCATGGTGGCTCTTTCGCAAACTGCGAACTGAAGTCTCGTCCGGGCGTTTTATGTCGCACTGCTTATGCAATGCGTCGCACACTTCCGATACTGTTGTGACCTCATCGAGATCCCTTAGCTGAACCGTTATAGAGCGAGTCTTCGCCATGACTTTAGCCTTCTCGCCCAAGATGCCCACCACTGCAACTTGGTACATCGCGGCGCTACTTTCCGGGGTTCGCTTCAGTTCAAGCAGCAGCTCGTTATTTGCTGTGCGCCGCACCGCCTTCACGTTTTCACCGAGTTCCTTCAGCGCACCATTCCCCTTAATGGTCCGAAGGATCTCCGCATACGTTTGTCCGGACGTAGCTGTGATTATCAGCGCGTCCGTTCTTGGTCGGAACCTCTGCTTCTTGTGTTGAACTTTTGTCCATTCCTGTTCCTTGTTTGGTTGCGCATGTGTGTCCTCGCTTTGTTTGGCCGCGGAGATTTCTCGCCCCTTTTTCTCCGTGACTTCGGGGTGGTGCCGGTTGGTGACCTTTTTCCCAACTGGTGTAGCTACCCGCTTCGTTGGGGGCGTCTCTAGATCAGTGTGTTTTTTTCCGCTTCTGATCTGCTCCTGGTATAAAATACGGCGATGTTTGGGACGAGTTGTGCCTTCTTATGGTTTGTTTGGCAGCTTCATCCTTCGCTTCTATTGCTGAGAGCTCATAAAGCGCCCTGATGCTCTCAATCGCGTCCCGCATTGGTTGATGAATTGTGCGCCTCTTTCCATCTTCCAGCATTTCACCTAGTAACGCGATTTGTTCCCCAAGTTTCCAAAAAGATGTGTTTTTTGGAACTGAGGGATCACTCCTTGCTACAGGTGTAGGCATTCGGATGTTGCTACTATCATCTGGTTGCCTGGGTGGCATGCTGCGCGTGGGGTCCTTAGGAGACCTGGCAAGAACCGCGCTCTTTTTGAAAGGGTCCGTGCGCACGCCAATGCACTCCCCTGTAGTGTTGGGAACCTCGTTCCCCGCCGGAGTTATAAGAGGACCGGTCTCTGAGGTTGTTGTGTTTGAGTTTTTTTGATTCGACATAGTAGATCCCACGAGTGGCGGAGATAGGGTGGTCCATCTGTACAGAGATCCGCTATATACAGATAAGGCTAGATAATCCGGAGGACGCCAGGTATCCGGATACTCCGTTAGTGGCTGAGCTATTTTTAAGACTGGGCCCTCAGTCAGGTTGATTCTCGGCACGGGTCGTATAACACCTTAATCCGGCCCAGGGGGTTGTTTGATACTTATTTAAGGGGCGGCACCAGCTCGCCCTGTCACAGTAATTTCATTAGGCTTTTGTGACCTTTTATGCCACGCCTTCCATTCCTGCCGCTAATGGTCGGGGACTGCTTATTTTATATTCGCAGCTGGCCTACATGTCTGTAGACCGTTCAGCTATCCGCCACCTGCTGACCCCCATAGTAGCCTAAAGCTCGGCCTTATGCATGTGCATGTGTATGTGCATGTGTATGTGCATGTGTATGTGCATGTGTATGTGCATGTGTATGTGCATGTGTATGTGCATGTGTATGTGCATGTGTATGTGCATGTGTATGTGCATGTGTATGTGCATGTGTATGTGCATGTGTTTTTTTTTTTTTTAACGAGGAGTAAAAGCGTCTAAAGCCGGAGTCAGTGTGAGACTCTAACCCACTAAATATCTCCTCAAACGTACGGGTGGATCCCCCCGGAGCCCACCGTCAGGTATTCCGTCGGGAGGCCGTCAGAGCATAATTGCTCAACCGTCAGTCGTTGGTCTTAGTCAACCATCCGTCCTTGTTGCAGAGGATTCGCTACTGTTCACGATCGCATCGCGCACGCTTGCGCGGTCAGCGTTTCTCCCTCGCTCAATGCGGCGAAGCTCAATCATGATCTTCGCCGCTGCATCTTGAAAGGCTCGCCATTTGGATGGTGTCTCACAAATGTGTGCTACAATGTTATCCACGGTTGGAACCTCTCCAAAGGCTTCCGTCACCTCAGCTCGTACGTGGCAAAAACGGGGACAGTGCATTAGGACATACAATTGGGACAAAACGGGTCCTCCTCATACTTGAAGCGGTGGAGGTATTGCTTGAAGCAGCCATGTCCGCTAAGCAACTGGGTGGTGTAAAAGTCCACCTCTCCATGTTTGCGACTTATCCAGGCGGTGATATTTGGGATCATGGCGAATGTCCATCTTCCCTTATCGGCTCTCTCCCAGCGTCGCTGCCAGATCATGATGCTCCGATGACGTGCATCCACCTTAGATGCATGTGCGCCTGCAGTAAACGTGCGTTGGCATTCGGAGGTCAGGATGTCCACTGGTGGCATAGCAGCAATCACTAGGATAGCATCATCCGAAACCGTGCGGAATGCACTAGCCACTCTCAATGCACTGCAGCGATACGTTGCCCGGATGCCAGCGAAATATGACGCCTTCTCCGTCGCGTCTGCCCATACTGGTGCAGCATACAGCAGTATGGAGCTCGTGACCCTTGCTAGAAGTTTCCTTCTGCTGTAGCGTGGTCCTCCGATGTTCGACATGATGCGTGAGAGCGCGCCGTTTACCTTAGCGGCCTTTTCACTGACCGCTAGCAGATGCTCCTTGAAAGACATCCGTGCATCAATAAGCACGCCGAGATACCGCAGATATGGCCGTGATACTATCTCGTGGTGACCAACCATGAACGAGAAAGTCTCCAGTTTTTTCCGTGTGGTCAGGAGGACCGTCTCCGTTTTTTGCGCTGCCAATTCAAGGTCTGCACACTCCAGCCACCTCGTGACTTTTGACACCGCATCGCTACACCGCATCTCTAGTGTGACAATATCCTTCGCCACTACCACCAGTGCGACGTCATCTGCATAGCCAACCATCGTCGTATCGTTTGGGAGATCCATCGTCAGAACGCCATTATACATCACATTCCACAATGTTGGTCCTAACACCGAGCCTTGTGGGACGCCACGGGAGACCTTGTGACGCTTTACACCGTCATCAGTGTCGTAGAGAAGCACTCTGCCCTCGAAGTAGTCCTCAATAATTCGCTGCAAGTAGCACGGTATATTGAAGTCACTCAGCGCCTGCAGTATTAGATACCAGCTCGCCGAATTGAACGCATTTTTGACATCAAGTGTTACCACTGCGCAGTATTTCTTGTCGCCACCTTTCCACCTTTCTCCGCTCGTCGCATCACGTGCAATGTCCATTACCATCTGAATCGCGTGAACAGTAGACTTGCCCTGGCGGAATCCGAATTGCCGCGGGGATAAGCCCCTAGGTCCCTCGAGCGTTTCGTGCAGTCGCTGAACAATGATGCTCTCCAACACTTTACCCAGGGAGTCGAGCATACATAGTGGGCGATACGCGGATGGCTGGTCAGGCTGCTTTCCAGCTTTCAATAGCAGCACCAGTCTCTGTTGTTTCCAGACCTCAGGAAATATGCCTTCATTGAGGCATGCGGTGTACATTCTCGCAAATGTGTCGGGATCCACCCTTATGGCTGACTTCATCGCAACGTTGGGAATACCATCCAACCCAGGAGTCGTGCTGTCTGACACTTTCCGAAGCGTCAACAGCACTTCGTCCACTGTCACCGCAGGGATGACTTCTGTTTCAATAGAAGGGTGATAGTGGTGGACCCGTTCCCCCTGTGGGGGAAAGAGTGTTGTTACCACGTTGCGCATGATCGCGGCATCGGTGGGTTGCGGTGCTCTCGGTCCTTTGACTCTGCTCATCACCACCTTATACGCTTTACCCCAGGGATCGATATCCGCGCTATCCCTCAGTTCCTTGAAACAGGCCTCCTTGCTGCTGCGGATGGTTTTCTTGAGCTGCTGCCGGCAATCTTTGTAGGCGGCCCATAGTGGTTGCCATATAAGGTGGGACCGGGGCCGTGCGCGCTGCGCCTTTCTGCGCGCACTCTTACAGCGTCTTCTGAGCTCAGCGATTTCCTCAGTCCACCAGTAAACCGGCTTCCTGGATGGCACGCTCGTCCTTCTCGGCATGGCGGCGTCGCATGCAGCGCTTAGCCGGCGTCTAATGTCCGTGGCCATGTTTGTGGCTCCATCATCCGAGGTCTCTCCCTCACCCCACACCAGTTGAAAGACTTCAGCATCAAATGCGTGTTGTCTCCAACCTTTTGTTTGGACTTTAATTACTCGGGACGGCTGCATGTTGTGCCTCAGCTCGATTACGATAGCTCTGTGGTCGCTGTGAGTGTGGAAATCCCCAATGCTCCATGTGGCAGTGCGCGCGATCGAGTTGTGAGCGAAGGTAAGATCCACCGCAGACCGTTTCGCCCCTGCCTCAAATGTATGTTGCCCATTGTTTAGGAGTTCAACATCCAACGTGGCAAGACACTCTATCAGCATTCTGCCCCTGCGGTTTGTGCTCCTGCTGCCCCATGTTGTTGACCAATCATTAAAGTCTCCCGCGATAAGTGCTGGAGTTTTACCTCTCGCTTCTGCGACCAGTTTCGTCAGCATTCGTTCAAAAAGCGCTATGTCCATACTCGGCGGAGCGTAGCACGAGAAAAAATATATTCCGTCGAGCTTTATCCAGGTGAAACCAGAGTTGGGTGCATTCGGTTTGTTTTGGTGCATCCTACTTCCGAGCGTCCATAACGCCGCTTTGCTGCTCGCGTCCGGTGTCCAGTGACATCCTCTCACGTTGTGGTGCTGTTCGCTTATGATGGCAAGGTCGAACTGCCCCTCGTAAACGGTTTGCCGCAACAAGTCCTGTGCCGCAACGCAGTGGTTAAGATTGAGTTGTACGATTTTCATCGCCCACCTCTCTGCACCGCCTTTTGACGTGCCATACAGCGGGAGCTGCCAGCTGCGTGACCTCCTTTGCATAGCGCACATTTTTCTTTATTGATGCACGCCGCCGCTAGGTGTCCTTCTTCACCACATTTTCTACATTGGTTGCTGCGGTCTACCGTCTCCTTGCAATTACGTGCTAGGTGGTTGTAGCCCCAGCATTTGAAGCATCTTGAGGGAGAAATGCTCTCGCGTACTCGGCACAAGACCCAGCCGATGCGTATCCGCTGCACCTTCAGCACCTTTGCTGCATCGTCGTCCGACAGGCAGACGTAGGCTGTCTGCGTACCATGGTGGCTCTTTCGCAAACTGCGAACTGAAGTCTCGTCCGGACGTTTTATGTCGCACTGCTTATGCAATGCGTCGCACACTTCCGATACTGTTGTGACCTCATCGAGATCCCTTAGCTGAACCGTTATAGAGCGAGTCTTCGCCATGACTTTAGCCTTCTCGCCCAAGATGCCCACCACTGCAACTTGGTACATCGCGGCGCTACTTTCCGGGGTTCGCTTCAGTTCAAGCAGCAGCTCGTTATTTGCTGTGCGCCGCACCGCCTTCACGTTTTCACCGAGTTCCTTCAGCGCACCATTCCCCTTAATGGTCCGAAGGATCTCCGCATACGTTTGTCCGGACGTAGCTGTGATTATCAGCGCGTCCGTTCTTGGTCGGAACCTCTGCTTCTTGTGTTGAACTTTTGTCCATTCCTGTTCCTTGTTTGGTTGCGCATGTGTGTCCTCCCTTTGTTTGGCCGCGGAGATTTCTCGCCCCTTTTTCTCCGTGACTTCGGGGTGGTGCCGGTTGGTGACCTTTTTCCCAACTGGTGTAGCTACCCGCTTCGTTGGGGGCGTCTCTAGATCAGTGTGTTTTTTTTCCGCTTCTGATCTGCTCCTGGTACAAAATACGGCGATGTTTGGGACGAGTTGTGCCTTCTTATGATTTCTTTGGCAGCTTCATCCTTCGCTTCTATTGCTGAGAGCTCATAAAGCGCCCTGATGCTCTCAATCGCGTCCCGCATTGGTTGATGAATTGTGCGCCTCTTTCCATCTTCCAGCATTTCACCTAGTAACGCGATTTGTTCCCCAAGTTTCCAAAAAGATGTGTTTTTTGGAACTGAGGGATCACTCCTTGCTACAGGTGTAGGCATTCGGATGTTGCTACTATCATCTGGTTGCCTGGGTGGCATGCTGCGCGTGGGGTCCTTAGGAGACCTGGCAAGAACCGCGCTCTTTTTGAAAGGGTCCGTGCGCACGCCAATGCACTCCCCTGTAGTGTTGGGAACCTCGTTCCCTGCCGGAGTTATAAGAGGACCGGTCTCTGAGGTTGTTGTGTTTGAGTTTTTTTGATTCGACATAGTAGATCCCACGAGTGGCGGAGATAGGGTGGTCCATCTGTACAGAGATCCGCTATATACAGATAAGGCTAGATAATCCGGAGGACGCCAGGTATCCGGATACTCCGTTAGTGGCTGAGCTATTTTTAAGACTGGGCCCTCAGTCAGGTTGATTCTCGGCACGGGTCGTATAACACCTTAATCCGGCCCAGGGGGTTGTTTGATACTTATTTAAGGGGCGGCACCAGCTCGCCCTGTCACAGTAATTTCATTAGGCTTTTGTGACCTTTTATGCCACGCCTTCCATTCCTGCCGCTAATGGTCGGGGACTGCTTATTTTATATTCGCAGCTGTGTTGGGGTATTGTCCTTGTTTGACGGGGGACGTCCTTCTGCTGCGCGCGTGTATCTGAAAAGCCTAATCCACTCTTTGTAAAAATCACTACATTACACTGTTAGTTTTTAAAATCACAAGCCTTTATTACTTAGAATACTAACTCTTATATACTATTTACAATTCATAATTACAATACAAAAACTGACCTTTCTGGTGTTCCAGTTTCGCACCTGTTAATTGGTGTCAGTTGGTCAAGCCAACTGACCTACGCCAATCTGAAATGTTGATGGTGCATTCTAACTTTGAATGCCCTTCGGTGGCTCGACTGCAAAACTGTAGCACCCTAAAAGTTCACATAATAAATATTACATAGGTAATATTAATTCTAAGTACTCGCACCCTAAAAATATGTGCTTTCTTAAGTAACTTTAACACATGCTAATCACACAGATTGTGTGGCATCTGTTAGGAGTCGATGATGTGAGACACTACGCGCAGGCAGCTTGATTCTAGCTCACAACATCCCTCCCCTCTTTCTAAAAGAAGTTAGTGCAACTAACTTCTAATGAATCTTTACAATATTTTTCTCTTTTCTGCACTTTAAACAATCTGTGCATTTTCTTAATCCTATAGTACATATGTATAGTTTTTATTTTTTCAAATTCGCCTTATTTGGGTTCAATTGTTGTATTCTGTTCTTTTTACTTTTGTGTTGTTTTCTTTTTTCCTCTTTTGTTTAATTTTGTTCTTTTATTTCTATCTTTTTTATTTTCTTCTTTTTTTTCTATTGTTTTATTTTGTTCTTTTATTTCTATCTTTTTTTTTTAGTTATATTCCCCTTTTTATATTTGGTCTTTCATCGACTCTTTTCTCACTGGCGTATATACAAACAACTACGCTTCTTATAAATAGGGTCCTCTGCAATTGTTGGTCCTGGTAACGTCCGTCCTGCGAGAGTGAAGTCCCTCGATGAACTCTGCATACCCCTCCCTTCTTTCTGGATCGGTACGTACAAAGATATTATAAGTTGGCGATCTGGTTTGCCATTAAAACTTTGCTTTTAGTGGCCTTCTTCTATCAATTTATATAGTGTGCCCCACGGCTGTAAGTGGTACTGCCTCTGCTTATAGTATTCAACTTGTAAAAAACATTTGGAATACATGAGAGATTACAATGCACCTTCTTCCTTTGCAGCAATGCGTTTTATGGTGGAAGTGTTTCTCTTGAGCTTCCTCATAATGGTATTTGACATCGTTTGGCTTTGATGTGGAGACAATCGGTATTTCTCTGAGACACACATTTAATGACGTAATTTGTGTACTCTGATCGGTAACCAGTCTCTGTGTCCTCTTGTATTAAATCATATTTCCTATGTAAATCATATTCCATATGTTCATACTCTAGATTGGACATACACTTCAATGAAGCAATTAACTTCCGTGAGCCAAATTTCTTCTGCTTATTATATTTGGTGGTGGTTTCAGTCACCCACCTTAAGCTTTTACCCATCTTCAACTTATCCAAAATCGATTCTGTTGAGATTGTGATACACTCGGTGGACATTGTACTATAATTGTCCAATTCAAAACATGACTCCGCAAGGAAACTTGTTTTTTTTTCGTTGCTTGTCAATAACTCATCCACAACGCGTTCAAATGCTGCGGCCATATGCCGTTTCGCAAAATTAAAATTACATCCGTCGCCATTCATCCCCAAGCTAATATTTTGGCATCTTTGGGGTCACAAACCTTAGATAACTGCCAAAAATCTCTGTTTTTCAAAAACGCATCTTTCCGAATACTATGTTGGTCCCTTAGTCCGACCGTATTCCAATATCCGTTCTTCCCGGAACTTCCTGCTTCGCTTCAGATCATCAGAGCTATATAGAGAACACCTATAATAATTTTCTTAATTTCCTAGTATACATTTTAGTTTGATATACGTTTAATTTTTGTCGAACATTTCATAAGTCAATTTAATAAATGAATTTCAAAATTATATAATATTTAAATAAATACACTATAAGTACTATATATACTCTTGGGTATAACTTCCTAATTTAGTATGATTTTTGTTTTTAACACTTATTTCATTATAAAGTTAGATTTTAAACAATTAATTTTTAACTCTAATTTTTTCTAAACTACCTTTAATTTTAATCTGAACTTTTACTCCGATTATAATTTTTTTAATCTGTAACTTTTCTTAAATATACGCTATTCCTGAATATATAAACAAAAAACAATATTTCTACAACATGCTTTTTTATATAATTGAATGCTATATCATTCAATTTGCGTCCACTCGTCTTCTCCCCTTACATTATCGGATTCGCTACCGTATCCTAGAGGAAAAGAGGACTGGACTATGTGTTTTCATAGCCATATAGGGCATCAGTTTTGCTCTGATTAATTTTTCGTGCTCTTTTTCAACACGTGAGTTATCACTCATTTCAACTTTGAACCAATTCATTGGCCCTCCGACAAAAACCAGATTATACAAAATAATCCCGTTTGTGTCAAAACTTTGTCCATTGCATGACTATACCTTTCATCGCATACAATTACGTTTTATTTAAATTTACTTCTAGCCTGATATGTATATATCCATTATCGATTCTATTTTCCATCCTGTAATTAGCTCGTATATGAATACATGCATACATTCAAGGCGCTTTAATTTACCTAGAATTAATTACTAACGTTATTTTCCCCAATTAACTATACATTTTTTCGAATTTCCATACGCTAATTTCCTAAACAATAAACAGTTAAAACCTATGTACGAGTATATCTACATATAGCCTGCTGCAGTATCTGCAAATATATACATACGCACATACCCATTCCTCCTAACTAGAATACTTACTTCTTTAAATATACATTCGTACATTCATTCTTTATCTTATACACATATATACATACTCGTATATATACTTACTTCACCAGCAGTTCCGTTGCCTGGCGTTAACGCTCATGCATCGAATTTCAGTGCATACACTGCCGTATGTATGTATGTACATATTCGAAGTTTTGTTTTATATTACTTACCCACGACTGTCTTATTATTTCATTTTATTTTTTAATTACGTGCAATATTTATCATTATTTAAAAAAAATATTTTTCCCTACTGTGCTTCGTTCGGCCACAGTGCATAATAAGCACTTTTATTACGTCAACTTTAATCGCTCGATTTTAAGTGGCACACTTCTACTGGCCTTGACTTTGAGAATCGGAGCTGTGTGTTATCCGATATACACACGTACATGTTTACGTTGTTATTCTTGTGTTTACACTTGTAAAACACTGTCAACACATGTTTAGTTGTGTGGTCTTGTATGGAATAATTTTAACAAATTATTATGTAGCTTTTTACTCTTGCCCTTAATCGTTACGACTGTTGTAACTGGGCTTCGGATCTCTGCTACCATATACGGACCTATCCACACAGGTGAGAATTTATTTCTCCTGGCTTGATTCCTCATGAGTACTTGATCACCCACATGAAAAACTACTGGGTTTAGTACCTTGTTATAGGCTTCCCTGGCCACTCGTTTAGCGCAATCCTGGTTTTCTCTGACCAACTCGTGCGCTCGCTGTAGCTGATACTTTTGCACTTTATTGGGGTCATCAGCATTGTATACAGGCACACATTTGCGCTTCAAATTCGCTGGCATGTTGAAGTCAAACCCGTAGAGTGTTCTAAACGGAGTTTGCTTAGTTGATACATGCACAGTATTGTTGTGTACATGCATTGCAGTGGTTAACCATTGATCCCAATTCGAGCCGTCTTCTTTGGCAAAACTGCGCAAGTACTCGGCCAGAGGTCGATGACTACGTTCCAGTGAGCCATTCGCCTGCGGATGATATGGTGTTATATGCAACTTCTTAATTCCCAGCATTTTACATGTTTCTGAGAATAATTTCGATACGAAATTTGAACCATTGTCGGTTATCAAAACCTTAGGTATGTTGTATCGTGCTACTATTTCATCAAAGAATGCTTTGGCCACCGTGCTTGCTTCAGCATCGGGTATAGCCACGCACGCCATATACTTTGAGAAATCGTCTTGGAACGTCAAAATATATTTATTCCCCGAAACAGTCTCAGGTAAAATACCTACAATATCCATATGAACTTTATCAAATGGCTGTTTAGGTGTGTCAGTTAACACCATTGGCATCTTTGTCAGCCTTGAACTTTTGTTGGCCTGACATTTTGGACAACTCTTTATATATTTCTTAATGTCCTTGAGCATACCCTTCCATCCGTATACTCGCCTAATTCTGTCATGGGTTTTCCAGAATCCCTGGTGTCCTCCTAGAGGCGAATCATGGAAACCCTTTAACACAGCCTGGATATCCTTTATATCCTCCAGCCATTCCACACTACTGGCTCTTTGTTCATTAGCAACGTCACCCGCATTGCTAACATTTCCTGTTGCATCAATTTTATCCCCTTGAATTCTCTCGGTCTTCTCCTTATCTGACCGTGCTTTGGCCCTCGTTTGCACTACTGATACCTTCTGTGCCTGCGGTACTCTGCTGAGTGCATCCGCATTCAGATTCTTTTTCCCAGGTTTGTAAATGATTTCAAAATCATACTCAGACAATTTATGTCTGAACCTGGCTAGCCTAGACGTTTGGTCTTTCAAATTGGCTATGCCTCTCAACGGCTGGTGATCAGTGTATATCTTGAATGGGCGTCCTAGCAGATATGCTCTAAAATTCTTCGTAGCCCATACTATGGCTAGAAATTCCTTTTCTATTGTGGAGTATCTCTTCTCCGTGTCGCTAAGCGCTCTGCTTGCGAATGCTATTGGTCGGTCATTCCCGACTTCCCCTTGTGACAATACTGCCCCTAATGCTTCATTGCTAGCATCAGTGGTCAACAAAAAAGTTTGTTCAAAGTCGGGGTATGCCAAAATTGGTGGCGAGCTAATTATCTCCTTTAGCCTCTCGAATGCTTGCTGACATCTCCCTGTCCATTCGAACTTTGCTTCTTTTCGTAGCAACTTGTTAATTGACAACGCAATTCCGGCTAGTCCTTCCACGAACTTTCTATAATAGTTCACTAGTCCTAGGAATGCTTGCACTTCTTTTCTGTTTCTTGGAACCGCTAAATTTCTAACGCATTCCACCTTCTGCGGGTCAGGCAGTGCTCCTGCTTCTGAGCAACGATGGCCTAAATAAACCACCTCTCTTCGTAAAAATTGACACTTCTCCGTGTTCAATTTCAAGTTGTGTTCTCGCAATTTCTGGAGCACCTTGCGCAAGCGTTGCGAATGCTGCTGCAAGTTCTTCCCATAAATTACAATATCATCGAGATACACAAAACAATCTAACCCTTGTAAGCCTGTTAGCACATGGTTCATTAGCCGTTGGAAGGTAGCCGGTGCTCCTGTTAATCCAAACGGCATTCTATTGAACTCGTAATGGCCTAAACCGGTGCTGAACGCAGTTTTCTGCTTATCTTGGGTATCCACCAGAACTTGGTGGTAGCCACTCGCTAAATCAAGTGTAGAAAAATATCTACTGTGTCCCAATTGATCCAGTATCTCTTCTATCCTTGGTATTGGGAACACCTGCTTGATAGTGGCGTCGTTCAATTTCCTAAAATCAACGACCATTCTCCACTTCTTCTGACCCTGAGCACCTCCCTTCTTTGGCACCAAAATTATTGGTGAATTCCAAGGCGAGATACTCGGCGAAATAATGTTATCTTTCAACATTCCCTCCACTTGCATATTTACCTCATCTTTGTGGGCTTGCGGCAATCTGTACTGTTTCTGGTTAATTGGTGCTTGATCCACTCTAGTAGGTATTTCATGCTCTACCTCTGGTGTATATGTTAACTGGTCCCCTTCCAGCAAAAATATGTCATGGAATGACGCACAAATGGCTTCTATTGATGCCTTCTCTTCTGAATTCACGCTTGGGTCCAACTTCAAGGATTCTAGCACCCTCTCCATTCTTTTTCTTATATCTACCTGCTTAATCTGATTCACCGATCTATAATTCGGTTCCTTAAAATTATCATAACTAGTGAACTTGGGCCTAAAATCCTCCTCCATCAGGTAGTCCTTTTCCGATGCGTTGAGTACGCAAGCGTACACCTTACCCTTGTCAACGTGCGTTATGGTTTCTCCCATATATACACCCTCCGCTAGCTGCTGCTTGTGCAAAACAAGAGTCCTAAGTTTCGTGTTTACATGCATAGTAACTACTCTGGTTGACCTTGCATTCACTACCTCCATACAATTCTTAACCTTATTTACGGTTCCTTCCTGCCATGACATTAATGGAAAAGTAAGGATTCTATGCTTATTGTTATCATAGAATGATAACTGCTTGTCGAGCGCATCCAGTATGGTGCGTCCCCAAAGATTATCGCGGCCAATTATCCCATCAGCCGGGATACCTTTCCTATCGACTTCCACTGCGTGCATTCTAAAACTCATACCCTTTACTCCACTGTGCCCTATTCTGAGCGACCCCAAAGTCCTAATGCACCCTCCAAACGCTCCGTTAAGCGTTCTTAAGTCCCTTTGATTAATGTCTAGCCCCTTTCGTAAAACACTAGATTTTACGAGGCTAGTGTCCGCTCCTGAATCTACTAATAGCACTAGCTTTCCACTCGCTGCCTCCTCGCAGGGTATCTCGATGAAGGCATCACCTATCCTGCTCATAGCGAAGCAACCTCCTTTTGTTCCCAATATGGACGTGTATCCACTCCCTAACTCTTCGGGATACTGGAGAGCCTCTTGCTCCTCCTTCTTCTGGACTGTAGTTCCTACATTACTAGTCCCACGTACTTCCAGCCTAATTATTACTCTCTTTCTTTTGGCTTTCCAGACTATTGGCTTCGACTGGGCCGCTGGAAGTTTCCCTGGTTCTTTTGTTGGGATTGTCTATACCTGCATTCCGCTGCCCGATGTCCCATCTGTCCACATGAGAGGCATCTTAACCCCTGTTTGGTGTTGCTTATCCTTTGTTCACTTCTGGAATCCCAATTTGGTCGCTGCTGACCACTCCCAGTTTTGAAAGGATTTCTTCTTTGGTTAACGCGGGGACTACTGAAGTTACCCCTGCTGTCCCTCAAGGTTGGAACCGGGCGACTCGTTGCTGGCTGCCTTTTACTCTGATTCCATTTAGTGTCTACTTGGCACTGTCTACTTGCCTCATGACCGTAAGTTTGGCACTCCAAACAGTAGGGCGTGTTTTTGCGTGTAACGCATTCATCCCTTGTATGCCCTGGCTTATGACAGAATGAGCAAATGGGTTTCCTTGGCTTAAAATCTTGTTCTCTTTGTTGCGGAAATTGACCCATCAATCTACCAATTCCACATCTGTTTTGCTGCTGTACTGTTCCTACCTCTGCAGGAGCATCAGTCCAGCAGATTCCACCTGTTGTCGCTCGCTGTTGTATTGCTGCTTCAGCTAAAGAGACCGCCTCCACTAACTCTGCCATACTCCTCGGCGTGAGAGTAAGAGTATAATTAGCTAAATCCCTATTTATCAGGCCTGCCTTGAACACAGAAATCATAGTCCGTTCTACTTGAGCCTTGTATGCTGCAACATTTTCTGGAAACTGCCTGTTGGCTTCCGTCTCAGCAGCGTTCCCCAGAGACTGGAGCCTTCGTCCCCAGGCTCTCAATTCCTCCCCAGGTCTCTGAGTTGATTCCTGAATTTCCCATACAAGACAGTCGTATGACTTTTGTTTTAAATACGTCCTATCCAAAAGTGCATATAATTCTGTCAGGGTGCTTACTGAGCTATGCACCAGTAAATCAAACGCATCACCTGTGGTTCTTTGCCTAATACACTTTATTAAGTGTTCCCCGTCCGCTTCCGGAACACTCTGTTGCGCTAGCTCACAACCTTCTTTGAAGCGCCGGATCTCAGTTCTCAGATCATACAACTCGACTCCTGAGAACATGGGCACCAACTTCTCCACCGCATGAGCAACTTGCAGAATGCCCATTTTATAGCTTTGTGTTTTCTCAATTGCTGGTAAAACCTTAGCTTTATTAATCTCTTTGGTAGTTTCCAAATTCTCTTCTCCCAGATCTGAGAGGTAATTGGTCAGTGACGGATTCAAACTAATTAGTCTTCGATCGTTTGTTCGTGCAGGCGAAATACTGCCTACAGTATCGGAACTTTGCTGCACGGGTACTGCTTCCGGCTCCTTTGGCGGATATCCCTGATTTTTATTATTTATCGGGCTTCCCGGAGAAAAAGGCTCGACACCGACTTCAGATGCGCCAAACAAAAATTCCGCTTGCTTTTCTTCATTAAGTACTAATTTTGGCTTCACCATGCGGCTAATCCCTTCTGGTGTTAAATATTCCGGCCAACGTACTTCCGGAGGCAATGTCAATACTGTCTGCGTAAATCCAGCTGATGCTGATTTTGATCTCTCCCTATTAAGTGAGGTCCTATTGGTCGCCCGTCCTCTTTTCAATTCCGCACACTCCTTTTCTAACAGCGTTGCTGCTTCCTCTGTTTCCGTCAACCTCTGAGAAAGTTCCTTTACCTTCTTCTCCAGGTACTCTTTTTGTGCTCTCCAATCTTCTGCTTTCTTATGAAAACTGAACAACTTTTCTTCTGTTCTTTTTTGGATTGCCGTAAAAGCTTGATCCGCTACTTCCAATGGTGACACAGCTCCTCCGGCATTCGCCTGCTTCCACAATTCCTGAGCTTCTTCCCTGCTCGTACTCGCTTCGAACTGGTCAACTATTTTCCCAGTAAACAGTTCCACCTCTGACTGCATTGATTTCAATCTGTTCCTTACTTCCTCGTCTGGTGAAACCAAACTCACAGTTTGTTGCCCTAGTCCATCTAATTCAGAACTAAATGTATCTGCCCATTCGTTGACCAGACTATTTATGTAGTCCGCGTATTTTCCCGCAAAATATTTTCCCTTGCCGTACTCAACTGCGTGAGGCAACAACAGTCCGTGATTATTGTTGAACTCTCTCCCCAGATCTTGCAACTGTGTTATTCGCTTGCGGTAATACACGCTGTCCTTACGTAAACTGCCGTCTTTCTTAAAATTACGGACCAGCTTTTCAATCGTTTCGCCAATTTGCTCCTGCCTCAGCAGTAATCCTTGCGCTTCCTTCGTCATATCCCAAATGCCAGAACAGATGGCGTATCCCAATTACAAATAAAAATCCTATATTTGTTAAAACTTGTTACAATATTTATTCGATCTTACTTA
The DNA here is from genome assembly GCA_920105625.2 of Clusia tigrina. NCBI lineage: Eukaryota > Metazoa > Arthropoda > Insecta > Diptera > Clusiidae > Clusia > Clusia tigrina. The sequence goes on from OV050030.1 coordinate 76,788,617, forward strand.
ATGATTCAAAACAGAGTTATTAAAAAAAAACACATTCCACCTTAAATTCTAACTTTATATACATATTCTGCTATACTTGTTTTCCATCACCAAGTTCCGCTGTCTACCGGCGTCCATTAAGTCCTTCCATCAATGCAAATTACTCCTTGATTTCCTCTCACCATCTTTAATACATCCATAGAAAAGGCCATATGTTTGATTTACCGGCAAAAGTGTCTTGATTCATTCCCGGAAATTTGAATCCATATTTAAAAATAAACCCGTAACGTATGCGCCACATAATAATAGCATTTAAATGTTTTCTTCAACATTGCTACGCAAATCGTAGTTTCCGAACTTCAAAAACTTTGATGTAACAACACGTGTTGTCTGCACCTCTTCACCTAATACCCTAGACTCAAAATGCCAAATATTTAAATCAATCTTTATTTTGATTTCAAAACAATATAAATTGAATCGTATAAATGTCCCTACCGACAAACAAACACAAATCCCCTATCATAACCGTACGAACCCTATACCGTGGCACGTTCTTTCCGAACCAAACCAACCGGTATACACAAGTTCGCAATTCAATAACGCAAAATCCAAGAATAAACAGACACGTTCCACATTCCCCGAGAATGCTGAAATAAATGGTTATTATAAAAAGAATGAACCTGGTTTCAGTGAAACAACCCTATGCAACCTGACCGTATGTAAAAATTCTCCTTCTGAATCGACCTATTTTCACCTAACCGCAGCGGCTAATCAGCCCCAATGCTGCTTCTTCCGCATGACCGGCGCAAAAGCGCCCACACGGTCACCGAAGAATCGTCGACAAAATTCACTTAGATACTAGAATGTCCTACTATAAGCATACTCACCATTTTTTTACCCTCCATTGAACTCCTTTGGGATGGTTATCCTGATGGTTTCCTGTTGGTGGATTCCCGCGTAGGAGTGCTCTTTTCCTGGCACTCGACGTTGGATCCTACCGGCTGCGCCAAAATGTTGGGGTATTGTCCTTGTTTGACGGGGGACGTCCTTCTGCTGCGCGCGTGTATCTGAAAAGCCTAAACCACTCTTTGTAAAAATCACTACATTACACTGTTAGTTTTTAAAATCACAAGCCTTTATTACTTAGAATACTAACTCTTATATACTATTTACAATTCATAATTACAATACAAAAACTGACCTTTCTGGTGTTCCAGTTTCGCACCTGTTAATTGGTGTCAGTTGGTCAAGCCAACTGACCTACGCCAATCTGAAATGTTGATGGTGCATTCTAACTTTGAATGCCCTTCGGTGGCTCGACTGCAAAACTGTAGCACCCTAAAAGTTCACATAATAAATATTACATAGGTAATATTAATTCTAAGTACTCGCACCCTAAAAATATGTGCTTTCTTAAGTAACTTTAACACATGCTAATCACACAGATTGTGTGGCATCTGTTAGGAGTCGATGATGTGAGACACTACGCGCAGGCAGCTTGATTCTAGCTCACAACAGCTGGCCTACATGTCTGTAGACCGTTCAGCTATCCGCCACCTGCTGACCCCCATAGTAGCCTAAAGCTCGGCCTTATGCATGTGCATGTGTATGTGCATGTGTATGTGCATGTGTATGTGCATGTGTATGTGCATGTGTATGTGCATGTGTATGTGCATGTGTATGTGCATGTGTATGTGCATGTGTTTTTTTTTTTTTTAACGAGGAGTAAAAGCGTCTAAAGCCGCAGTCAGTGTGAGACTCTAACCCACTAAATATCTCCTCAAACGTACGGGTGGATCCCCCCGGAGCCCACCGTCAGGTATTCCGTCGGGAGGCCGTCAGAGCATAATTGCTCAACCGTCAGTCGTTGGTCTTAGTCAACCATCCGTCCTTGTTGCAGAGGATTCGCTACTGTTCACGATCGCATCGCGCACGCTTGCGCGGTCAGCGTTTCTCCCTCGCTCAATGCGGCGAAGCTCAATCATGATCTTCGCCGCTGCATCTTGAAAGGCTCGCCATTTGGATGGTGTCTCACAAATGTGTGCTACAATGTTATCTACGGTTGGAACCTCTCCAAAGGCTTCCGTCACCTCAGCTCGTACGTGGCAAAAACGGGGACAGTGCATTAGGACATACAATTGGGACAAAACGGGTCCTCCTCATACTTGAAGCGGTGGAGGTATTGCTTGAAGCAGCCATGTCCGCTAAGCAACTGGGTGGTGTAAAAGTCCACCTCTCCATGTTTGCGACTTATCCAGGCGGTGATATTTGGGATCATGGCGAATGTCCATCTTCCCTTATCGGCTCTCTCCCAGCGTCGCTGCCAGATCATGATGCTCCGATGACGTGCATCCACCTTAGATGCATGTGCGCCTGCAGTAAACGTGCGTTGGCATTCGGAGGTCAGGATGTCCACTGGTGGCATAGCAGCAATCACTAGGATAGCATCATCCGAAACCGTGCGGAATGCACTAGCCACTCTCAATGCACTGCAGCGATACGTTGCCCGGATGCCAGCGAAATATGACGCCTTCTCCGTCGCGTCTGCCCATACTGGTGCAGCATACAGCAGTATGGAGCTCGTGACCCTTGCTAGAAGTTTCCTTCTGCTGTAGCGTGGTCCTCCGATGTTCGACATGATGCGTGAGAGCGCGCCGTTTACCTTAGCGGCCTTTTCACTGACCGCTAGCAGATGCTCCTTGAAAGACATCCGTGCATCAATAAGCACGCCGAGATACCGCAGATATGGCCGTGATACTATCTCGTGGTGACCAACCATGAACGAGAAAGTCTCCAGTTTTTTCCGTGTGGTCAGGAGGACCGTCTCCGTTTTTTGCGCTGCCAATTCAAGGTCTGCACACTCCAGCCACCTCGTGACTTTTGACACCGCATCGCTACACCGCATCTCTAGTGTGACAATATCCTTCGCCACTACCACCAGTGCGACGTCATCTGCATAGCCAACCATCGTCGTATCGTTTGGGAGATCCATCGTCAGAACGCCATTATACATCACATTCCACAATGTTGGTCCTAACACCGAGCCTTGTGGGACGCCACGGGAGACCTTGTGACGCTTTACACCGTCATCAGTGTCGTAGAGAAGCACTCTGCCCTCGAAGTAGTCCTCAATAATTCGCTGCAAGTAGCACGGTATATTGAAGTCACTCAGCGCCTGCAGTATTAGATACCAGCTCGCCGAATTGAACGCATTTTTGACATCAAGTGTTACCACTGCGCAGTATTTCTTGTCGCCACCTTTCCACCTTTCTCCGCTCGTCGCATCACGTGCAATGTCCATTACCATCTGAATCGCGTGAACAGTAGACTTGCCCTGGCGGAATCCGAATTGCCGCGGGGATAAGCCCCTAGGTCCCTCGAGCGTTTCGTGCAGTCGCTGAACAATGATGCTCTCCAACACTTTACCCAGGGAGTCGAGCATACATAGTGGGCGATACGCGGATGGCTGGTCAGGCTGCTTTCCAGCTTTCAATAGCAGCACCAGTCTCTGTTGTTTCCAGACCTCAGGAAATATGCCTTCATTGAGGCATGCGGTGTACATTCTCGCAAATGTGTCGGGATCCGCCCTTATGGCTGACTTCATCGCAACGTTGGGAATACCATCCAACCCAGGAGTCGTGCTGTCGGACACTTTCCGAAGCGTCAACAGCACTTCGTCCACTGTCACCGCAGGGATGACTTCTGTTTCAATAGAAGGGTGATAGTGGTGGACCCGTTCCCCCTGTGGGGGAAAGAGTGTTGTTACCACGTTGCGCATGATCGCGGCATCGGTGGGTTGCGGTGCTCTCGGTCCTTTGACTCTGCTCATCACCACCTTATACGCTTTACCCCAGGGATCGATATCCGCGCTATCCCTCAGTTCCTTGAAACAGGCCTCCTTGCTGCTGCGGATGGTTTTCTTGAGCTGCTGCCGGCAATCTTTGTAGGCGGCCCATAGTGGTTGCCATATAAGGTGGGACCGGGGCCGTGCGCGCTGCGCCTTTCTGCGCGCACTCTTACAGCGTCTTCTGAGCTCAGCGATTTCCTCAGTCCACCAGTAAACCGGCTTCCTGGATGGCACGCTCGTCCTTCTCGGCATGGCGGCGTCGCATGCAGCGCTTAGCCGGCGTCTAATGTCCGTGGCCATGTTTGTGGCTCCATCATCCGAGGTCTCTCCCTCACCCCACACCAGTTGAAAGACTTCAGCATCAAATGCGTGTTGTCTCCAACCTTTTGTTTGTACTTTAATTACTCGGGACGGCTGCATGTTGTGCCTCAGCTCGATTACGATAGCTCTGTGGTCGCTGTGAGTGTGGAAATCCCCAATGCTCCATGTGGCAGTGCGCGCGATCGAGTTGTGAGTGAAGGTAAGATCCACCGCAGACCGTTTCGCCCCTGCCTCAAATGTATGTTGCCCATTGTTTAGGAGTTCAACATCCAACGTGGCAAGACACTCTATCAGCATTCTGCCCCTGCGGTTTGTGCTCCTGCTGCCCCATGTTGTTGACCAAGCATTAAAGTCTCCCGCGATAAGTGCTGGAGTTTTACCTCTCGCTTCTGCGACCAGTTTCGTCAGCATTCGTTCAAAAAGCGCTATGTCCATACTCGGCGGAGCGTAGCACGAGAAAAAATATATTCCGTCGAGCTTTATCCAGGTGAAACCAGAGTTGGGTGCATTCGGTTTGTTTTGGTGCATCCTACTTCCGAGCGTCCATAACGCCGCTTTGCTGCTCGCGTCCGGTGTCCAGTGACATCCTCTCACGTTGTGGTGCTGTTCGCTTATGATGGCAAGGTCGAACTGCCCCTCGTAAACGGTTTGCCGCAACAAGTCCTGTGCCGCAACGCAGTGGTTAAGATTGAGTTGTACGATTTTCATCGCCCACCTCTCTGCACCGCCTTTTGACGTGCCATACAGCGGGAGCTGCCAGCTGCGTGACCTCCTTTGCATAGCGCACATTTTTCTTTATTGATGCACGCCGCCGCTAGGTGTCCTTCTTCACCACATTTTCTACATTGGTTGCTGCGGTCTACCGTCTCCTTGCAATTACGTGCTAGGTGGTTGTAGCCCCAGCATTTGAAGCATCTTGAGGGAGAAATGCTCTCGCGTACTCGGCACAAGACCCAGCCGATGCGTATCCGCTGCACCTTCAGCACCTTTGCTGCATCGTCGTCCGACAGGCAGACGTAGGCTGTCTGCGTACCATGGTGGCTCTTTCGCAAACTGCGAACTGAAGTCTCGTCCGGACGTTTTATGTCGCACTGCTTATGCAATGCGTCGCACACTTCCGATACTGTTGTGACCTCATCGAGATCCCTTAGCTGAACCGTTATAGAGCGAGTCTTCGCCATGACTTTAGCCTTCTCGCCCAAGATGCCCACCACTGCAACTTGGTACATCGCGGCGCTACTTTCCGGGGTTCGCTTCAGTTCAAGCAGCAGCTCGTTATTTGCTGTGCGCCGCACCGCCTTCACGTTTTCACCGAGTTCCTTCAGCGCACCATTCCCCTTAATGGTCCGAAGGATCTCCGCATACGTTTGTCCGGACGTAGCTGTGATTATCAGCGCGTCCGTTCTTGGTCGGAACCTCTGCTTCTTGTGTTGAACTTTTGTCCATTCCTGTTCCTTGTTTGGTTGCGCATGTGTGTCCTCCCTTTGTTTGGCCGCGGAGATTTCTCGCCCCTTTTTCTCCGTGACTTCGGGGTGGTGCCGGTTGGTGACCTTTTTCCCAACTGGTGTAGCTACCCGCTTCGTTGGGGGCGTCTCTAGATCAGTGTGTTTTTTTTTCCGCTTCTGATCTGCTCCTGGTACAAAATACGGCGATGTTTGGGACGAGTTGTGCCTTCTTATGATTTCTTTGGCAGCTTCATCCTTCGCTTCTATTGCTGAGAGCTCATAAAGCGCCCTGATGCTCTCAATCGCGTCCCGCATTGGTTGATGAATTGTGCGCCTCTTTCCATCTTCCAGCATTTCACCTAGTAACGCGATTTGTTCCCCAAGTTTCCAAAAAGATGTGTTTTTTGGAACTGAGGGATCACTCCTTGCTACAGGTGTAGGCATTCGGATGTTGCTACTATCATCTGGTTGCCTGGGTGGCATGCTGCGCGTGGGGTCCTTAGGAGACCTGGCAAGAACCGCGCTCTTTTTGAAAGGGTCCGTGCGCACGCCAATGCACTCCCCTGTAGTGTTGGGAACCTCGTTCCCTGCCGGAGTTATAAGAGGACCGGTCTCTGAGGTTGTTGTGTTTGAGTTTTTTTGATTCGACATAGTAGATCCCACGAGTGGCGGAGATAGGGTGGTCCATCTGTACAGAGATCCGCTATATACAGATAAGGCTAGATAATCCGGAGGACGCCAGGTATCCGGATACTCCGTTAGTGGCTGAGCTATTTTTAAGACTGGGCCCTCAGTCAGGTTGATTCTCGGCACGGGTCGTATAACACCTTAATCCGGCCCAGGGGGTTGTTTGATACTTATTTAAGGGGCGGCACCAGCTCGCCCTGTCACAGTAATTTCATTAGGCTTTTGTGACCTTTTATGCCACGCCTTCCATTCCTGCCGCTAATGGTCGGGGACTGCTTATTTTATATTCGCAGCTGGCCTACATGTCTGTAGACCGTTCAGCTATCCGCCACCTGCTGACCCCCATAGTAGCCTAAAGCTCGGCCTTATGCATGTGCATGTGTATGTGCATGTGTATGTGCATGTGTATGTGCATGTGTATGTGCATGTGTATGTGCATGTGTATGTGCATGTGTATGTGCATGTGTATGTGCATGTGTATGTGCATGTGTTTTTTTTTTTTTTTAACGAGGAGTAAAAGCGTCTAAAGCCGCAGTCAGTGTGAGACTCTAACCCACTAAATATCTCCTCAAACGTACGGGTGGATCCCCCCGGAGCCCACCGTCAGGTATTCCGTCGGGAGGCCGTCAGAGCATAATTGCTCAACCGTCAGTCGTTGGTCTTAGTCAACCATCCGTCCTTGTTGCAGAGGATTCGCTACTGTTCACGATCGCATCGCGCACGCTTGCGCGGTCAGCGTTTCTCCCTCGCTCAATGCGGCGAAGCTCAATCATGATCTTCGCCGCTGCATCTTGAAAGGCTCGCCATTTGGATGGTGTCTCACAAATGTGTGCTACAATGTTATCTACGGTTGGAACCTCTCCAAAGGCTTCCGTCACCTCAGCTCGTACGTGGCAAAAACGGGGACAGTGCATTAGGACATACAATTGGGACAAAACGGGTCCTCCTCATACTTGAAGCGGTGGAGGTATTGCTTGAAGCAGCCATGTCCGCTAAGCAACTGGGTGGTGTAAAAGTCCACCTCTCCATGTTTGCGACTTATCCAGGCGGTGATATTTGGGATCATGGCGAATGTCCATCTTCCCTTATCGGCTCTCTCCCAGCGTCGCTGCCAGATCATGATGCTCCGATGACGTGCATCCACCTTAGATGCATGTGCGCCTGCAGTAAACGTGCGTTGGCATTCGGAGGTCAGGATGTCCACTGGTGGCATAGCAGCAATCACTAGGATAGCATCATCCGAAACCGTGCGGAATGCACTAGCCACTCTCAATGCACTGCAGCGATACGTTGCCCGGATGCCAGCGAAATATGACGCCTTCTCCGTCGCGTCTGCCCATACTGGTGCAGCATACAGCAGTATGGAGCTCGTGACCCTTGCTAGAAGTTTCCTTCTGCTGTAGCGTGGTCCTCCGATGTTCGACATGATGCGTGAGAGCGCGCCGTTTACCTTAGCGGCCTTTTCACTGACCGCTAGCAGATGCTCCTTGAAAGACATCCGTGCATCAATAAGCACGCCGAGATACCGCAGATATGGCCGTGATACTATCTCGTGGTGACCAACCATGAACGAGAAAGTCTCCAGTTTTTTCCGTGTGGTCAGGAGGACCGTCTCCGTTTTTTGCGCTGCCAATTCAAGGTCTGCACACTCCAGCCACCTCGTGACTTTTGACACCGCATCGCTACACCGCATCTCTAGTGTGACAATATCCTTCGCCACTACCACCAGTGCGACGTCATCTGCATAGCCAACCATCGTCGTATCGTTTGGGAGATCCATCGTCAGAACGCCATTATACATCACATTCCACAATGTTGGTCCTAACACCGAGCCTTGTGGGACGCCACGGGAGACCTTGTGACGCTTTACACCGTCATCAGTGTCGTAGAGAAGCACTCTGCCCTCGAAGTAGTCCTCAATAATTCGCTGCAAGTAGCACGGTATATTGAAGTCACTCAGCGCCTGCAGTATTAGATACCAGCTCGCCGAATTGAACGCATTTTTGACATCAAGTGTTACCACTGCGCAGTATTTCTTGTCGCCACCTTTCCACCTTTCTCCGCTCGTCGCATCACGTGCAATGTCCATTACCATCTGAATCGCGTGAACAGTAGACTTGCCCTGGCGGAATCCGAATTGCCGCGGGGATAAGCCCCTAGGTCCCTCGAGCGTTTCGTGCAGTCGCTGAACAATGATGCTCTCCAACACTTTACCCAGGGAGTCGAGCATACATAGTGGGCGATACGCGGATGGCTGGTCAGGCTGCTTTCCAGCTTTCAATAGCAGCACCAGTCTCTGTTGTTTCCAGACCTCAGGAAATATGCCTTCATTGAGGCATGCGGTGTACATTCTCGCAAATGTGTCGGGATCCGCCCTTATGGCTGACTTCATCGCAACGTTGGGAATACCATCCAACCCAGGAGTCGTGCTGTCGGACACTTTCCGAAGCGTCAACAGCACTTCGTCCACTGTCACCGCAGGGATGACTTCTGTTTCAATAGAAGGGTGATAGTGGTGGACCCGTTCCCCCTGTGGGGGAAAGAGTATTGTTACCACGTTGCGCATGATCGCGGCATCGGTGGGTTGCGGTGCTCTCGGTCCTTTGACTCTGCTCATCACCACCTTATACGCTTTACCCCAGGGATCGATATCCGCGCTATCCCTCAGTTCCTTGAAACAGGCCTCCTTGCTGCTGCGGATGGTTTTCTTGAGCTGCTGCCGGCAATCTTTGTAGGCGGCCCATAGTGGTTGCCATATAAGGTGGGACCGGGGCCGTGCGCGCTGCGCCTTTCTGCGCGCACTCTTACAGCGTCTTCTGAGCTCAGCGATTTCCTCAGTCCACCAGTAAACCGGCTTCCTGGATGGCACGCTCGTCCTTCTCGGCATGGCGGCGTCGGATGCAGCGCTTAGCCGGCGTCTAATGTCCGTGGCCATGTTTGTGGCTCCATCATCCGAGGTCTCTCCCTCACCCCACACCAGTTGAAAGACTTCCGCATCAAATGCGTGTTGTCTCCAACCTTTTGTTTGTACTTTAATTACTCGGGACGGCTGCATGTTGTGCCTCAGCTCGATTACGATAGCTCTGTGGTCGCTGTGAGTGTGGAAATCCCCAATGCTCCATGTGGCAGTGCGCGCGATCGAGTTGTGAGTGAAGGTAAGATCCACCGCAGACCGTTTCGCCCCTGCCTCAAATGTATGTTGCCCATTGTTTAGGAGTTCAACATCCAACGTGGCAAGACACTCTATCAGCATTCTGCCCCTGCGGTTTGTGCTCCTGCTGCCCCATGTTGTTGACCAAGCATTAAAGTCTCCCGCGATAAGTGCTGGAGTTTTACCTCTCGCTTCTGCGACCAGTTTCGTCAGCATTCGTTCAAAAAGCGCTATGTCCATACTCGGCGGAGCGTAGCACGAGAAAAAATATATTCCGTCGAGCTTTATCCAGGTGAAACCAGAGTTGGGTGCATTCGGTTTGTTTTGGTGCATCCTACTTCCGAGCGTCCATAACGCCGCTTTGCTGCTCGCGTCCGGTGTCCAGTGACATCCTCTCACGTTGTGGTGCTGTTCGCTTATGATGGCAAGGTCGAACTGCCCCTCGTAAACGGTTTGCCGCAACAAGTCCTGTGCCGCAACGCAGTGGTTAAGATTGAGTTGTACGATTTTCATCGCCCACCTCTCTGCACCGCCTTTTGACGTGCCATACAGCGGGAGCTGCCAGCTGCGTGACCTCCTTTGCATAGCGCACATTTTTCTTTATTGATGCACGCCGCCGCTAGGTGTCCTTCTTCACCACATTTTCTACATTGGTTGCTGCGGTCTACCGTCTCCTTGCAATTACGTGCTAGGTGGTTGTAGCCCCAGCATGTGTATGTGCATGTGTATGTGCATGTGTATGTGCATGTGTATGTGCATGTGTTTTTTTTTTTTTTTATCGAGGGGGAAAGCTTTAAGCCAATTAGTCAGTGTGGGACATCAACCCACTAAAACCTCCTCACTGTCGTGGCGGGGAACCCTCCCGGGACCGCATAATGTGATTACGTCGGGAGGCCGTCATGAGCATTATTGCTCAATCGTCTGTAATTGTCAGTCTAAAACGTCCGCTGCTGGTTGTCGCTCCTTGGCGAAATTTCTGCTACATTTGCTACCTGCTGTTGACGCAGTAGCCGCTGTCGTTCCCGCTCCTCCTTGCGTAGCGCCACCATTACTTGTTCAGCGAAGGTCGATACCGCGTTCCATTTAGCGGGTGACTCCAGCATTGCAGCCACTATATTTGGTGTGGTCGGTGGTCTGCCCAAGGCAGATCCCAGCTCCTCTCTCCAGGTCCTGAAGCGTGAGCAGTAAAGCATCACGTGCCTAGCGCTCTCAATTCGCCCGTGCATTTTGGACAATAGGGGTCTTCTGTTATTTTGAAGCGGTAGAAATATGCATTGAAGCATCCATGACCGCTGAGTAACTGCGTCATGTAGTAGTTTAGACTACCATGCTTCCTGTTCACCCATTGGGACACCCTGGGAATGAGCTGGAATGTCCATCGTCCCTTCTCGGACTGCTCCCATCTTTTTTGCCACTCTTCGGTGCATCGCCGTCGCTCCTCTAGCCTTCGTTCGGCTGTAGGCCTTACGCCCTGTCGGTCGTACAGTCGCTGCAGCTCCAACGCTCGTAAGTCCAGGGGCATTTTTGCAGCAAGGACGGAAATTGCGTCGTCGGAGACCGTTCGGTAGGCGCAGGTGAGTCTAAGCGCACTTAATCGTTGCGTTGCGCAAGCCTCTCTGAGATGCGTAATTTTTGCTCCTGCCCAGATGGGTGCTGCATAGAGCATCACGGAATCCGTTACCGTCGCCAGAAGTTGTCTTCTTCCCTCACGTGGGCCACCAATGTTTGGCAGAATCCGCGCAAGGGCGCCTTGAATTTTAGAGCCTTTTTTGCTGACCGCTACCAGGTGCTCCTTAAATGACAGTCTTGCGTCAATGTTAACTCCAAGATATTTAATGCTTGGTTGCGACATAATCGGTAATTACCGATGTCCACCACCATCTCCTCTCGCTTTTTCCGCGTGCTTATCAGTACAATCTCAGTTTTTTGAGCAGCCAGTTCCAGGTGCGCTGATTGGAGCCACCTACGCACCCTTGCGATCGCATCATTACACACCACCTGCAAGTGCTCAATATGTTTGGCCACCACTACCAATGCGATATCATCAGCATAACCAATAATATTAACGTTTTCCGGCATACTCAGCTCCAGGATGCCGTTGTACATAGCGTTCCACAGCATGGGCCCTAGTACCGATCCTTGAGGAACCCCGCCGGTTATTTGTTTGCTTTTACGCCCTCCTCTGTCTCGTACAGTAGCACCCTGTTGTCGAGGTAGCTACCTATTATACGCCGCAAATATGTTGGTACTCCAAAAATCTCCAGAGCCTGCATTATATGTCCCCAATTCGCAGAATTGAAGGCATTCTTGATATCTAGAGTGACCACCGCGCAGTACATTTTGGCGCCACCCTGCCATCTAATGCCACTCGTCGCATCTCGAGCAATGTCTACTACCGCTCTGATCGCGTCGACTGTAGACCTCCCTTTCCGAAAACCGAATTGTCGGTCGGAGAGCCCTCCTGGACTCTCGAATGTCTCCTGCAGTCTATCACAAACGATACGCTCTAGGATCTTTCCCACTGTATCCAGCATACAAAGTGGACGATAGGAGGATGCCTGATCCGGTGGCTTTCCGGGTTTTAGCAACAGCACAAGCCTCTGCCGTTTCCACGCGTCTGGAAAAATGCCTTCGCTCAGACAGGCGTCATACAGTTTTGCGAACAGTTCTGGTCTCGCTCTTACCGCTGCCTTGAATGCCACATTTGGGACTCCATCCAAACCAGAAGACTTGTTGTCGTCGACCCGTGATATACTCGACAATACCTCATCGACAGTGACTATAGGTCCCCTCTGTACGTCTGGAGTCACGACGGCTCTCGTTTCGCTCTGTGGGGGGAAGAGCGTTACCACTATACGCTGCATCAGCTCTGGGCATGTAGGCTGAGGCGCTCTGGGTCCCTTTACTTTGCGCATGACCGTTTTGTATGCTAGACCCCACGGGTCTTGGTCCGCACTCTCCTGCAACTCTCTGAAGCACTTGTTTTTGCTCTCTGTTATAGCTGCTTTCAGAGTTCTTCTGCGTACCTTGTATACTGCTTGATGTTCCTCGAAATTCGGTGTCGATCGAGATCTTTGCGCCTTACGTCGTGCTTGATGGCAGCTCTTCCGAATCGCAGCAATTTCATCGGTCCACCAGTAAACGGGAGTCCTTGATGTATTGTTGGACCTTCGCGGCATCGCTGCATCACATGCTTCCTTAATGTACTTAGCGATTTCAGCAGCCATGGTGCTTGCAGTTTCGCCTACAATAGACGCTGACTTCCAGATGACTTCAAACGACTCCGCGTCGAACGCCCCCTTTCGCCAGCCAATTTTGTGCGCCTTACGCGTGTACTGCTTTGTTCTACGCTCCATGTCTATTATAATGGCGTTGTGATCGCTGCCCGTGTATATATCACTGACTTTCCAGCTAATTCGACTGGCAGTTGTGTCGTCCGCAAAGGCTAGATCTATGATGGACCTGCCTCTTCCATTGTCGAATGTGTAGTGACCTGGCGCATTCAACAGTACTAATTCAAGAAGCGCGAAGCATTCTTCAACTAAGCGTCCTCTAGCATTTGTGTGGCTACTGCCCCAAGTCCGAGACCACGCGTTGAAGTCGCCTGCAATAATTATTGGGTGTTTGCCTTTCGCTTCCTCCATCAGCGATGTCATCATTTCCCCGAACTGTCTCAGTGTCCAACTTGGAGGAGCGTAGCAGCTGAAGAGGTAAATGTTCTCCAGTTTCACCCAGGTATAACCGCTCTCTCTGGTTTCCATCTTGCTCTGAGGAGTGGTCTCCCCAATGGACCAGATAGCTGCTCTGCCTGTTTCATCCGCGGCCCAGTTTGGGGAATCCTTCCTTGCATATGGTTCCGAAAGTAGCGCCACATCTGCCTTCACTTCATTTTTATATTGCATCAGAAGATCCTGTGCAGCTTCACAATGATTTAGGTTGAGCTGAAGTACTCTCATACCTTCTTCTTTTCCAATGCCTCCTGGTGTCGTGGACATTTCATGCTGCCCGCTGGATGCGCCCCCTTGCACAAAGCGCACTTTGCTTCATTTTGGCAATTCGCAGCCATGTGGCCAGTCTCGCCACACTTTCGGCAGAGTCCAGTTCGATCCGGCTCTTTGCATCCAGCCGCCTTGTGCCCATAGCCCCAGCACTTATAGCAGCGTTGTGGCGTTACGACTTCTGTTAGTCGGCAGCTCGCCCATCCTACCCGCAGATGTTTCAATCCCAGTGCCTTCTTGGCATCCTCCGCCGGTAGGCTTAAAAAGGCCGTCTGTGCACCACCATAGCCTCTTATCAAGCTTTTAATTGCTTCCACATCTGGGCGCCGTATGTTCGCCTGGTCTCGCAGTGCATCGCAGATCTCTTCTTTCGAAGAGATATCCGCGACGAGTCCCTTACACTGTAGCGTCACCATGTGCGTGCGTACGTTCACTGTGGCTGCGTCCTTTACCACGCTTTCAATGGCCGTCTGGTATGTGGCCGCGTGTGTGTGCATGTGTATGTGCATGTGTATGTGCATGTGTATGTATTGCTTGAAGCAGCCATGTCCGCTAAGCAACTGGGTGGTGTAAAAGTCCACCTCTCCATGTTTGCGACTTATCCAGGCGGTGATATTTGGGATCATGGCGAATGTCCATCTTCCCTTATCGGCTCTCTCCCAGCGTCGCTGCCAGATCATGATGCTCCGATGACGTGCATCCACCTTAGATGCATGTGCGCCTGCAGTAAACGTGCGTTGGCATTCGGAGGTCAGGATGTCCACTGGTGGCATAGCAGCAATCACTAGGATAGCATCATCCGAAACCGTGCGGAATGCACTAGCCACTCTCAATGCACTGCAGCGATACGTTGCCCGGATGCCAGCGAAATATGACGCCTTCTCCGTCGCGTCTGCCCATACTGGTGCAGCATACAGCAGTATGGAGCTCGTGACCCTTGCTAGAAGTTTCCTTCTGCTGTAGCGTGGTCCTCCGATGTTCGACATGATGCGTGAGAGCGCGCCGTTTACCTTAGCGGCCTTTTCACTGACCGGTAGCAGATGCTCCTTGAAAGACATCCGTGCATCAATAAGCACGCCGAGATACCGCAGATATGGCCGTGATACTATCTCGTGGTGACCAACCATGAACGAGAAAGTCTCCAGTTTTTTCCGTGTGGTCAGGAGGACCGTCTCCGTTTTTTGCGCTGCCAATTCAAGGTCTGCACACTCCAGCCACCTCGTGACTTTTGACACCGCATCGCTACACCGCATCTCTAGTGTGACAATATCCTTCGCCACTACCACCAGTGCGACGTCATCTGCATAGCCAACCATCGTCGTATCGTTTGGGAGATCCATCGTCAGAACGCCATTATACATCACATTCCACAATGTTGGTCCTAACACCGAGCCTTGTGGGACGCCACGGGAGACCTTGTGACGCTTTACACCGTCATCAGTGTCGTAGAGAAGCACTCTGCCCTCGAAGTAGTCCTCAATAATTCGCTGCAAGTAGCACGGTATATTGAAGTCACTCAGCGCCTGCAGTATTAGATACCAGCTCGCCGAATTGAACGCATTTTTGACATCAAGTGTTACCACTGCGCAGTATTTCTTGTCGCCACCTTTCCACCTTTCTCCGCTCGTCGCATCACGTGCAATGTTCATTACCATCTGAATCGCGTGAACAGTAGACTTGCCCTGGCGGAATCCGAATTGCCGCGGGGATAAGCCCCTAGGTCCCTCGAGCGTTTCGTGCAGTCGCTGAACAATGATGCTCTCCAACACTTTACCCAGGGAGTCGAGCATACATAGTGGGCGATACGCGGATGGCTGGTCAGGCTGCTTTCCAGCTTTCAATAGCAGCACCAGTCTCTGTTGTTTCCAGACCTCAGGAAATATGCCTTCATTGAGGCATGCGGTGTACATTCTCGCAAATGTGTCGGGATCCGCCCTTATGGCTGACTTCATCGCAACGTTGGGAATACCATCCAACCCAGGAGTCGTGCTGTCGGACACTTTCCGAAGCGTCAACAGCACTTCGTCCACTGTCACCGCAGGGATGACTTCTGTTTCAATAGAAGGGTGATAGTGGTGGACCCGTTCCCCCTGTGGGGGAAAGAGTGTTGTTACCACGTTGCGCATGATCGCGGCATCGGTGGGTTGCGGTGCTCTCGGTCCTTTGACTCTGCTCATCACCACCTTATACGCTTTACCCCAGGGATCGATATCCGCGCTATCCCTCAGTTCCTTGAAACAGGCCTCCTTGCTGCTGCGGATGGCTTTCTTGAGCTGCTGCCGGCAATCTTTGTAGGCGGCCCATAGTGGTTGCCATATAAGGTGGGACCGGGGCCGTGTGCGCTTCGCCTTTCTGCGCGCACTCTTACAGCGTCTTCTGAGCTCAGCGATTTCCTCAGTCCACAAGTAAACCGGCTTCCTGGATGGCACGCTCGTCCTTCTCGGCATGGCGGCATCGCATGCAGCGCTTAGCCGGCGTCTAATGTCCGTGACCATGTTTGTGGCTCCATCATCCGAGGTCTCTCCCTCACCCCACACCAGTTGAAAGACTTCAGCATCAAATGCGTGTTGTCTCCAACCTTTTGTTTGTACTTTAATTACTCGGGACGGCTGCATGTTGTGCCTCAGCTCGATTACGATAGCTCTGTGGTCGCTGTGAGTGTGGAAATCCCCAATGCTCCATGTGGCAGTGCGCGCGATCGAGCTGTGAGCGAAGGTAAGATCCACCACAGACCGTTTCGCCCCTGCCTCAAATGTATGTTGCCCATTGTTTAGGAGTTCAACATCCAACGTGGCAAGACACTCTATCAGCATTCTGCCCCTGCGGTTTGTGCTCCTGCTGCCCCATGTTGTTGACCAAGCATTAAAGTCTCCCGCGATAAGTGCTGGAGTTTTACCTCTCGCTTCTGCGACCAGTTTCGTCAGCATTCGTTCAAAAAGCGCTATGTCCATACTCGGCGGAGCGTAGCACGAGAAAAAATATATTCCGTCGAGCTTTATCCAGGTGAAACCAGAGTTGGGTGCATTCGGTTTGTTTTGGTGCATCCTACTTCCGAGCGTCCATAACGCCGCTTTGCTGCTCGCGTCCGGTGTCCAGTGACATCCTCTCACGTTGTGGTGCTGTTCGCTTATGATGGCAAGGTCGAACTGCCCCTCGTAAACGGTTTGCCGCAACAAGTCCTGTGCCGCAACGCAGTGGTTAAGATTGAGTTGTACGATTTTCATCGCCCACCTCTCTGCACCGCCTTTTGACGTGCCATACAGCGGGAGCTGCCAGCTGCGTGACCTCCTTTGCATAGCGCACATTTTTCTTTATTGATGCACGCCGCCGCTAGGTGTCCTTCTTCACCACATTTTCTACATTGGTTGCTGCGGTCTACCGTCTCCTTGCAATTACGTGCTAGGTGGTTGTAGCCCCAGCATTTGAAGCATCTTGAGGGAGAAATGTTCTCGCGTACTCGGCACAAGACCCAGCCGATGCGTATCCGCTGCACCTTCAGCACCTTTGCTGCATCGTCGTCCGACAGGCAGACGTAGGCTGTCTGCGTACCATGGTGGCTCTTTCGCAAACTGCGAACTGAAGTCTCGTCCGGGCGTTTTATGTCGCACTGCTTATGCAATGCGTCGCACACATCCGATACTGTTGTGACCTCATCGAGATCCCTTAGCTGAACCGTTATAGAGCGAGTCTTCGCCATGACTTTAGCCTTCTCGCCCAAGATGCCCACCACTGCAACTTGGTACATCGCGGCGCTACTTTCCGGGGTTCGCTTCAGTTCAAGCAGCAGCTCGTTATTTGCTGTGCGCCGCACCGCCTTCACGTTTTCACCGAGTTCCTTCAGCGCACCATTCCCCTTAATGGTCCGAAGGATCTCCGCATACGTTTGTCCGGACGTAGCTGTGATTATCAGCGCGTCCGTTCTTGGTCGGAACCTCTGCTTCTTGTGTTGAACTTTTGTCCATTCCTGTTCCTTGTTTGGTTGCGCATGTGTGTCCTCGCTTTGTTTGGCCGCGGAGATTTCTCGCCCCTTTTTCTCCGTGACTTCGGGGTGGTGCCGGTTGGTGACCTTTTTCCCAACTGGTGTAGCTACCCGCTTCGTTGGGGGCGTCTCTAGATCAGTGTGTTTTTTTCCGCTTCTGATCTGCTCCTGGTATAAAATACGGCGATGTTTGGGACGAGTTGTGCCTTCTTATGGTTTGTTTGGCAGCTTCATCCTTCGCTTCTATTGCTGAGAGCTCATAAAGCGCCCTGATGCTCTCAATCGCGTCCCGCATTGGTTAATGAATTGTGCGCCTCTTTCCATCTTCCAGCATTTCACCTAGTAACGCGATTTGTTCCCCAAGTTTCCAAAAAGATGTGTTTTTTGGAACTGAGGGATCACTCCTTGCTACAGGTGTAGGCATTCGGATGTTGCTACTATCATCTGGTTGCCTGGGTGGCATGCTGCGCGTGGGGTCCTTAGGAGACCTGGCAAGAACCGCGCTCTTTTTGAAAGGGTCCGTGCGCACGCCAATGCACTCCCCTGTAGTGTTGGGAACCTCGTTCCCCGCCGGAGTTATAAGAGGACCGGTCTCTGAGGTTGTTGTGTTTGAGTTTTTTTGATTCGACATAGTAGATCCCACGAGTGGCGGAGATAGGGTGGTCCATCTGTACAGAGATCCGCTATATACAGATAAGGCTAGATAATCCGGAGGACGCCAGGTATCCGGATACTCCGTTAGTGGCTGAGCTATTTTTAAGACTGGGCCCTCAGTCAGGTTGATTCTCGGCACGGGTCGTATAACACCTTAATCCGGCCCAGGGGGTTGTTTGATACTTATTTAAGGGGCGGCACCAGCTCGCCCTGTCACAGTAATTTCATTAGGCTTTTGTGACCTTTTATGCCACGCCTTCCATTCCTGCCGCTAATGGTCGGGGACTGCTTATTTTATATTCGCAGCTGGCCTACATGTCTGTAGACCGTTCAGCTATCCGCCACCTGCTGACCCACATAGTAGCCTAAAGCTCGGCCTTATGTGTATGTGCATGTGTATGTGCATGTGTATGTGCATGTGTATGTGCATGTGTATGTGCATGTGTATGTGCATGTGTTTTTTTTTTTTTTTTTTAACGAGGAGTAAAAGCGTCTAAAGCCGGAGTCAGTGTGAGACTCTAACCCACTAAATATCTCCTCAAACGTACGGGTGGATCCCCCCGGAGCCCACCGTCAGGTATTCCGTCGGGAGGCCGTCAGAGCATAATTGCTCAACCGTCAGTCGTTGGTCTTAGTCAACCATCCGTCCTTGTTGCAGAGGATTCGCTACTGTTCACGATCGCATCGCGCACGCTTGCGCGGTCAGCGTTTCTCCCTCGCTCAATGCGGCGAAGCTCAATCATGATCTTCGCCGCTGCATCTTGAAAGGCTCGCCATTTGGATGGTGTCTCACAAATGTGTGCTACAATGTTATCCACGGTTGGAACCTCTCCAAAGGCTTCCGTCACCTCAGCTCGTACGTGGCAAAAACGGGGACAGTGCATTAGGACATGCCACGCGTCTTCGATTTCGTGTGGACAATTGGGACAAAACGGGTCCTCCTCATACTTGAAGCGGTGGAGGTATTGCTTGAAGCAGCCATGTCCGCTAAGCAACTGGGTGGTGTAAAAGTCCACCTCTCCATGTTTGCGACTTATCCAGGCGGTGATATTTGGGATCATGGCGAATGTCCATCTTCCCTTATCGGCTCTCTCCCAGCGTCGCTGCCAGATCATGATGCTCCGATGACGTGCATCCACCTTAGATGCATGTGCGCCTGCAGTAAACGTGCGTTGGCATTCGGAGGTCAGGATGTCCACTGGTGGCATCGCAGCAATCACTAGGATAGCATCATCCGAAACCGTGCGGAATGCACTAGCCACTCTCAATGCACTGCAGCGATACGTTGCCCGGATGCCAGCGAAATATGACGCCTTCTCCGTCGCGTCTGCCCATACTGGTGCAGCATACAGCAGTATGGAGCTCGTGACCCTTGCCAGAAGTTTCCTTCTGCTGTAGCGTGGTCCTCCGATGTTCGACATGATGCGTGAGAGCGCGCCGTTTACCTTAGCGGCCTTTTCACTGACCGCTAGCAGATGCTCCTTGAAAGACATCCGTGCATCAATAAGCACGCCGAGATACCGCAGATATGGCCGTGATTCTATCTCGTGGTGACCAACCATGAACGAGAAAGTCTCCAGTTTTTTCCGTGTGGTCAGCAGGACCGTCTCCGTTTTTTGCGCTGCCAATTCAAGGTCTGCACACTCCAGCCACCTCGTGACTTTTGACACCGCATCGCTACACCGCATCTCCAGTGTGACAATATCCCTCGCCACTACCACCAGTGCGACGTCATCTGCATAGCCAACCATCGTCGTATCGTTTGGGAGATCCATCGTCAGAACGCCATTATACATCACATTCCACAATGTTGGTCCTAACACCGAGCCTTGTGGGACGCCACGGGAGACCTTGTGACGCTTTACACCGTCATCAGTGTCGTAGAGAAGCACTCTGCCCTCGAAGTAGTCCTCAATAATTCGCTGCAAGTAGCACGGTATATTGAAGTCACTCAGCGCCTGCAGTATTAGATACCAGCTCGCCGAATTGAACGCATTTTTGACATCAAGTGTTACCACTGCGCAGTATTTCTTGTCGCCACCTTTCCACCTTTCTCCGCTCGTCGCATCACGTGCAATGTTCATTACCATCTGAATCGCGTGAACAGTAGACTTGCCCTGGCGGAATCCGAATTGCCGCGGGGATAAGCCCCTAGGTCCCTCGAGCGTTTCGTGCAGTCGCTGCACAATGATGCTCTCCAACACTTTACCCAGGGAGTCGAGCATACATAGTGGGCGATACGCGGATGGCTGGTCAGGCTGCTTTCCAGCTTTCAATAGCAGCACCAGTCTCTGTTGTTTCCAGACCTCAGGAAATATGCCTTCATTGAGGCATGCGGTGTACATTCTCGCAAATGTGTCGGGATCCGCCCTTATGGCTGACTTCATCGCAACGTTGGGAATACCATCCAACCCAGGAGTCGTGCTGTCGGACACTTTCCGAAGCGTCAACAGCACTTCGTCCACTGTCACCGCAGGGATGACTTCTGTTTCAATAGAAGGGTGATAGTGGTGGACCCGTTCCCCCTGTGGGGGAAAGAGTGTTGTTACCACGTTGCGCATGATCGCGGCATCGGTGGGTTGCGGTGCTCTCGGTCCTTTGACTCTGCTCATCACCACCTTATACGCTTTACCCCAGGGATCGATATCCGCGCTATCCCTCAGTTCCTTGAAACAGGCCTCCTTGCTGCTGCGGATGGTTTTCTTGAGCTGCTGCCGGCAATCTTTGTAGGCGGCCCATAGTGGTTGCCATATAAGGTGGGACCGGGGCCGTGCGCGCTGCGCCTTTCTGCGCGCACTCTTACAGCGTCTTCTGAGCTCAGCGATTTCCTCAGTCCACCAGTAAACCGGCTTCCTGGATGGCACGCTCGTCCTTCTCGGCATGGCGGCGTCGCATGCAGCGCTTAGCCGGCGTCTAATGTCCGTGGCCATGTTTGTGGCTCCATCATCCGAGGTCTCTCCCTCACCCCACACCAGTTGAAAGACTTCAGCATCAAATGCGTGTTGTCTCCAACCTTTTGTTTGGACTTTAATTACTCGGGACGGCTGCATGTTGTGCCTCAGCTCGATTACGATAGCTCTGTGGTCGCTGTGAGTGTGGAAATCCCCAATGCTCCATGTGGCAGTGCGCGCGATCGAGTTGTGAGCGAAGGTAAGATCCACCGCAGACCGTTTCGCCCCTGCCTCAAATGTATGTTGCCCATTGTTTAGGAGTTCAACATCCAACGTGGCAAGACACTCTATCAGCATTCTGCCCCTGCGGTTTGTGCTCCTGCTGCCCCATGTTGTTGACCAAGCATTAAAGTCTCCCGCGATAAGTGCTGGAGTTTTACCTCTCGCTTCTGCGACCAGTTTCGTCAGCATTCGTTCAAAAAGCGCTATGTCCATACTCGGCGGAGCGTAGCACGAGAAAAAATATATTCCGTCGAGCTTTATCCAGGTGAAACCAGAGTTGGGTGCATTCGGTTTGTTTTGGTGCATCCTACTTCCGAGCGTCCATAACGCCGCTTTGCTGCTCGCGTCCGGTGTCCAGTGACATCCTCTCACGTTGTGGTGCTGTTCGCTTATGATGGCAAGGTCGAACTGCCCCTCGTAAACGGTTTGCCGCAACAAGTCCTGTGCCGCAACGCAGTGGTTAAGATTGAGTTGTACGATTTTCATCGCCCACCTCTCTGCACCGCCTTTTGACGTGCCATACAGCGGGAGCTGCCAGCTGCGTGACCTCCTTTGCATAGCGCACATTTTTCTTTATTGATGCACGCCGCCGCTAGGTGTCCTTCTTCACCACATTTTCTACATTGGTTGCTGCGGTCTACCGTCTCCTTGCAATTACGTGCTAGGTGGTTGTAGCCCCAGCATTTGAAGCATCTTGAGGGAGAAATGCTCTCGCGTACTCGGCACAAGACCCAGCCGATGCGTATCCGCTGCACCTTCAGCACCTTTGCTGCATCGTCGTCCGACAGGCAGACGTAGGCTGTCTGCGTACCATGGTGGCTCTTTCGCAAACTGC
The DNA here is from genome assembly GCA_920105625.2 of Clusia tigrina. Lineage (NCBI taxonomy): Eukaryota > Metazoa > Arthropoda > Insecta > Diptera > Clusiidae > Clusia > Clusia tigrina. The sequence goes on from OV050030.1 coordinate 76,810,686, forward strand.
GAACTGAAGTCTCGTCCGGACGTTTTATGTCGCACTGCTTATGCAATGCGTCGCACACTTCCGATACTGTTGTGACCTCATCGAGATCCCTTATCTGAACCGTTATAGAGCGAGTCTTCGCCATGACTTTAGCCTTCTCGCCCAAGATGCCCACCACTGCAACTTGGTACATCGCGGCGCTACTTTCCGGGGTTCGCTTCAGTTCAAGCAGCAGCTCGTTATTTGCTGTGCGCCGCACCGCCTTCACGTTTTCACCGAGTTCCTTCAGCGCACCATTCCCCTTAATGGTCCGAAGGATCTCCGCATACGTTTGTCCGGACGTAGCTGTGATTATCAGCGCGTCCGTTCTTGGTCGGAACCTCTGCTTCTTGTGTTGAACTTTTGTCCATTCCTGTTCCTTGTTTGGTTGCGCATGTGTGTCCTCCCTTTGTTTGGCCGCGGAGATTTCTCGCCCCTTTTTCTCCGTGACTTCGGGGTGGTGCCGGTTGGTGACCTTTTTCCCAACTGGTGTAGCTACCCGCTTCGTTGGGGGCGTCTCTAGATCAGTGTGTTTTTTTTTCCGCTTCTGATCTGCTCCTGGTACAAAATACGGCGATGTTTGGGACGAGTTGTGCCTTCTTATGATTTCTTTGGCAGCTTCATCCTTCGCTTCTATTGCTGAGAGCTCATAAAGCGCCCTGATGCTCTCAATCGCGTCCCGCATTGGTTGATGAATTGTGCGCCTCTTTCCATCTTCCAGCATTTCACCTAGTAACGCGATTTGTTCCCCAAGTTTCCAAAAAGATGTGTTTTTTGGAACTGAGGGATCACTCCTTGCTACAGGTGTAGGCATTCGGATGTTGCTACTATCATCTGGTTGCCTGGGTGGCATGCTGCGCGTGGGGTCCTTAGGAGACCTGGCAAGAACCGCGCTCTTTTTGAAAGGGTCCGTGCGCACGCCAATGCACTCCCCTGTAGTGTTGGGAACCTCGTTCCCTGCCGGAGTTATAAGAGGACCGGTCTCTGAGGTTGTTGTGTTTGAGTTTTTTTGATTCGACATAGTAGATCCCACGAGTGGCGGAGATAGGGTGGTCCATCTGTACAGAGATCCGCTATATACAGATAAGGCTAGATAATCCGGAGGACGCCAGGTATCCGGATACTCCGTTAGTGGCTGAGCTATTTTTAAGACTGGGCCCTCAGTCAGGTTGATTCTCGGCACGGGTCGTATAACACCTTAATCCGGCCCAGGGGGTTGTTTGATACTTATTTAAGGGGCGGCACCAGCTCGCCCTGTCACAGTAATTTCATTAGGCTTTTGTGACCTTTTATGCCACGCCTTCCATTCCTGCCGCTAATGGTCGGGGACTGCTTATTTTATATTCGCAGCTGGCCTACATGTCTGTAGACCGTTCAGCTATCCGCCACCTGCTGACCCCCATAGTAGCCTAAAGCTCGGCCTTATGCATGTGCATGTGTATGTGCATGTGTATGTGCATGTGTATGTGCATGTGTATGTGCATGTGTATGTGCATGTGTATGTGCATGTGTTTTTTTTTTTTTTTTAACGAGGAGTAAAAGCGTCTAAAGCCGGAGTCAGTGTGAGACTCTAACCCACTAAATATCTCCTCAAACGTACGGGTGGATCCCCCCGGAGCCCACCGTCAGGTATTCCGTCGGGAGGCCGTCAGAGCATAATTGCTCAACCGTCAGTCGTTGGTCTTAGTCAACCATCCGTCCTTGTTGCAGAGGATTCGCTACTGTTCACGATCGCATCGCGCACGCTTGCGCGGTCAGCGTTTCTCCCTCGCTCAATGCGGCGAAGCTCAATCATGATCTTCGCCGCTGCATCTTGAAAGGCTCGCCATTTGGATGGTGTCGCACAAATGTGTGCTACAATGTTATCCACGGTTGGAACCTCTCCAAAGGCTTCCGTCACCTCAGCTCGTACGTGGCAAAAACGGGGACAGTGCATTAGGACATACAATTGGGACAAAACGGGTCCTCCTCATACTTGAAGCGGTGGAGGTATTGCTTGAAGCAGCCATGTCCGCTAAGCAACTGGGTGGTGTAAAAGTCCACCTCTCCATGTTTGCGACTTATCCAGGCGGTGATATTTGGGATCATGGCGAATGTCCATCTTCCCTTATCGGCTCTCTCCCAGCGTCGCTGCCAGATCATGATGCTCCGATGACGTGCATCCACCTTAGATGCATGTGCGCCTGCAGTAAACGTGCGTTGGCATTCGGAGGTCAGGATGTCCACTGGTGGCATAGCAGCAATCACTAGGATAGCATCATCCGAAACCGTGCGGAATGCACTAGCCACTCTCAATGCACTGCAGCGATACGTTGCCCGGATGCCAGCGAAATATGACGCCTTCTCCGTCGCGTCTGCCCATACTGGTGCAGCATACAGCAGTATGGAGCTCGTGACCCTTGCTAGAAGTTTCCTTCTGCTGTAGCGTGGTCCTCCGATGTTCGACGTGATGCGTGAGAGCGCGCCGTTTACCTTAGCGGCCTTTTCACTGACCGCTAGCAGATGCTCCTTGAAAGACATCCGTGCATCAATAAGCACGCCGAGATACCGCAGATATGGCCGTGATACTATCTCGTGGTGACCAACCATGAACGAGAAAGTCTCCAGTTTTTTCCGTGTGGTCAGGAGGACCGTCTCCGTTTTTTGCGCTGCCAATTCAAGGTCTGCACACTCCAGCCACCTCGTGACTTTTGACACCGCATCGCTACACCGCATCTCTAGTGTGACAATATCCTTCGCCACTACCACCAGTGCGACGTCATCTGCATAGCCAACCATCGTCGTATCGTTTGGGAGATCCATCGTCAGAACGCCATTATACATCACATTCCACAATGTTGGTCCTAACACCGAGCCTTGTGGGACGCCACGGGAGACCTTGTGACGCTTTACACCGTCATCAGTGTCGTAGAGAAGCACTCTGCCCTCGAAGTAGTCCTCAATAATTCGCTGCAAGTAGCACGGTATATTGAAGTCACTCAGCGCCTGCAGTATTAGATACCAGCTCGCCGAATTGAACGCATTTTTGACATCAAGTGTTACCACTGCGCAGTATTTCTTGCGCCACCTTTCCACCTTTCTCCGCTCGTCGCATCACGTGCAATGTCCATTACCATCTGAATCGCGTGAACAGTAGACTTGCCCTGGCGGAATCCGAATTGCCGCGGGGATAAGCCCCTAGGTCCCTCGAGCGTTTCCTGCAGTCGCTGAACAATGATGCTCTCCAACACTTTACCCAGGGAGTCGAGCATACATAGTGGGCGATACGCGGATGGCTGGTCAGGCTGCTTTCCAGCTTTCAATAGCAGCACCAGTCTCTGTTGTTTCCAGACCTCAGGAAATATGCCTTCATTGAGGCATGCGGTGTACATTCTCGCAAATGTGTCGGGATCCGCCCTTATGGCTGACTTCATCGCAACGTTGGGAATACCATCCAACCCAGGAGTCGTGCTGTCGGACACTTTCCGAAGCGTCAACAGCACTTCGTCCACTGTCACCGCAGGGATGACTTCTGTTTCAATAGAAGGGTGATAGTGGTGGACCCGTTCCCCCTGTGGGGGAAAGAGTGTTGTTACCACGTTGCGCATGATCGCGGCATCGGTGGGTTGCGGTGCTCTCGGTCCTTTGACTCTGCTCATCACCACCTTATACGCTTTACCCCAGGGATCGATATCCGCGCTATCCCTCAGTTCCTTGAAACAGGCCTCCTTGCTGCTTCGGATGGCTTTCTTGAGCTGCTGCCGGCAATCTTTGTAGGCGGCCCATAGTGGTTGCCATATAAGGTGGGACCGGGGCCGTGCGCGCTGCGTCTTTCTGCGCGCACTCTTACAGCGTCTTCTGAGCTCAGCGATTTCCTCAGTCCACCAGTAAACCGGCTTCCTGGATGGCACGCTCGTCCTTCTCGGCATGGCGGCGTCGCATGCAGCGCTTAGCCGGCGTCTAATGTCCGTGGCCATGTTTGTGGCTCCATCATCCGAGGTCTCTCCCTCACCCCACACCAGTTGAAAGACTTCAGCATCAAATGCGTGTTGTCTCCAACCTTTTGTTTGTACTTTAATTACTCGGGACGGCTGCATGTTGTGCCTCAGCTCGATTACGATAGCTCTGTGGTCGCTGTGAGTGTGGAAATCCCCAATGCTCCATGTGGCAGTGCGCGCGATCGAGTTGTGAGTGAAGGTAAGATCCACCGCAGACCGTTTCGCCCCTGCCTCAAATGTATGTTGCCCATTGTTTAGGAGTTCAACATCCAACGTGGCAAGACACTCTATCAGCATTCTGCCCCTGCGGTTTGTGCTCCTGCTGCCCCATGTTGTTGACCAAGCATTAAAGTCTCCCGCGATAAGTGCTGGAGTTTTACCTCTCGCTTCTGCGACCAGTTTCGTCAGCATTCGTTCAAAAAGCGCTATGTCCATACTCGGCGGAGCGTAGCACGAGAAAAAATATATTCCGTCGAGCTTTATCCAGGTGAAACCAGAGTTGGGTGCATTCGGTTTGTTTTGGTGCATCCTACTTCCGAGCGTCCATAACGCCGCTTTGCTGCTCGCGTCCGGTGTCCAGTGACATCCTCTCACGTTGTGGTGCTGTTCGCTTATGATGGCAAGGTCGAACTGCCCCTCGTAAACGGTTTGCCGCAACAAGTCCTGTGCCGCAACGCAGTGGTTAAGATTGAGTTGTACGATTTTCATCGCCCACCTCTCTGCACCGCCTTTTGACGTGCCATACAGCGGGAGCTGCCAGCTGCGTGACCTCCTTTGCATAGCGCACATTTTTCTTTATTGATGCACGCCGCCGCTAGGTGTCCTTCTTCACCACATTTTCTACATTGGTTGCTGCGGTCTACCGTCTCCTTGCAATTACGTGCTAGGTGGTTGTAGCCCCAGCATGTGTATGTGCATGTGTATGTGCATGTGTATGTGCATGTGTTTTTTTTTTTTTTTTTTATCGAGGGGGAAAGCTTTAAGCCAATTAGTCAGTGTGGGACATCAACCCACTAAAACCTCCTCACTGTCGTGGCGGGGAACCCTCCCGGGACCGCATAATGTGATTACGTCGGGAGGCCGTCATGAGCATTATTGCTCAATCGTCTGTAATTGTCAGTCTAAAACGTCCGCTGCTGGTTGTCGCTCCTTGGCGAAATTTCTGCTACATTTGCTACCTGCTGTTGACGCAGTAGCCGCTGTCGTTCCCGCTCCTCCTTGCGTAGCGCCACCATTACTTGTTCAGCGAAGGTCGATACCGCGTTCCATTTAGCGGGTGACTCCAGCATTGCAGCCACTATATTTGCTGTGGTCGGTGGTCTGCCCAAGGCAGATCCCAGCTCCTCTCTCCAGGTCCTGAAGCGTGAGCAGTAAAGCATCACGTGCCTAGCGCTCTCGAATTCGCCCGTGCATTTTGGACAATAGGGGTCTTCTGTTATTTTGAAGCGGTAGAAATATGCATTGAAGCATCCATGACCGCTGAGTAACTGCGTCATGTAGTAGTTTAGACTACCATGCTTCCTGTTCACCCATTGGGACACCCTGGGAATGAGCTGGAATGTCCATCGTCCCTTCTCGGACTGCTCCCATCTTTTTTGCCACTCTTCGGTGCATCGCCGTCGCTCCTCTAGCCTTCGTTCGGCTGTAGGCCTTACGCCCTGTCGGTCGTACAGTCGCTGCAGCTCCAACGCTCGTAAGTCCAGGGGCATTTTTGCAGCAAGGACGGAAATTGCGTCGTCGGAGACCGTTCGGTAGGCGCAGGTGAGTCTAAGCGCACTTAATCGTTGCGTTGCGCAAGCCTCTCTGAGATGCGTAATTTTTGCTCCTGCCCAGATGGGTGCTGCATAGAGCATCACGGAATCCGTTACCGTCGCCAGAAGTTGTCTTCTTCCCTCACGTGGGCCTCCAATGTTTGGCAGAATCCGCGCAAGGGCGCCTTGAATTTTAGAGCCTTTTTTGCTGACCGCTACCAGGTGCTCCTTAAATGACAGTCTTGCGTCAATGTTAACTCCAAGATATTTAATGCTTGGTTGCGACATAATCGGTAATTACCGATGTCCACCACCATCTCCTCTCGCTTTTTCCGCGTGCTTATCAGTACAATCTCAGTTTTTTGAGCAGCCAGTTCCAGGTGCGCTGATTGGAGCCACCTACGCACCCTTGCGATCGCATCATTACACACCACCTGCAAGTGCTCAATATGTTTGGCCACCACTACCAATGCGATATCATCAGCATAACCAATAATATTAACGTTTTCCGGCATACTCAGCTCCAGGATGCCGTTGTACATAGCGTTCCACAGCATGGGCCCTAGTACCGATCCTTGAGGAACCCCGCCGGTTATTTGGTATGCTTTTACGCCCTCCTCTGTCTCGTACAGTAGCACCCTGTTGTCGAGGTAGCTACCTATTATACGCCGCAAATATGTTGGTACTCCAAAAATCTCCAGAGCCTGCATTATATGTCCCCAATTCGCAGAATTGAAGGCATTCTTGATATCTAGAGTGACCACCGCGCAGTACATTTTGGCGCCACCCTGCCATCTAATGCCACTCGTCGCATCTCGAGCAATGTCTACTACCGCTCTGATCGCGTCGACTGTAGACCTCCCTTTCCGAAAACCGAATTGTCGGTCGGAGAGCCCTCCTGGACTCTCGAATGTCTCCTGCAGTCTATCACAAACGATACGCTCTAGGATCTTTCCCACTGTATCCAGCATACAAAGTGGACGATAGGAGGATGCCTGATCCGGTGGCTTTCCGGGTTTTAGCAACAGCACAAGCCTCTGCCGTTTCCACGCGTCTGGAAAAATGCCTTCGCTCAGACAGGCGTCATACAGTTTTGCGAACAGTTCTGGTCTCGCTCTTACCGCTGCCTTGAATGCCACATTTCGGACTCCATCCAAACCAGAAGACTTGTTGTCGTCGACCCGTGATATACTCGACAATACCTCATCGACAGTGACTATAGGTCCCCTCTGTACGTCTGGAGTCACGACGGCTCTCGTTTCGCTCTGTGGGGGGAAGAGCGTTACCACTATACGCTGCATCAGCTCTGGGCATGTAGGCTGAGGCGCTCTGGGTCCCTTTACTTTGCGCATGACCGTTTTGTATGCTAGACCCCACGGGTCTTGGCCCGCACTCTCCTGCAACTCTCTGAAGCACTTGTTTTTGCTCTCTGTTATAGCTGCTTTCAGAGTTCTTCTGCGTACCTTGTATACTGCTTGATGTTCCTCGAAATTCGGTGTCGATCGAGATCTTTGCGCCTTACGTCGTGCTTGATGGCAGCTCTTCCGAATCGCAGCAATTTCATCGGTCCACCAGTAAACGGGAGTCCTTGATGTATTGTTGGACCTTCGCGGCATCGCTGCATCACATGCTTCCTTAATGTACTTAGCGATTTCAGCAGCCATGGTGCTTGCAGTTTCGCCTACAATAGACGCTGACTTCCAGATGACTTCAAACGACTCCGCGTCGAACGCCCCCTTTCGCCAGCCAATTTTGTGCGCCTTACGCGTGTACTGCTTTGTTCTACGCTCCATGTCTATTATAATGGCGTTGTGATCGCTGCCCGTGTATATATCACTGACTTTCCAGCTAATTCGACTGGCAGTTGTGTCGTCCGCAAAGGCTAGATCTATGATGGACCTGCCTCTTCCATTGTCGAATGTGTAGTGACCTGGCGCATTCAACAGTACTAATTCAAGAAGCGCGAAGCTTTCTTCAACTAAGCGTCCTCTAGCATTTGTGTGGCTACTGCCCCAAGTCCGAGACCACGCGTTGAAGTCGCCTGCAATAATTATTGGGTGTTTGCCTTTCGCTTCCTCCATCAGCGATGTCATCATTTCCCCGAACTGTCTCAGTGTCCAACTTGGAGGAGCGTAGCAGCTGAAGAGGTAAATGTTCTCCAGTTTCACCCAGGTATAACCGCTCTCTCTGGTTTCCATCTTGCTCTGAGGAGTGGTCTCCCCAATGGACCAGATAGCTGCTCTGCCTGTTTCATCCGCGGCCCAGTTTGGGGAATCCTTCCTTGCATATGGTTCCGAAAGTAGCGCCACATCTGCCTTCACTTCATTTTTATATTGCATCAGAAGATCCTGTGCAGCTTCACAATGATTTAGGTTGAGCTGAAGTACTCTCATACCTTCTTCTTTTCCAATGCCTCCTGGTGTCGTGGACATTTCATGCTGCCCGCTGGATGCGCCCCCTTGCACAAAGCGCACTTTGCTGCATTTTGGCAATTCGCAGCCATGTGGCCAGTCTCGCCACACTTTCGGCAGAGTCCAGTTCGATCCGGCTCTTTGCATCCAGCCGCCTTGTGCCCATAGCCCCAGCACTTATAGCAGCGTTGTGGCGTTACGACTTCTGTTAGTCGGCAGCTCGCCCATCCTACCCGCAGATGTTTCAATCCCAGTGCCTTCTTGGCATCCTCCGCCGGTAGGCTTAAAAAGGCCGTCTGTGCACCACCATAGCCTCTTATCAAGCTTTTAATTGCTTCCACATCTGGGCGCCGTATGTTCGCCTGGTCTCGCAGTGCATCGCAGATCTCTTCTTTCGAAGAGATATCCGCGACGAGTCCCTTACACTGTAGCGTCACCATGTGCGTGCGTACGTTCACTGTGGCTGCGTCCTTTACCACGCTTTCAATGGCCGTCTGGTATGTGGCCGCGTTCACTTCTTTGGCTCTCTTCAGCTCTATGAGCAGTTCCCCTTTTTGCGTTCGGCGGATAGTCTTCACAGCGTCATTCAGTGACTTCAGCTGCTCACATTCCTTTACGCTCCGTAAGATGTTGGCGTATGACATCGCTTCATTTTTCGCACTTATAATTATCGCATCTGTTTTTGGTCTAATGGTCCTAGCCGTAGACTGCAATTTCTTCTGCGATTTCTGCACCTTTATCCACTCTGCACTAGTGCTGGGACGAGGCACTGCCGTAGCCTGTGTTTTTCCCGTCGGCACCTGTTTTGCTGTTGGTGATTTTGACTCTGATTCCGTCAACTTCGTTGTCAGCTTTAGTCCCTGCTGCTGCATTGGTCCACGGCTCTTTTTGGCCGCGGGAGCAATTACAGCGATGCCTTGCCCCTCCGTCGCCTTGGGACTATTGTTATCCTCCCGCAGGCGCTTCGCGGATTGCGCGCACTTTGTCCACAGAGAAGGTTGCGTACCTCCGCTGGTCTCCTGTACAGCGTTACCTCTGCACTGCCACTGCCTCTCTGCTTTCTTGTACAGATCTTGTAACGTTTCGACCAGGCTCCTCATAGGCTGGTGAATGGATCTGCGGGGCGGGTTGCCACCCATCATCGAAGCCAGCTTTTCAAGATTCTGGCCCAATAAGGTGAACGGATCGCCCGTGCTCGCCTTACTCATCGTTGGTACATGCTCCATGCATGGGGGTGACGAGCTTGAACGCTCTTGCCCCGCGTCAGGCACCAATCTCTCCGGTGAGCGAGCCATTCTGGAGTTCTTTCCGAATGGGTCTTCGAGAACTGTCTGCTTTTCAAGTACTTTCGTACCTACCTCCTGATTTTTTTGCCCCGAATCAGGCGAACGCTGGACACTCATAATCCGTTCGTTATTATGAGATAAATCCAGAATTTTGCAATTTCTTTTAAACGTCGTTTCCACTCTGTAAATTGCTAAAAGGAGAAAAAAAGGGGGGGGAAAGGGAAAAAAGGGGGTAAAAGGGAAAAAGGGGGGGAAAAGTAAAAAGTAAAACACACTAAAAGCGATACTTATCTGTGTTTGGTGCGTTGGCAACACTTTTTTTTTAAATTTTTTGGAGTCTCTCTCTCTTTCTGCTTTTCGGCTTTAGTGCACCACACACACACACACCAAGTGCACAATTTCCAGCGCTCTCTCAAATTTCGGATAATCCGATTGAGAGGCGGGAAATTGCAGAAACTGCTTAGCGACGCGAAGGCAAATTTAATAACTTTAAATAAATAAACTTATATTTGCCTAGGCACAAAACTCGCCGTATCTGCAGTGTTCCACCTGCCTAAGCTTCGCCGTTCAGGGGTCTGGTACTTTCGGACCAAGCCACTGCTCAACTGGGCGCTATGCAGGCAGAGATCGCTGCTGTTTTCGCTCTGCCGTGCGGATAAACCGACGCAGAACCAAAACTGCCGCAAATCACTAGCAGAAACAGACAATTAAAATGCCTTATTTTCCTCGAACGCGTCCACAATTTCACTTCACACTTTCACCGGACCGGGGTATGCTCTTTAGCTACCCTTTCCACGATTTCCGCACTGATTTAAAGTCTACCTTAGTAGATTTTTAAAAATATTTCCGACCGAAAAGTTTAAAGCTCCTCTTCGATTCGACAATCTCTCTCCATCTCTACACATGCATGTGTATGTGCATGTGTATGTGCATGTGTATGTGCATGTGTTTTTTTTTTTTTTTTTTTTATCGAGGGGGAAAGCTTTAAGCCAATTAGTCAGTGTGGGACATCAACCCACTAAAACCTCCTCACTGTCGTGGCGGGGAACCCTCCCGGGACCGCATAATGTGATTACGTCGGGAGGCCGTCATGAGCATTATTGCTCAATCGTCTGTAATTGTCAGTCTAAAACCAGTCCGCTGCTGGTTGTCGCTCCTTGGCGAAATTTCTGCTACATTTGCTACCTGCTGTTGACGCAGTAGCCGCTGTCGTTCCCGCTCCTCCTTGCGTAGCGCCACCATTACTTGTTCAGCGAAGGTCGATACCGCGTTCCATTTAGCGGGTGACTCCAGCATTGCAGCCACTATATTTGCTGTGGTCGGTGGTCTGCCCAAGGCAGATCCCAGCTCCTCTCTCCAGGTCCTGAAGCGTGAGAAGTAAAGCATCACGTGCCTAGCGCTCTCGAATTCGCCCGTGCATTTTGGACAATAGGGGTCTTCTGTTATTTTGAAGCGGTAGAAATATGCATTGAAGCATCCATGACCGCTGAGTAACTGCGTCATGTAGTAGTTTAGACTACCATGCTTCCTGTTCACCCATTGGGACACCCTGGGAATGAGCTGGAATGTCCATCGTCCCTTCTCGGACTGCTCCCATCTTTTTTGCCACTCTTCGGTGCATCGCCGTCGCTCCTCTAGCCTTCGTTCGGCTGTAGGCCTTACGCCCTGTCGGTCGTACAGTCGCTGCAGCAGTGTATGTGCATGTGTATGTGCATGTGTATGTGCATGTGTATGTGCATGTGTATGTGCATGTGTATGTGCATGTGTATGTGTATGTGTATGTGTATGTGTATATGTATGTGTTTTTTTTTTTTTTTTTTTTGTGTGTATTGGAGGTGGAAATCTGCAACCAGACACTGGACGACGCGCCAGTAGTGTGGGGCTCTTACCCACTAAAACCACCCCCACGGACGCCTCCCCGACGGTACATAACCGCTAAGCAATACTTCATTCGGGGAGGGGAATGGTCAAAGGACCCCTCCTATGGATTCCCTGAACGTCGTCGCCACTCCAAGTGGCGGAGGTCTCGCATTATTTCTGCCGAAGCGTCACAGACCACTTCCCATTTCTTGGGGCACTCGAGCATATGGTGCACGATATTGTAAGGGGTCACGGGCTCTCCGCAAACTCTCTGAAGCACCGCTCTGGCACCGCTGTACCGCGGGCATGCGAAAAGGACATGCTCCGCGTCCTGTGGCTCCGTGCCTCCACAGTTTCCACAACAGGGGGATTCATCTAGCCGGAATCTGTGCAAATATGCGCGGAAACCTCCGTGCCCGGTCAGCATTTGTGTGACGTGGTAGTTCATGTCGCCATGTGACCTATTCATCCAACGTTGGAGGTCAGGAATCAGTCTCCACGTCCAACGGCCCTTCTCAGACGCATCCCATCGGGCTTGCCACTCCCGTATGGTGCGCTGTCTGGTGGCTACTACGCGATCTTCCGCACTGGACTCGCGCGTACTTCTGCCGTAGTATAGCCTCCAGGACTCCTTGGCCAGCAGGTCCACAGGGATCATACCAGCAATCACCAGAGCGGCGTCTGTGGACACAGTGCGATGGCCACAGATCGTTCGAAGTGCACTTCTCCTATAGGCTGCCTCTATGGTGCGAACGTATGCCCTGACATTCGCCTTATCAGCCCATATGGGCGCCCCATACAGGATTACGGATTTTACAACTCCTGATATGAGCTGTCTCTTCCGCTGCCGTGGTCCTCCAAGGTTCGGCATTATCCGGCAAAGCGAAGAGCAGATCCGAGCCGCCTTTTCGCCTACACGCCTCAAGTGTTCCTTGAATGTTAATCTGGAGTCTATCCAGACGCCTAGGTACTTCAGGTGTGGGATCGTGGTAATGGTGCAGTTTCCAACTCTTATCTCCACGACCTCCTGTACCTTTCGACTCGAAATAAGGATGGCCTCCGTTTTCTGCTCCGCCAGTCTAAGTCCTGCATTCGCCAGCCATCTCCCGACAACAGCCACTGTGCGATTTGCCTCCGCTACTACCACTTCCAGATGTTTCGCCGCGATCACTAACGCTATGTCGTCCGCATATCCGATGATTTTTACATCATGGGGCACCTGTATGCGGAGAATGCCATCATACATAACATTCCAGAGTAGTGGACCCAGTACAGACCCCTGGGGAACCCCTCCGGTGACCTTATGCGTTTCCATACCTCGCTCGGACTCGTATAGCAGCATCCTGTCGTTGAAGTAGTCGGCAATCATCCGTCTTAGGTAGACGGGCACTCCAAATTCTTCCAGCGAACTCGCTATGCGCGCCCAGCTCGCCGAGTTAAAGGCATTCTTGACATCAAGGGTGACCACAAGGCAATACCTCTTGGAACCCCCCTTCCATCTTCGCCCTTGTATCGCCCCCTTCGCCATTCGGATGACGTCATCAATGGCGTCCACTGTCGATCTTGTTTTCCGGAATCCATATTGGCGTCGCGCCAGTCCTCCAGCCTCCACTAGAGCCTCGTCAATCCGGTTGCAAATAATCCGCTCCAGGACCTTCCCTGCCGTATCTAGCATGCACAGGGGACGATAGGCTGATGGGTCTTCCGTTGGCTTATCAGCTTTGGGCATCAGGACCAGCCGCTGCCTTTTCCACCGTTTTGGGAAGACACCTTGTCTAAAACAGGCCTCGTAAAGAGACCTCAGTGCCTCTGGGTGTAGCGCAGCTGCCGTTTTGAGCACGTGGTTGGGTATTCCATCCGGGCCAGGTGCCTTCTGGTCCCCAAATCCTCCAACAGCCCGCATCACCTCGTCAGTGGTCACACTGGGTAATTCTTCGTGTAACTCGAGGGGGAATTGGCCAGGCACGTAGTCCTGTGCTGGGAAGAGCTCTCCCACAATACGTCTGAGTAAGTCGGGGCAGCGTGGGGCTGGTTGCCTATGGCAAGGGAGCTTTTTCATCACAAGCTTATATGCTGTGCCCCATGGGTTTTCTTCAACCTGTGCACATAGTTCGATGAAACTCCTGCGCTTGCTTGACTTTATGGCCTTTTTTAGCCTCCTCTTGGCCTCCTTGTATACCTGGCGTAGCTGCAGACACTCTGGCTTGCCTATTGCCCGCTGGTGTCTTCGTCTTGCGGCATGATTCCTTACGCAGGCCAGCGATCTCATCTGTCCACCAGTAGACGGATTTTTGGCATCCGCCATAGGCCCTTCTGGGCATCGCCGCATCGCATGCACTCTCTAGCTGGCTTGCTAGCTGACTTGCCATTTCGTCCGCACCACCTTCCAACTTCATGTCCTCCAACATGACTTTAAGGGTGCCGTCATCGAGTTTATCCGCCCTCCAGCCTCTTAATCTTGGACCTATCTTTGGCCTTCTCCCCGGTAACCTTAGATCGATCGTAATGGCATTGTGATCGCTGTGAGTATATATGGGACTCACAATCCACTTAGCTCCTCTCACCAGTCTGCTGCTCAGGAACGTAAGGTCGATCACGGACCTGGCTCCTCCTCTGGCGAATGTCGCCTCTCCCGTGTTCATGAGAACTACGTCAAGTGCCGTGAACGCGTCCATGAGGATATGACCTTTTGGCGTTGTTCGGGCGCAGCCCCATTCATTTGCCCATGCGTTGAAGTCGCCAGCAATTACTACGGGGTGCCTGCCTCGCGCATCCAGGGTAAGTCTGTCCACCACTGACTCGAACTCATTCGTAGTGAGGCTTGGTGGAAGGTAGCAACTGTAGACCGTAGTACCTCCAATGGTCGCTCTGACGTAGCCGTCGCTACTATGTTTGTTGCTCAGTTGTAAGGCTGTGGCTCCACACACCCACAGTGCGGCTCCGCCAGTATTGTCCTCGGCCCAAACTCCTTGGTGCTTGCGCCGGTATGGCTCGCTAAGCACCGCAACATCAGCCTTTTGTTCCCTTACTGTCTGCTCCAAGAGATCCTGAGCAGCCTCACAGTGGTTGAGATTGAGCTGGAGCAACCTCATCTCCTACGTCTGGATTTTCCCGCGGCTTGTTTGTAGGACGGGCATGAGCTGCATCCTGTCGGGTGCTCCACGTCCTTACGACCCTTGGCTGTGCAGAGTGCGCATGCAGGCGTCCTGTCGCACTCACGGGCGCTGTGTCCTTCTCCACCACATCTGTAGCACTTGTGGCGCCAGTCCTCTTCGCTAGTGCACTTCTGTGAGATGTGACCAAACGACATACACTTGTAGCAGCGCACTGGTGTCACCTTCTCACTTACACGGCAAGAAGTCCATCCAACTCTAAGCCTGCCGATTTTTACAAGGGTTGCGGCTACCTGGGGCGGTAAGCTGATGGTCGCCGTCTGCGTTCCCCCATATGCTTTGCGGAGGGATCTGACTGCACCCACGGGAGGTCTCTCTGAGACATTCAGCTGTTTACATAGCGCCTCATGAACATCTTCAACCATGGTAACCTCATCTAGATCCTTTACCTCCACCAGCGTCTCCTGCGTGAGTTTACGCACCTCCGCACTGGATCCTAGGACATTCACCACTGCCTTACTGTACTGCAGGGTCTTTGGATCTGCCCCTGCGCTCAGCTCCAGCAGCAATTCACCTTTTGCCGTTTTGCGAATTCGCCGCACGCTCTCTCCCAGTTCAGAGAGCTGCGGATCCGTCTTGAGCTTCCGGAGGATTTCCGCATAATTCGCCATCCCAGTTTCCTTTATCACTATAGCATCTGGGCGCACTTGCCTGGGCTTCAGGTCCTTAGGCTTGGCACGGGCGCGAGTACCGACCGTGATCCACCCCGCTTTTGCCACCTCTGGTTTGTCCGATTTGGGTTTAATCGCCTTGGACTTTGGCTTCGGCCGGGCTACCGCTGTTTCTGTCGTCGCCTTCCGCTCCTCTCCTTTCCGCTTTTTGGTTACCACCAGGCTGTTAGGACTCGCTGGTTCCACCTCCCCCATCTCGCGGGGCCGCTTCGGCGTTGCCACCGTGGCCGCGAAGCTCTTCACCAGGGCAGGAGTTTCCCGTGGTGGCGCACCAACTTGGACCTTCTTGTCCAACAGGTGACTACCCGCCTGAACCTCTTTGTTCAACATTTTGTTGTCAGTCTGGGTCCCCTTACCGACTCGCTCCGATTGTGATGGCTTTTCAATCATCACCACGTCCTGCTCATGATGGATCTGGAGGCAAATGTCCCGGATTTTGGCCGTCTTCCGCTTGATATCCGCGTGGATATTATGCCGTGGCCCCACGAAGGCAATTAAAGCCTCGACGTGCCACTCCAACACCGCCATCTTGCCTTTAGCAACGACTTCGTCTGGGGGATGAAGCGCCATTGCATCGGTTTTCGTAGCCGACGTAGGTCGGAGCTCACTGGGGTCTGCCAGTGAATTTCTCCGCACCACATCCTTCGTCCATTCCGGACTCCTTGGAAGAGCGGATCTCTTACTGAAGGGATCCTTCTCCGCATCATTTTTCTTTCCCTGTTGTGTTTGTATGTTGTACATTTTGTTTAATGTGGTCCCCGCTCGTGGCCGCTATCTATGATCGTTGTGCAGTTGCTTTCTTGGTCCCATGGTTATCTATGCCGCAGCAGGGAGGCCATGCAAGGGTTGACGTAAGACCTCATGAGTACTTACGTTCAGTGCCAGACCAGCGTTAATCGGGAATGTGACATCCGAACCTGCACTGCCAACTTAATGGTGACGAGACATAGAGCGCTCCCCGAGACCTGCCATGGTTTTAACGGGACGGGGGCGACAGTGGCATTAAGCTGCCAGCCAGTTCTGCAACGTTTCACCCTTGCATACTGAAGTGACAGCATACCACTATCGTCAGCCCGCAGCATCAAAGTCCTCACATTTCCCGGTATATCGTAATTAAGGCCTTACCGGTCTCGGCCTTAATGGGCCGTACTTGCCCTCCACCAAAATTCGCAGCAGTCCTCAAGTCGTGGGGTACCGTTGACCAAGATATGGGGCCCGTCATGGGTCTGCCACTCTTGGGTTTTTCGCAATGCCACGACGATCCGTCGGTGTCCCACGTTGGTGCCGCGGCGTCCCACGATGTCCCACGTCGGTCCCTCGTAGATCTGTGTCCCACGTTGCCCAGCCAACCGCCCCATCGGGGTCATCGCTGACTGGTTCGTTACTCACTTCAGCTAGTGTCCAGCGGGTGCTAGCACACCATTGCCCAGGGTCGCCACGTGGAGGCAGTGAGTCTTCTTGAGGGAATTATCTGTAAGGATCGTCCTGGCCACTCCCTGGTGAGTGGCTGTCAGGAGCTTTGCCTTAAGGTTATCCCCCCTGACCCTATATATGTATGTGTATATGTATGTGTATATGTATGTGTATTTTTTTTTTTGATTGGTTCGGAGGTGGAAATCTGCAAACAGACACTGGGCGCTCTCGCACCAGTAGTGTGGGGCTCTTACCCACTAAAACCACCTCCTCAGACGCCTCCCAGACGGTACATAGCCATTAAGCAATACTTCGTCTGGGAGTGGGTTGGTCAACGGACCCCTCCTATTGATTCCCTGAACGTCGCCGCCACTCCAAGTGGCGGAGGTCTCGCATAATTGCGGCCGAGGTGTCACACACCACGTCCCATTTCTCCCGGCACTCGAGAATATAGTGCACGAGGTTGTCCGGTGTCACAGGTTCTCCGCAGACTTTTTGCAGTACCGCTCTGGCACCGCTGTATCGTGGACATGAAAAAAGAACATGTTCCACGTCCTCGGGCTCCGTGCCTCCACAATTGTCGCAGCAGGGGGATTCCTCCAGCCGGAATCTGTGTAGGTACGCCCGGAAACCTCCGTGGCCGGTCAGCAGCTGTGTGACGTGATAGTTCACCTCGCCATGCGACCTATCCATCCAGCGTTGGAGATCAGGGATCAACCTCCTCGTCCAACGGCCCTTTTCGGATGCATCCCATCGGGCTTGCCACTCCTGTATGGTGCTTTGCCTAATGCCTGCTACGCGATCTTCCGCACTCAGCTCGTGCGTACTTTCGCCGTAGTATAGGCTCCACGGCTCCTTGGCCAGCAGGTCCAGCGGGATCATACCGGCTATCACCAGCGCGTCGTCTGCAGACACAGTACGGTGTGCTGAGATCGTGCGGAGCGCACATCTCCTATACGCCGCCTCTATGGTGCGAACGTACGCCTTTACGCTCGACTTCTCAGCCCATATGGGCGCTCCATACATGATTATAGATTTGACGACCCCTGAGATGAGGCGTCTTTTCCAGTGCCGTGGCCCTCCGAGGTTTGGCATTATCCGGCAGAGCTGAGAACAGGTCCGCGCTGCCTTCTCACCTAATCGCCGAAAGTGCTCCTTGAACGACAGTCTTGCGTCAATCCAGACGCCTAGGTATTTGAGATGTGGAGTCGTGGTAATGGTGCAGTCACCAACCCTTATCTCCACCACATCTTGTACCTTTCGACCTGACACAAGGATAGCCTCCGTTTTGTGTTCTGCCAGCTTCAGTCCAACATCCGCCAGCCATCTTCCAACAGTGGCCACTGTGTGATTGGCCTCTGCTATTACCTCCTCCAGGTGTTTCGCCGTGATCACTAGCGCTATGTCGTCCGCATATCCGATTATTTTAACGTAATCGGGCACCCGTATGCGGAGAATGCCATCGTACATAACGTTCCAGAGAAGTGGCCCCAGTACAGACCCCTGGGGAACTCCGCCGGTGATCTTGTACGTTTCTACACCTCTATCGGACTCGTATAATAGCATCCTGTCGCTAAAATAACTAGTGATGATTCGCCTTAGATAGATGGGAACTTTGAACTCTGCCAGCGCTTCTGCTATGCGCGCCCAGCTGGCCGAGTTAAAAGCGTTCTTGACGTCGAGGGTGACCACGAGGCATCTTGGCACCCCCCTTCCATCTCTGGCCCTGAATCGCCTCCTTCGCCGTTTGGACGAGTTCGTCAATGGCGTCCACGGTGGATCTGGCCTTTCGGAAGCCATATTGGCGCCTCGCCAGTCCTCCAGCATCCACTATCGCCTCGTCGATCCGGTCGCATATAATCCGCTCCAGGACCTTCCCTGCTGTGTCCAACATGCATAGGGGACGGTAGGCCGATGGGTCCTCTGCTGGCTTATCGGCTTTAGGTATCAATACCAACCGCTGCCTTTTCCACCGTTTCGGGAAGACTCCTTCCTTAAGACAGGCGTCATAAAGTGACCTCAGTGTTTCTGGGTGTAGTGCAGCTGCGGTTTTCAGCACTCGGTTGGGAATTCCATCTGGGCCAGGTGCCTTCTGGTCCCCAAATTTTCCAACCGCCCGCAACACCTCCTCTGTCATTACACTGGGTACTTCTTCGCCCAGCTCGGGAGAGAACTGATCAGGCACATAATTTTGCACTGGGAAGAGCTCTCCCACAATGCGTTTGAGCAAGTTTGGGCAGCTTGGAGCTGGCTGCCTGTGGCAGGGGAGCTTTTTCATCACGAGCCTATATGCCGTGCCCCACGGGTTGTCTTCAACCTGTGCACATAGCTCGGTGAAACTCCTACGCTTGCTCGCCTTTATGGCCGTCTTCAGCCTTCTTTTAGCCTCTTTGTACAACTGGCGCAGTTGCAGGCAGTCTGGGTTGCCTATTGCACGCTGGTGCCTTCGCCTTGCTGCGTGGCATTCCTTGCGTAGGCCGGCGATCTCGTCCGTCCACCAATAAACGGATTTATAGTTTCCACCATAGGCCCGCCTGGGCATCGCCGCATCGCAGGCGCTCTCTAGCTGGCTCGCTAGCTGGTTCGCCATTTCCGCCGCACTGCCTTGCAGCTCAAAGTCCTCCAACATGACTTCGAGTGCGCCGTCGTCGAGGGTGTCCGCTCTCCAGCCTTTCGGCCACGGGCCTGTCCTCCGCCATTGTTTGTTCCTTTCCAAGTCAAAGCAAATGGCATTGTGGTCGCTGTGGGTGTACGCGGAACTCACAATCCACCTGGCTCCTCTGACTAACCCGCTGCTGAGGAACGTAAGGTCGATCACAGATGTGGCTTCTCCTCTCACAAAAGTCGCCTCTCCCGCGTTCATGACGACTACGTCAAGAGCCGCAAGCGCGTCCATGAGAATATGACCTCTCGGTGTGGTTCGGGCGCAACCCCATTCAGTTGCCCATGCGTTGAAGTCGCCGGCAATCACTACGGGGTTCCTGCCTTGCGCGTCCAGAGCAAGTCTGTCTACCACTGACTCGAACTCGTCCGCAGTTAGGCTCGGCGGCATGTAGCAACTGTACACCGTGGTCCCTCCAATGGTCGCTCTGACGTAGCAATCGCTTCTCTCTATGTTGCTCAGTTGTATAGGCTTGGTTCCGCACACCCAAAGTGCGGCACCACCAGTGGTGTCTTCGGCCCATACTCCTTGGTGCTTGCGCCTATACGGCTCGCTAAGCACTGCAACATCGACCATCTGTTCCCTAATGACCTGATCCAGGAGATCCTGTGCAGCCGCGCAGTGGTTGAGATTGAGTTGGAACAACCTCATCTCCTGCGCCTGGACCTCTTCTCCGCGGCTCGCTTGTAGGATGGGCATGAGCTGCATCCTGTCGGATGCTCCACATCCTTGCGGCCGCTGGCCTTACAAAGGGCACACGTGGGGGCCTTGTCGCACTCCCGTGCGTTATGGCCCTCTGTGCCGCATCTGTAGCACTTGTGGCGCCAATCATACTTGCTACCGCATTTCTGCGCGGTGTGGCCGAACTCCATACATTTGTAACAACGCAGGGGAGTCACCTTTTCGCGCACCCGGCATGAGGTCCATCCGACTCTCAGCCTGCCAGCTTTCAGAAGGGCTGCAGCTGCCTGGGGCGACAGACTGATGACCGCTGTCTGTGTTCCACCGTACGCTTTCCTGAGAGACCTGATTGCATCCACGGGAGGTCTCTCCGAGAGATTGGCTGTACACAGCGCCTCGTGGACATCTTCCACCGTGGTGACTTCGTCCAGGTCTTTCACCTCCACTAGGGTTTCCTGCGTGAGCTTACGCACCTCCACACTGGTTCCCAGGACAGTCGCCACCGCCTCATGATACTGGGGTGTCTTTGGATCTGCCGCCACGCTCAACTCCAGAAGCAGTTCACCCTTGGCCGTCTTTCGGATCCTGCGGACGCTCTCTCCCAGCTCTGACAGCTGCGGGTCCCTCTTGATCTTGCGGAGGATGTCCGCGTAGCTCACCGTGCCAGTTTCCCTGATGACGATGGCATCGGGGCGCGCTGGCTTAGGCTTCCGGCCCTTCCGCTTCGCTTGGGGTCTGGAACGAACTGTGGTCCACCCAACTTTTTCACCCTCCGCCTTTCCAGCCATAGGCTTATGGGTCTTAGGATTTGGCCGGGTTACCGTTTTCTCGGCCGCCAGTGTCGGGGCATCCCCCCTCCTCCTCTTAGCTACCGCTCGGCTAGTCGGACTTACTTGCTCCGGATCCCCCTTCTCACGGGGGCGCTTTGGCGTTGCGACTGCGGCCGCGTAGCTCTTCGCCTGGGCAGGGGCTGTTCGCGAAGACGCACCGGCTTTGCCTTGGTTGTCCACAGGAGGGCCGCCAACCTGCACCTCCTTGTCCACCTTCTCCGTCCGCCCTTCAGTCTGGACTGCCCTGTCGGCTTGCACCAGCTGTGGCACTCTCGCAGCCGTACCTGCGTCCTGCTCCTCGACGACCTGCAAGCAGACATCCTGGATTTTGGATGCCTTCCGCTTGATGTCGGCATGTACATTGTGCCTTGGCACAAGGAAAGCTATGAGTGCTTCAATGTGCCACTCCAGCACCGCCATTTTGCCTTTGGCAATGACCTCATCGGGAGGGATGACCGCCATTGCCGTCGGATCGGCCCTCATGCCCATCACTCGCTGAAGCTCACTGGTGTCTGCCAGTGTGTTTCTCCGCACCACCGTCTTTCTTATTACCGGAGGAGGGGTCCTTTGGATAGTAGACCTCCTGCCGAAGGGGTCCTTCATCGCACCGTCGTCTTTGTTTGTTTTGTTGGTATTGTTATTGTTACTATTCATTTATTGATTGGGTCCCCGCTCAGGACCGTTATCTTTGCTCGTAGTGCAGTCGCCTTAATGGTCCCATGGTTATCTTTGCCGCAGCAGGGAGGCCATGCGAGGGTTGACACAAGTCCTTATGGGCGCTTATGTTCAGAGCCAGACCAGCGCTAGTCGGGAATGTTACATCCGAGCCTGCACTGCCAATTTAATGGTGACGAGCATCGAGCGTTTCCTGAGACCTGCCATGGTTTTAACGGGACGGGGGCGATTGCGGCATTAAGCTACCAGCCATTTCTGTAAGATTTCACTCTTACTTACTGAGGTGGCAGCATACCGCAATCGTCAGCCCACAAGCATCAGCTTATTTCCAATGTTTCCGGTATGCCATAATCAAGGCCTTACCGGTCTCGGCCTTGATTTGAGGTACAACAGATCCCACGATGTCCCTTTGTGGTCCCACGATGGTCCCTCGCTGTTCCATCGTTGATCCCTCTTTGTCCCCCGTTGCCCAGACAGCCGCCCCATGAGGGGGTCATCGCTATCTCTGGGTGCGTTGCTCACTTCAGCTGGCCATCAGCGGGTGCTGGTGTGCCATTGCCCGGAGCCGCCACGTGGAGGCAGTGAGTCTTCTTGAGGGTGTCCCACACCAGGATCGCTCTAGCCCCTCCCAGTGAGGGGCAATTAGATGCTTTGCCTGACTGGTTCCCCCCTGACCCCCTGTATGTGTATATGTATGTGTATATGTATGTGTATATGTATGTGTATATGTATGTGTATATGTATGTGTATATGTATATGTATATGTATATGTATATGTATATGTATATGTATATGTATATGTATATGTATATGTATATGTATATGTATATGTATATGTATATGTATATGTATATATGTATATGTATATGTATATGTATATGTATATGTATATGTATATGTATATGTATATGTATATGTATATATATATATATGTACATATATGTATATGTATATGTATATGTATATGAATATGTATATGTGTATGTGTATGTGTATGTGTTTTTTTTTTTTTTTTTGTTTTTGTGTATTGGAGGTGGAAATCTGCAACCAGACACTGGACGACGCGCCAGTAGTGTGGGGCTCTTACCCACTACAACCACCACAACGGACGCCTCCCCGACGGTACATAACCGCTAATCAATACTTCATTCGGGGAGGGGAATGGTCAAAGGACCCCTCCTATGGATTCCCTGAACGTCGTCGCCACTCCAAGTGGCGGAGGTCTCGCATTATTTCTGCCGAAGCGTCACAGACCACTTCCCATTTCTTGGGGCACTCGAGCATATGGTGCACGATATTGTCAGGGGTCACGGGCTCTCCGCAAACTCTCTGAAGCACCGCTCTGGCACCGCTGTACCGCGGGCATGCGAAAAGGACATGCTCCGCGTCCTGTGGCTCCGTGCCTCCACAGTTTCCACAACAGGGGGATTCATCTAGCCGGAATCTGTGCAAATATGCGCGGAAACCTCCGTGCCCGGTCAGCATTTGTGTGACGTGGTAGTTCATGCCGCCATGTGACCTGTTCATCCAACGTTGGAGGTCAGGAATCAGTCTCCACGTCCAACGGCCCTTCTCAGACGCATCCCATCGGGCTTGCCACTCCCGTATGGTGCCCTGTCTGGTGGCTACTACGCGATCTTCCGCACTGGACTCGCGCGTACTTCTGCCGTAGTATAGCCTCCAGGACTCCTTGGCCAGCAGGTCCACAGGGATCATACCAGCAATCACCAGAGCGGCGTCTGTGGACACAGTGCGATGGCCACAGATCGTTCGAAGTGCACTTCTCCTATAGGCTGCCTCTATGGTGCGAACGTATGCCCTGACATTCGCCTTATCAGCCCATATGGGCGCCCCATACAGGATTACGGATTTTACAACTCCTGATATGAGCTGTCTCTTCCGCTGCCGTGGTCCTCCAAGGTTCGGCATTATCCGGCAAAGCGAAGAGCAGATCCGAGCCGCCTTTTCGCCTACACGCCTCAAGTGTTCCTTGAATGTTAATCTGGAGTCTATCCAGACGCCTAGGTACTTCAGGTGTGGGATCGTGGTAATGGTGCAGTTTCCAACTCTTATCTCCACGACCTCCTGTACCTTTCGACTCGAAATAAGGATGGCCTCAGGATGGACCCAGTACAGACCCCTGGGGAACCCCTCCGGTGACCTTATGCGTTTCCATACCTCGCTCTGACTCGTATAGCAGCATCCTGTCGTTGAAGTAGTCGGCAATCATCCGTCTTAGGTAGACAGGCACTCCAAATTCTTCCAGCGAACTCGCTATGCGCGCCCAGCTCGCCGAGTTAAAGGCATTCTTGACATCAAGGGTGACCACAAGGCAATACCTCTTGGAACCCCCCTTCCATCTTCGTCCTTGTATCGCCCCCTTCGCCATTCGGATGACGTCATCAATGGCGTCCACTGTTGATCTTGTTTTCCGGAATCCATATTGGCGTCGCGCCAGTCCTCCAGCCTCCACTAGAGCCTCGTCAATCCGGTTGCAAATAATCCGCTCCAGGACCTTCCCTGCCGTATCTAGCATGCACAGGGGACGATAGGCTGATGGGTCTTCCGTTGGCTTATCAGCTTTGGGCATCAGGACCAGCCGCTGCCTTTTCCACCGTTTTGGGAAGACACCTTGTCTAAAACAGGCCTCGTAAAGAGACCTCAGTGCCTCTGGGTGTAGCGCAGCTGCCGTTTTGAGCACGTGGTTGGGTATTCCATCCGGGCCAGGTGCCTTCTGGTCCCCAAATCCTCCAACAGCCCGCATCAACTCGTCAGTGGTCACACTGGGTAATTCTTCGTGTAACTCGAGGGGGAATTGGCCAGGCACGTAGTCCTGTGCTGGGAAGAGCTCTCCCACAATACGTCTGAGTAAGTCGGGGCAGCGTGGGGCTGGTTGCCTATGGCAAGGGAGCTTTTTCATCACAAGCTTATATGCTGTGCCCCATGGGTTTTCTTCAACCTGTGCACATAGTTCGATGAAACTCCTGCGCTTGCTTGACTTTATGGCCTTTTTTAGCCTCCTCTTGGCCTCCTTGTATACCTGGCGTAGCTGCAGACACTCTGGCTTGCCTATTGCCCGCTGGTGTCTTCGTCTTGCGGCATGAGATTCCTTACGCAGGCCAGCGAACTCATCTGTCCACCAGTAGACGGATTTTTGGCATCCGCCATAGGCCCTTCTGGGCATCGCCGCATCGCATGCACTCTCTAGCTGGCTTGCTAGCTGACTTGCCATTTCGTCCGCACCACCTTCCAACTTCATGTCCTCCAACATGACTTTAAGGGTGCCGTCATCGAGTTTATCCGCCCTCCAGCCTCTTAATCTTGGACCTATCTTTGGCCTTCTCCCCGGTAACCTTAGATCGATCGTAATGGCATTGTGATCGCTGTGAGTATATATGGGACTCACAATCCACTTAGCTCCTCTCACCAGTCTGCTGCTTAGGAACGTAAGGTCGATCACGGACCTGGCTCCTCCTCTGGTGAATGTCGCCTCTCCCGTGTTCATGAGAACTACGTCAAGTGCCGTGAACGCGTCCATGAGGATATGACCTTTTGGCGTTGTTCGGGCGCAGCCCCATTCATTTGCCCATGCGTTGAAGTCGCCAGCAATCACTACGGGGTGCCTGCCTCGCGCATCCAGGGTAAGTCTGTCCACCACTGACTCGAACTCATTCGTAGTGAGGTTTGGTGGAAGGTAGCAACTGTAGACCGTAGTACCTCCAATGGTCGCTCTGACGTAGCCGTCGCTACTATGTTTGTTGCTCAGTTGTAAGGCTGTGGCTCCACACACCCACAGTGCGGCTCCGCCAGTATTGTCCTCGGCCCAAACTCCTTGGTGCTTGCGCCGGTATGGCTCGCTAAGCACCGCAACATCAGCCTTTTGTTCCCTTACTGTCTGCTCCAAGAGATCCTGAGCAGCCTGGCAGTGGTTGAGATTGAGCTGGAGCAACCTCATCTCCTACGTCTGGATTTTCCCGCGGCTTGTTTGTAGGACGGGCATGAGCTGCATCCTGTCGGGTGCTCCACGTCCTTACGACCCTTGGCTGTGCAGAGTGCGCATGCAGGCGTCCTGTCGCACTCACGGGCGCTGTGTCCTTCTCCACCACATCTGTAGCACTTGTGGCGCCAGTCCTCTTTGCTAGTGCACTTCTGTGAGATGTGACCAAACGACATACACTTGTAGCAGCGCACTGGTGTCACCTTCTCACGCACACGGCAAGAAGTCCATCCAACTCTAAGCCTGCCGATTTTTACAAGGGTTGCGGCTACCTGGGGCGGTAAGCTGATGGTCGCCGTCTGCGTTCCCCCATATGCTTTGCGGAGGGATCTGACTGCACCCACGGGAGGTCTCTCTGAGACATTCAGCTGTTTACATAGCGCCTCATGAACATCTTCAACCATGGTAACCTCATCTAGATCCTTTACCTCCACCAGCGTCTCCTGCGTGAGTTTACGCACCTCCGCACTGGATCCTAGGACATTCACCACTGCCTTACTGTACTGCAGGGTCTTTGGATCTGCCCCTGCGCTCAGCTCCAGCAGCAATTCACCTTTTGCCGTTTTGCGAATTCGCCGCACGCTCTCTCCCAGTTCAGAGAGCTGCGGATCCGTCTTGAGCTTCCGGAGGATTTCCGCATAATTCGCCATCCCAGTTTCCTTTATCACTATAGCATCTGGGCGCACTTGCCTGGGCTTCAGGTCCTTAGGCTTGGCACGGGCGCGAGTACCGACCGTGATCCACCCCGCTTTTGCCACCTCTGGTTTGTCCGATTTGGGTTTAATCGCCTTGGACTTTGGCTTCGGCCGGGCTACCGCTGTTTCTGTCGTCGCCTTCCGCTCCTCTCCTTTCCGCTTTTTGGTTACCACCAGGCTGTTAGGACTCGCTGGTTCCACCTCCCCCATCTCGCGGGGCCGCTTCGGCGTTGCCACCGTGGCCGCGAAGCTCTTCACCAGGGCAGGAGTTTCCCGTGGTGGCGCACCAACTTGGACCTTCTTGTCCACCAGGTGACTACCCGCCTGAACCTCTTTGTTCAACATTTTGTTGTCAGTCTGGGTCCCCTTACCGACTCGCTCCGATTGTGATGGCTTTTCAATCATCACCACGTCCTGCTCATGATGGATCTGGAGGCAAATGTCCCGGATTTTGGCCGTCTTCCGCTTGATATCCGCGTGGATATTATGCCGTGGCCCCACGAAGGCAATTAAAGCCTCGACGTGCCACTCCAACACCGCCATCTTGCCTTTAGCAACGACTTCGTCTGGGGGATGAAGCGCCATTGCATCGGTTTTCGTAGCCGACGTAGGTCGGAGCTCACTGGGGTCTGCCAGTGAATTTCTCCGCACCACATCCTTCGTCCATTCCGGACTCCTTGGAAGAGCGGATCTCTTACTGAAGGGATCCTTCTCCGCATCATTTTTCTTTCCCTGTTGTGTTTGTATGTTGTACATTTTGTTTAATGTGGTCCCCGCTCGTGGCCGCTATCTATGATCGTTGTGCAGTTGCTTTCTTGGTCCCATGGTTATCTATGCCGCAGCAGGGAGGCCATGCAAGGGTTGACGTAAGACCTCATGAGTACTTACGTTCAGTGCCAGACCAGCGTTAATCGGGAATGTGACATCCGAACCTGCACTGCCAACTTAATGGTGACGAGCATCGAGCGTTTCCTGAGACCTGCCATGGTTTTAACGGGACGGGGGCGACAGTGGCATTAAGTTGCCAGCCATTTCTGCAACGTTTCACCCTTGCATACTGAAGTGACAGCATACCACTATCGTCAGCCCGCAGCATCAAAGTCCTCACATTTCCCGGTATATCGTAATTAAGGCCTTACCGGTCTCGGCCTTAATGGGCCGTACTTGCCCTCCACCAAAATTCGCAGCAGTCCTCAAGTCGTGGGGTACCGCTGACCAAGATATGGGGCCCGTCATGGGTCTGCCTCTCTTGGGTTTTTCGCAATGCCACGACGATCCGTCGGTGTCCCACGTTGGTGCCGCGGCGTCCCACGATGTCCCACGTCGGTCCCTCGTAGATCTGTGTCCCACGTTGCCCAGCCAACCGCCCCATCGGGGTCATCGCTGACTGGTTCGTTACTCACTTCAGCTAGTGTCCAGCGGGTGCTAGCACACCATTGCCCAGGGTCGCCACGTGGAGGCAGTGAGTCTTCTTGAGGGAATTATCTGTAAGGATCGTCCTGGCCACTCCCTGGTGAGTGGCTGTCAGGAGCTTTGCCTTAAGGTTATCCCCCTGACCCTATATATGTATGTGTATATGTATGTGTATATGTATGTGTATATGTATGTGTATTTTTTATTTTTTATTTATTTTTTTTTTGATTGGTTCGGAGGTGGAAATCTGCAAACAGACACTGGGCGCTCTCGCACCAGTAGTGTGGGGCTCTTACCCACTAAAACCACCTCCTCAGACGCCTCCCAGACGGTACATAGCCATTAAGCAATACTTCGTCTGGGAGTGGGTTGGTCAACGGACCCCTCCTATTGATTCCCTGAACGTCGCCGCCACTCCAAGTGGCGGAGGTCTCGCATAATTGCGGCCGAGGTGTCACACGCCACGTCCCATTTCTCCGGGCACTCGAGCATATAGTTGTCCGGTATATAGGTTGTCCAGTGTCACAGGTTCTCCGCAGACTCTTTGCAGTACCGCTCTGGCACCGCTGTATCGTGGACATGAAAAAAGAACATGTTCCACGTCCTCGGGCTCCGTGCCTCCACAATTGTCGCAGCAGGGGGATTCCTCCAGCCGGAATCTGTGTAGGTACGCCCGGAAACCTCCGTGGCCGGTCAGCAGCTGTGTGACGTGATAGTTCACCTCGCCATGCGACCTATCCATCCAGCGTTGGAGATCAGGGATCAACCTCCTCGTCCAACGGCCCTTTTCGGATGCATCCCATCGGGCTTGCCATTCCTTTATGGTGCTTTGCCTAATGCCTGCTACGCGATCTTCCGCACTCAGCTCGTGCGTACTTTCGCCGTAGTATAGGCTCCACGCCTCATTGGCCAGCAGATCCAGCGGGATCATACCAGCTATCACCAGCGCGGCGTCTGCAGACACAGTACGGTGTGCTGAGATCGTGCGGAGCGCACATCTCCTATACGCCGCCTCTATGGTGCGAACGTACGCCTTTACGCTCGACTTCTCAGCCCATATGGGCGCTCCATACATGATTATGGATTTGACGACCCCTGAGATGAGGCGTCTTTTCCAGTGCCGTGGCCCTCCGAGGTTTGGCATTATCCGGCAGAGCTGGGAACAGGTCCGCGCTGCCTTCTCACCTAATCGCCGAAAGTGCTCCTTGAACGTCAGTCTTGCGTCAATCCAGACGCCTAGGTATTTGAGATGTGGAGTCGTGGTAATGGTGCAGTCACCAACCCTTATCTCCACCACCTCTTGTACCTTTCGACCTGACACAAGGATAGCCTCCGTTTTGTGTTCTGCCAGCTTCAGTCCAACATCCGCCAGCCATCTTCCAACAGTGGCCACTGTGTGATTGGCCTCTGCTATTACCTCCTCCAGGTGTTTCGCCGTGATCACTAGCGCTATGTCGTCCGCATATCCGATTATTTTAACGTAATCGGGCACCCGTATGCGGAGAATGCCATCGTACATAACGTTCCAGAGAAGTGGCCCCAGTACAGACCCCTGGGGAACTCCGCCGGTGATCTTGTACGTTTCTACACCTCTATCGGACTCGTATAATAGCATCCTGTCGCTAAAATAACTAGTGATGATTCGCCTTAGATAGACGGGAACTTTGAACTCTGCCAGCGCTTCTGCTATACGCGCCCAGCTGGCCGAGTTAAAAGCGTTCTTGACGTCGAGGGTGACCACGAGGCAATACCTCTTGGCACCCCCCTTCCATCTCTGGCCCTGAATCGCCTCCTTCGCCGTTTGGACGAGTTCGTCAATGGCGTCCACGGTGGATCTGGCCTTTCGGAAGCCATATTGGCGCCTCGCCAGTCCTCCAGCATCCTCTATCGCCTCGTCGATCCGGTCGCATATAATCCGCTCCAGGACCTTCCCTGCTGTGTCCAACATGCACAGGGAACGGTAGGCCGATGGGTCCTCTGCTGGCTTATCGGCTTTAGGTATCAATACCAACCTCTGCCTTTTCCACCGTTTCGGGAAGACTCCTTCCTTAAGACAGGCGTCGTAAAGTGACCTGAGTGTTTCTGGGTGTAGTGCAGCTGCGGTTTTCAGCACTCGGTTGGGAATTCCATCTGGGCCAGGTGCCTTCTGGTCCCCAAATTTTCCAACCGCCCGCAACACCTCCTCTGTCATTACACTGGGTACTTCTTCGCCCAGCTCGGGAGAGAACTGATCAGGCACATAATTTTGCACTGGGAAGAGCTCTCCCACAATGCGTTTGAGCAAGTTTGGGCAGCTTGGGGCTGGCTGCCTGTGGCAGGGGAGCTTTTTCATCACGAGCCTATATGCCGTGCCCCACGGGTTGTCTTCAACCTGTGCACATAGCTCGGTGAAACTCCTACGCTTGCTCGCCTTTATGGCCGTCTTCAGCCTTCTTTTAGCCTCTTTGTACAACTGGCGCAGTTGCAGGCAGTCTGGGTTGCCTATTGCACGCTGGTGCCTTCGCCTTGCTGCGTGGCATTCCTTGCGTAGGCCGGCGATCTCGTCCGTCCACCAATAAACGGATTTATAGTTTCCACCATAGGCCCGCCTGGGCATCGCCGCATCGCAGGCGCTCTCTAGCTGGCTCGCTAGCTGGTTCGCCATTTCCGCCGCACTGCCTTGCAGCTCAAAGTCCTCCAACATGACTTCGAGTGCGCCGTCGTCGAGGGTGTCCGCTCTCCAGCCTTTCGGCCACGGGCCTGTCCTCCGCCATTGTTTGTTCCTTTCCAAGTCAAAGCAAATGGCATTGTGGTCGCTGTGGGTGTACGCGGAACTCACAATCCACCTGGCTCCTCTGACTAACCCGCTGCTGAGGAACGTAAGGTCGATCACAGATGTGGCTTCTCCTCTCACAAAAGTCGCCTCTCCCGCGTTCATGACGACTACGTCAAGAGCCGCAAGCGCGTCCATGAGAATATGACCTCTCGGTGTGGTTCGGGCGCAACCCCATTCAGTTGCCCATGCGTTGAAGTCGCCGGCAATCACTACGGGGTTCCTGCCTTGCGCGTCCAGAGCAAGTCTGTCTACCACTGACTCGAACTCGTCCGCAGTTAGGCTCGGCGGCATGTAGCAACTGTACACCGTGGTCCCTCCAATGGTCGCTCTGACGTAGCAATCGCTTCTCTCTATGTTGCTCAGTTGTATAGGCTTGGTTCCGCACACCCAAAGTGCGGCACCACCAGTGGTGTCTTCGGCCCATACTCCTTGGTGCTTGCGCCTATACGGCTCGCTAAGCACTGCAACATCGACCATCTGTTCCCTAATGACCTGCTCCAGGAGATCCTGTGCAGCCGCGCAGTGGTTGAGATTGAGTTGGAACAACCTCATCTCCTGCGCCTGGACCTCTTCTCCGCGGCTCGCTTGTAGGATGGGCATGAGCTGCATCCTGTCGGATGCTCCACATCCTTGCGGCCGCTGGCCTTACAAAGGGCACATGTGGGGGCCTTGTCGCACTCCCGTGCGTTATGGCCCTCTGTGCCGCATCTGTAGCACTTGTGGCGCCAATCATACTTGCTACCGCATTTCTGCGCGGTGTGGCCGAACTCCATACATTTGTAACAACGCAGGGGAGTCACCTTTTCGCGCACCCGGCATGAGGTCCATCCGACTCTCAGCCTGCCAGCTTTCAGAAGGGCTGCAGCTGCCTGGGGCGACAGACTGATGACCGCTGTCTGTGTTCCACCGTACGCTTTCCTGAGAGACCTGATTGCATCCACGGGAGGTCTCTCCGAGAGATTGGCTGTACACAGTGCCTCGTGGACATCTTCCACCGTGGTGACTTCGTCCAGGTCTTTCACCTCCACTAGGGTTTCCTGCGTGAGCTTACGCACCTCCACACTGGTTCCCAGGACAGTCGCCACCGCCTCATGTTACTGGGGTGTCTTTGGATCTGCCGCCACGCTCAACTCCAGAAGCAGTTCACCCTTGGCCGTCTTTCGGATCCTGCGGACGCTCTCTCCCAGCTCTGACAGCTGCGGGTCCCTCTTGATCTTGCGGAGGATGTCCGCGTAGCTCACCGTGCCAGTTTCCCTGATGACGATGGCATCGGGGCGCGCTGGCTTAGGCTTCCGGCCCTTCCGCTTCGCTTGGGGTCCGGAACGAACTGTGGTCCACCCAACTTTTTCACCCTCCGCCTTTCCAGCCATAGGCTTATGGGTCTTAGGATTTGGCCGGGTTACCGTTTTCTCGGCCGCCAGTGTCGGGGCATCCCCCCTCCTCCTCTTAGCTACCGCTCGGCTAGTCGGACTTACTTGCTCCGGATCCCCCTTCTCACGGGGGCGCTTTGGCGTTGCGACTGCGGCCGCGTAGCTCTCCGCCTGGGCAGGGGCCTTTCGCGAAGACGCACCGGCTTTGCCTTGGTTGTCCACAGGAGGGCCGCCAACCTGCACCTTCTTGTCCACCTCCGTCCGCCCTTCAGTCTGGACTGCACCAGCTGTGGCACTCTCGCAGCCGTACCTGCGTCCTGCTCCTCGACGACCTGCAAGCAGACATCCCGGATTTTGGATGCCTTCCGCTTGATGTCGGCATGTACATTGTGCCTTGGCACAAGGAAAGCTATGAGTGCTTCAATGTGCCACTCCAGCACCGCCATTTTGCCTTTGGCAATGACCTCATCGGGGTGGATGACCGCCATTGCCGTCGGATCGGCCCTCATGCCCATC